>JAULUF010000022.1:3005000-3112500 GCA_031834385.1 Semotilus atromaculatus
TATTTTATTAATATATAAAATATTTATATTTATATATCATAAATTATGCATAAATATATATATACAGCATATACATGCAAATATTTCTTAAATATATACATGCATATGTGTGTATTTATATATACAAAATAATTATACACGCTACACACACATATATTATGTGTAAACAAACTTTAATTTTGGATGCGATTAATCTAGATTAATCTTTGCCCAGCCCTACGTAATTTGTATTCTGAATACGTAACGCCGGTACATGTATCCGTTACTCCCCAACACTGATATTATATAACCTTCTGCAAGATATTTTAATGTGCCATTGTTGCAAACTCAAACAGTTGAAGTGCGGCTCCCTGATGGTGCCTGTAAAGCAGTCGGTCTGCAGTGAGCGTGAGCGCACTAGTGAGTGCACTAGAGTACCTGGGGTCCTCCTGACTGGTGCTGCCTCGGCCGTACAGAGGGATGACTTTATCTCGGCTGATTCCGGCTTTACACACGGGACACTGCTGCCTGCTGGGACGCGTCTCCAGCCACTGAAACACACACCACACTGTTCCTGAAACAGGCTCTTCGGCTCAGCACGGCTGCGTTTATTTGATCAAAAATACAGTAACAATCTGAAATATTATTACAATGTAAAACAGCTGTTTTCTATGTGAGTATCTTGTAAAGTGTAATTTATTCCTGTGATCAAAGCTGAATTTTCAGTATCATTACTCCAGTCTTCAGTGTCACATGATCCTTCAGAAATCAGGATAATATGATGATTTGATGCTCAAGAAACAATAAAGCAATCTTTTGTAACTTTGTAAATAGATTTACTGTAACTTTTCCTCAATTTAATGCGGCCTTGATGAATAAAAGTATTACTCAAGTAAAAATATAGATATATAAAATAGGATAGTGACTGACTGTACATTATTCATTAATTACTAAACAGATTCTACTGTACATTGTAAACTTTTATTATCTAATTATTTGTAAGCATGTAATTCCACTCAGTATGAACAGCTGTAATATACTGTATGATGTCAATCATTTTATTAGTTATCTGCTATCCTGTAACAAGTGTTTGTTTGCTTTCTGTGAAGTGCTACTCGTACGCTGAACGCATGCGTGTCATTTTACTCTAGTGAAGCACAAAACACACACACAGACACACACACACACACACACACACACACACACACACACACACACACACACACACACACACACACACTCACCTGATGAAGACAAGGCCAACTGCACGAGACGACAAACCAGGAGAGACAGAGAGACAGAGTTAATACATTTATGTTGTTTTAATAGCCAATAATATTCCTGTAGCTCACACAGTAAAACCTGATGCTAGCAACGCAAGGTCATGGGTTCGATTCCCAGGGAATGCATGAACCAATCAATGCAATGCATGTGACTTAAAAGACATCAAAGTGTCTGCCAAAGGCATAAATGTCAAATCTTATAGTTCATGTAATCTGTGCTACAGAAAATGACACTCGTTCAGGAGTAAATAGTCTCATCTGCACAAATCACATCTGTCTGCATATATGACATAAAAATGAAAAGCTACAATAAGTTGTGCATATAAAATATGTTGAACCTGTTGATAAAGTGTCTGGGTAATATTTCACCCTTAACAATCACGAGAAAGAAAAGGCATAATAAGATCACCACATGAATTTTTAGAAATATTAATATTTCATTCACTGTGATAATTTTTCTATGAAATGTAAGATTTTTTTAATTTGCCCTCCCAATTATTATTACAGTAATGTAAAAAATATTGACATATCACAGTAAAAAAAAGAGAATTATAGTCATGAGATTGTAGGGAATAAATGTTTTCAATGGTCATGAAAACGATTTCAAAGTGCAGGTCCTTTGAGATAATTTTACAGATATTTTATGTATTCCTCATTGAGGTAAAATATGGCATGACTCGCTCAGTCCGGTTCCAGAAGTAAAAACTCTATTAATTTTCTCCATAGGGAAATTGATTTTGAACAATAACTTTAAACCTTTAAGTCAAACCTACTGTGAGCTGCGAGGTGTTAACCGATAGCATTAGCTTCTGCTGACGCCGCTAGCCCGCTTTATTTTAAACAATTGTGTTTAACAGTGGAATTCCTGAAAAACTACATTACCCATGATGACCCAGAAAATTCCACCAATCAGAGTTAAGACAAAACATCTCTTTAGCTCCTCCCACTCCCATGAATATCTACACTCTCAAAATACTTATTTTGCAATAAACTTAAAACATCTTGTTTTATACATATATAAGCATTTGCAAATTAGTAGTTTTATATTTCTCCATCGCAATGCTTCATGGGATTTGCAGTTGTTTCCCTCAGTAAAGCCATTACGTTCACAGTCTTTTTGTCAGATTTTAAAATATTTTTTGCATCAAATCAAAAGAGTTTGCAGTGTTATGATTCTCCTCGTATCTGATTGGTTTGGTCCATGGCTTATAACGCTTTAACAAAAGACAATTTTAAAATCCCTATGGGAGAAATGAATGGAAAAAATACGTCTGATGGGTTTGTTGCCTAAATATTGAATAACTAAGAGATGTTTGTCATGCACACAATCACAAACACAATCCACAACATCTGCAAATCTTCAACACAAACATGAGGAGTGAAGGGTCGTATTGGCACACACACAGGGGTCAGGGTTACGTGTGCATCTATTCTTACTCCTCCTCAATCCTCCTGTGGAGTCTAATCTCTCATTAACCTGATAATCTCACGCTAACGGCACCAAACGCACATACAGATACACATAAAAACACACTCAGGCACACATGAACAAGAAAACAACATGCTTTCATTTTATAATATGTTTCTTTTGATTTCTATCTGTCGTTTATTACTGAAAGGCTGCAGAAAAACTCCCTTAATGCAGAAAGCCTGAAACACAGACACATTAAATGTTACTTATTGGCTCATATTTAATACATGAATATCTAATGCCTGTAATTGATTAAATCTTTGCTGTCGCACTCAATCTCTCAGTCCTTCGGTCTCTGATTGATCGTTTAGACTTAATTATCCAGTAAAAGTCTTTCAGTGTGATTGTACAAACGTCCTTCAGCTCGAGCTTCACGAGTCTTAATATTGTTATATTTCAACTGGACTGAAGCAGCTTTACTTGATTATCCATCATCATTTATTATGAAAATCATGAGTATCAAATATGATCATCAGGTTTTTGAGGAAGGTTTATTAGTTTATCTCTCAATTATCATTGCATTGCATCATATGTTTTAAAACTATAGAGCTTTGATTATAATACTAAGCATTTCATCAAGAGATTATTGGAAGATATTGATATTAATATGCATTTTATGTTGCTTTTTGGTCATATAAATATCAACATCTGTTGATATCAACACTTAGTTTGGGACTCTGAATAAAATTGAGCTGTTTTTGCTCCATATTCTCACTATCACTAAAACACATGCACACTTTCTGTAGATGTCATCTAAAGGTTCAATAAACGGTCCCATTTAAAAAATCAATCAATTGATTCGTTAATTAATTTGTTTGACTATTATGTCACGTCAGGCATTACAATGTTATAAACTCTCAGATGAATGTAAATGCGTTAAACAAGCTGAAAAACCACCGTGTCAATCAAAACACAAAAGTAATCAGCAACTGCACTAAAACACCATAGAAGAACAAGAAATACCACTGCAAAATCATAACATAATAATGAGGTGCTCATTCTGAATATTTCAGTCATACTGATTTCATGTTTACCACAATTTTACTATAGTAACAACAACTGCAGTAATATGTCCTTACTGTGGTGGTACCATGGTTCAATAATACTATGGTACTGTATTGTACTCGTATACCATAGTATTTAAATGATGTTGTAATGTACTTTAATGAAAATTCAGTGTGTCTTGTGTATATGTATAAGTCTATGTCAGTGAAAGCCGATAACCCGTTACTACACAATAACAGTAACTGAAGTAAGTGATTGATTATACCATGGTGAATTAATGAGAACAGATTCTTCCCTGTCAACGTGTCAGACTGTCAATCAGTCACTGTTGTTCTTTGACATGTTGTGTTTGTGTTGCTGCAGTTCTACCTGAGTTAATAACAATAACAGGTATCATCAGCACTAGTAGGTTTGGTTTCTATGGTAAAGGGTCTCGCTGTCAATCATGTTCTCACTGTCATGCTGTGTGTGTTGTTTAGACTCCTACTGTTATGATATTGATGGTGATCGATTATCGATCAGCTGTACCAGAACAGGTGTCCGCAGAGGCTGATGACCGCGTCTCGGGCGGTGTCCAGGCAGATGTTACACTCGAAAGTGGCTCGCTCTCTGTCCCGCTCGCCTTCCGCGCTTCCTCCGGGCCCTGCTCCGCCTCCGCTGCCCGGGACACCCGCTCCTCTGGCGGTCGCGCCGTCACTCGAGCTCCGCTGCTGCTCTGCGGCCTCCATCCTCTCGCGCTCGAACTCACTGCGCTTACACTCCTGTTTGTTTCTCGCTCTCGCACGGACGTGACGTAATACCAGTCACTAGCCTCCTCCCACTCCACGAGAGCACTTCCGCTTACGTGTTTTTCTTTCTTTTTAAAAATAATATTTCCAGAAATATTACTATGGGGGAAAACATCTTTTACAAATCTGGCACTTTCCATCTAAAGTACATATTAAACAAGTTCAATCAATACTGCACACACAGTATAATATTTTTTAATGATATGAGTAAACATAATGAATATGTAAAATGTCTATTTTACCTATTCAATAAAAATGTCAGTGAATGTGTGAGTTGGCAGCCCTGTTTATATTTTTGAAGCTTTTTTTTTTTTTGGAATAAAGCTTCAGAGCCAAGGAAGGATTGATATAGCCTAATATGCATTATTTTTTTGTATTATTTTATGTACTGGCATTTATAGGCAAGTTCATTTATGTACTTTTTTTTTACTGGCATTTATAAATTAAATCTCCCAGAAGCCTCTGCTTTCCCTTACTCTCAGTGTCCAATCAGTGCGTCTCCAGACAGGAAGTAGTTTTCTACTCCGTGCTGCTGATCAAGAGGACATAAAGCTGTGTTTTAAATGACAGTCTGTTGAAGTGGATCATCTTTTGTTTGCGTGTAAATGATGTTCATCAGTTTCCCGCTGGTCCAAAACACCCAAATCACACAATAAACCTGAAGCCCACAAACATACTAACACACTCACAGAATCATTTACTGCTGCTGTGATCTGTTATTGAAATGAGAAATTACATCTTATACATCTACATGACGGAGAGAAAGAAACAACAGAGAAAATAAACTCACTGATCAGAACATCTGCATCAAAATCACATTGCCTTCTTCATGCAGGACATATTATCTGTCAATCACTGGTAATTCTAACAGAGATCTGCATTAAGAGTTATAGCCTATTAGCGACTCAAAGACACACCAATGAAATCTTTAATTATATTTATTAATGTGATTCCTCTAAACACTGTGAAATATATCCATACTGCTCACATGAGAGACAGTAAATACACAAGAGACTGTTAATACAGTGTGAATTGTTGGTAACTTTTAGTAGGACTCTCAATACAGAATATAGATTCTTTCACAGAATAAAAGCAAATCCTTAATTTCATGTATTCTGTTGCTCTCCGGTTCACGCTGCCCTCTGCTGGGTACAATAAGAAGTCAATACAGTATCAATATGTTTCATTCATAAAAGCTCTTGAATGACACGAGACAAAGAAATAAACCTCTTACTTAATACTGTCTAGTTTGGTTCATCTCTGCCCCGATTAAGAGAAAACATTACTACAATAAAATCCTTTAAACCGCTTATGAAAAGGTGCCTGTAAGCTACATGACAGGCAGAAAGATAATTATACTGTAAAAACTTTTAGGCAAAACTAGAAAAAGATAATATTTTTACAATTGTTTATAGCACAAAAAGAGACCCACAAAAAATACAATTTGAAAATATTGACCACGCATTGAATATAAGATTGTACAGGCAACATAGCTAAACGGAAAATAGTGCAATGTGCGGATAAAGTATTTTAGAGCTAAGCAAAACTAGAAAAGCTGCCTTTCCAAATCTCACTATAAAATGCAACCGTTTATTTATTACTCTAATGACTTTTCCTGGACTGGAAAACAGTACTTTATTCCCTGGTATGTACAGGGATCCCATGACTCAGTATGAGTCCGTAAAATAATAGAAGAATAATAACATTAAAGTAACATCCGTATGCGGAGTCGGACTACATTTTGAGTGACTTTGAACGTGGCATGATTGTTGGTGCCAGAAGGGCTGGTCTGAGTATTTCAGAAACTGCTAATCTACTGGGATTTTCACGCACAACCATCTCTAGGGTTTACAGAGAATGGTCCGAAAAAGAAAAAACATCCAGTGAGCGGCAGTTCTGTGGGCGGAAATGCCTTGTTGATGCCAGAGGTCAGAGGAGAATGGCCAGACTGGTTCGAGCTGATAGAAGGGCAACAGTGACTCAAATAACCACCCGTTACAACCAAGGTGGGCAGAAGAGCATCTCTGAACGCACAGTACGTCGAACTTTGAGGCAGATGGGCTACAGCAGCAGAAGACCACACCGGGTGCCACTCCTTTCAGCTAAGAACAGGAAACTGAGGCTACAATTTGCACAAGCTCATCGAAATTGGACAATAGAAGATTGGAAAAACGTTGCCTGGTCTGATGAGTCTCGATTTCTGCTGCGACATTCGGATGGTAGGGTCAGAATTTGGCGTCTACAACATGAAAGCATGGATCCATCCTGCCTTGTATCAACGGTTCAGGCTGGTGGTGGTGGTGTCATGGTGTGGGGAATATTTTCTTGGCACTCTTTGGGCCCCTTGGTACCAATTGAGCATCGTTGCAACGCCACAGCCTACCTGAGTATTGTTGCTGACCATGTCCATCCCTTTATGACCACAATGTACCCAACTTCTGATGGCTACTTTCAGCAGGATAATGCGCCATGTCATAAAGCTGGAATCATCTCAGACTGGTTTCTTGAACATGACAATGAGTTCGCTGTACTCAAATGGCCTCCACAGTCACCAGATCTCAATCCAATAGAGCATCTTTGGGATGTGGTGGAACGGGAGATTCGCATCATGGATGTGCAGCCGACAAATCTGCGGCAACTGTGTGATGCCATCATGTCAATATGGACCAAACTCCCTGAGGAATGCTTCCAGCACCTTGTTGAATCTATGCCACGAAGAATTGAGGCAGTTCTGAAGGCAAAAGGGGGTCCAACCCGTTACTAGCATGGGGTACCTAATAAAGTGGCCGGTGAGTGTATATCTGTGTGAAACACTTCTGGAACAAGAACAAATGTGGGCGGGGCTTGATTCTGTCTGTGAGGAATTGATTGGATGGATGTGGTTTGCTATTGGCTGATCTCATGTGAGTGACAGGTTGCCCCGCCCACATCATCAGAGAAGAGAAGCTGCAAGAGGTAAGGAAGTTATTCTGATTCAAGATTACCAGGAACATGAATTTAAAAAAAAAGTCATAGAAATCTGCTCATAAAAATTTGAGTTACAAACGAAACTGTGTATATTGTTAATATTATGATTCCTGACCACATATCCTCATAAGACAGTGTCTGATGAAAACTGTGAAAGCTGTGTTGACGTTGTGGAAACCTCCTGACTGTGATGTTCAGGTGTCCACATACTTTTGGCACTGATGATGATGATGAAGATGATGATGATGATGAAGAAGTAACATCTGATTCAACCAGAACAACCCATGAGCAACTGCTTGATCTTCTGACTGGAGTCACTGGTGTCTTTTCTGTCTTAAACTGAAAAACAAACAAACTGCTAATTTACAGTCATTATAAACTGCAGAAGTTCTCTTTTTATAACACCAATATCAAATAAAAAACTATAAAAATGTAATTAGTGACGGATTATTATTGTTCATTATATTTTATTGAAATTAACCAAAACATTACCGAGGTTTGGCAGTGAAATGTCCTTGGATCTGCAGCGAACTGAAACACAGAATAACAGTATTTTACACACACACACACACACACACACACACACACACACACACACACACATATATATATAAACAAATAATTTGAAAAGAAACTACTGATCTTACTTGGCGGTGGTAACAGCAGGGTATTCTGGGTAATGGTGTTCTGATCTGCGTCGTCTCTCTCCATGGCTGGAAAAAACTAATTATTTCACATCCAGTGTCTTTCTGACAAAAAATCAGATCTATTAAAGTCATCTTAACTCACCAAGGTTAGGCAGAGAGATGTTTTTGGAGCCCATCGCACCTGTAAAAGACATGAAGGAAACATTGAGTGAGTGAGAGGAAGATCAGCGTCAGATAAGAGATGAACTCAGATGTTCTGACCTCGAGCTGGAGTCACTTCAGTTTCACACAGACTCTGAGTGTCATGGACCTCCTCAGCTGAAGAGAACGAGAGGAACATTACTGGAACAGGCCAGAGGAACTGTGTGTGTGTGTGTGTGTGTGTGTGTGTGTGTGTGTGTGTGTGTGTGTGTGTGTGTGTGTGTGTGTGTGTGTGTGTGTGTGTGTGTGTGTGTGTGTGTGTGTGTGTGTGTGTGTTCAGGATCTACTGTGAACCTCCTCAGCTGAAGAGAACGAGAGGAACATTACTGGAACAGGCCTGAGGAACTGTGTGTGTGTGTGTGTGTGTGTTCAGGACCTACTGTGAACCTCCTCAGCTGAAGAGAACGAGAAACAGCCCTGAGAAACTGTGTGTGTATGTGTGTGTGTGTGTGTGTGTGTGTGTGTGTTTGTTTTTGTGATATATATGTGTATAATGACATGCATATTACACTGGTATTACAACTTACACGTGACTTATGAGGACATTGCATGAGTCCTCATATTTCAAATAGCTTAAAAACATAAAAAACAATGTTTTTTTAAAAATGCAGCATGTCTCCTGTGATGGGTAGGTTTAGGGATAGGGGCAGTGTAAGGGGACAGAATATAGTTTGTACAGTATAAAAACCATTACGCCTATGGAATGTCCTCATAAATTACAAAAACAAACCTGCGTGTGTGTGTGTGTGTGTGTCTGAATCTGAATCTGAATCTGAATCCTTTATTGTCACATCACTAACAACACATGTGCCGTAGTGAGTGAAATTCTTAAGAGCGTGCTCCAGACAGTACAGAATACAATTAACATAGAAGACAATATACAATTACAATTAACATATATGAGCAATATACAGATGACAATGTACAATATACAGTATAACTTATTATAAATAGTAGCAGATAACATACTTTACAGTTTTTAACAGTGTAATATTATACCCATTATGTACAGTGTACATAATAATATATAAGTTAGAATTACAAATATACAAATATACAGATACAGTGAAGAAAATAAGAATTTGAACACCCTGCTATTTTGCAAGTTCTCCCACTTAGAAATCATGGAGGGGTCTGAAATTGTCATCGTAGGTGCATGTCCACTGTGAGAGACATAATCTAAAAAAAAAAAATCCAGAAATCACAATGTATGATTTTTTAACTATTTCTTTGTAAGATACAGCTGCAAATAAGTATTTGAACACCTGAGAAAATCAATGTTAATATTTGGTACAGTAGCCTTTGTTTGCAATTACAGAGGTCAAACGTTTCCTGTAGTTTTTCAGCAGGTTTGCACACACTGCAGGAGGGATTTTGGCCCACTCCTCCACACAGATCTTCTCTAGATCAGTCAGGTTTCTGGGCTGTCACTGAGAAACACGGAGTTTGAGCTCCCTCCAAAGATTCTCTATTGGGTTTAGGCCTGGAGACTGGCTAGGCCACGCCAGAACCTTGATATGCTTCTTACAGAGCCACTCCTTGGTTATCCTAGCTGTGTGCTTCGGGTCATTGTCATGTTGGAAGATCCAGCCTCGACCCATCTTCAATGCTCTAACTGAGGGAAGGAGGTTGTTCCCCAAAATCTCGCAATACATGGCCCCGGTCATCCTCTCCTTAATACAGTGCAGTTGCCCTGTCCCATGTGCAGAAAAACACCCCCAAAGCATGATGCTACCACCCCCATGCTTCACAGTAGGGATGGTGTTCTTAGGATGGTACTCATCATTCTTCTTCCTCCAAACACAGTTAGTGGAATTATGACCAAAAAGTTCTATTTTGGTCTCATCTGACCACATGACTTTCTCCCATGACTCCTCTGGATCATCCAAATGGTCATTGGCAAACTTAAGACGGGCCTTGACATGTGCTGGTTTAAGCAGGGGAACCTTCCGTGCCATGCATGATTTCAAACCATGACGTCTTAGTGTATTACCAACAGTAACCTTGGAAACGGTGGTCCCAGCTCTTTTCAGGTCATTGACCAGCTCCTCCCGTGTAGTTCTGGGCTGATTTCTCACCTTTCTTAGGATCATTGAGACCCCACGAGGTGAGATCTTGCATGGAGCCCCAGTCCGAGGGAGATTGACAGTCATGTTTAGCTTCTTCCATTTTCTAATGATTGCTCCAACAGTGGACCTTTTTTCACCAAGCTGCTTGGCACTTTCCCCGTAGCCCTTTCCAGCCTTGTGGAGGTGTACAATTTTGTCTCTAGTGTCTTTGGACAGCTCTTTGGTCTTGGCCATGTTAGTAGTTGGATTCTTACTGATTGTATGGGGTGGACAGGGGTCTTTATGCAGCTAACGACCTCAAACAGGTGCATCTCTAATTTAGGATAATAAATGGAGTGGAGGTGAACATTTTAAAGGCAGACTAACAGGTCTTTGAGGGTCAGAATTCTAGCTGATAGACAGGTGTTCAAATACTTATTTGCAGCTGTATCTTACAAATAAATAGTTCAAAAATCATACATTGTGATTTCTGGATTTTTTTTTTTAGATTATGTCTCTCACAGTGGACATGCACCTACGATGACAATTTCAGACCCCTCCATGATTTCTAAGTGGGAGAACTTGCAAAATAGTAGGGTGTTCAAATACTTATTTTCTTCACTGTATACACAGTGCAGTATGATGCACATGGTTGGTATTTCGGTGATATGGACTATTGTATTAATCAATGCAGTGCACTGTGTGCTGTGTAGTGCTGCTGCAATAAGTGCAGTGTGTGCTGCTGTGGAGTCCAGTGTTGAAAGGAGGTGTTGAGTAAAGTGCAATGTATGGCAATGTATGCAGGGGATATAGTGGCGTGTGTAAGATGTATCAGTTCTGGCTTTTCATTAACCTGATAGCCTGTGTGTGTGTGTGTTCAGGACCTACTGTGAACCTCCTCCATACTGGGATCTGTGGGGTTTTCTTCTTCTGGATCAGTGTTTAAAGCAGCTGCACATCTTTCTGGTCCTGATGGAGTTCAGAATGAATAAAATGATGGTTATTAAACATGTTCATTTAGTCATCAGCTGTACAGTGACAGTAAACCAAACGTTTTTAAATGAGTTTAATTTACGGGCCTTTTAGCAATTCTGATTCCCTCATTTCCTCCAGCAGTTCTGGTTTCATCTGTGTTTTATGAAGATCTGCAGAATCACATCAAATATAAAAACACTCCTCATCTCATTTACATTCATGCATTAAAGAGCATGAAACCATGTCAGAGACATACGGACGTGTGTGTGTTGTGTTTAAGCGGGAGTCAGACTGGCCTGATAGTTGCAGTGATGCGGTCTTCGGTGTGTCCTGCTTTGCTGAAATGTTAAACATTAGAACAGTCATTCTCCTCTTCTATCCGTATGTATGACTTTAAGGGATTTAAAAGGTATATGGATATTTACCATATTTTCTAATTGCATAAAATGTGAGGAAAATGCAGACAACAAAAATACAAGATACAAATCCAAGGACTGCATTCAGCCAGCGTGAGATGGATCTGTACGCTGCATACGCTGATTTCCATGGCACTCGTTCGGCATTATCTGTCACAGAACAAAAATACATTATTTGTCAAGTTTTGGTCCAATATCACATAACTGATAGGCTGATATCTCCCTCAGTTTGGAGCTCCTCAGTACTTATTTTATTTGTTTGTCATATTCTAGGTAATTTTATTCTGATTAGTTTTACTACAGACAATACTAGACATTAAGCTTTAGACACCAAACAACCTTTTGCCGATGTTTGAACATTCAGACATTTCACTAGTCATTCTAGTCGGAGGATCTGCGATTCTGTTCAAGCATTTGAAGTACAAGTACAATCTGAAGTAACGAAAGACAAACTTGTTGTGATTACTGGATGGCAGTAGCGTCTGCCAGGGGCGATTCTAGGATTTTCATTTTAGGGGGGCTAAGCCCTCAATGAGGGTATGATTTAAAATAAAAAAAATTGAACACTTTAGATTAGGGTCTAATGTTCACTATTAACTAGTTTCATTGGGCCCCTTATGTCATTTTTAAATGTATTGGGTAAAGAAAACAAAAGAATATAAATCATTACTGTATAAATTAAATATAGATGGATCTTTATAAAGTTACAAAAGTAATTTAGTCAAGAGCAGTGAGTGATTTTTTTGTCCTTTGTTTGATTAACATTAAAACACATCAGGTTTATTAGACTGCTGCCCCTTTAAGACCGAATGCACGGATCCCAGATTTGGATATACCGTCTAGGTTCACTTGAGATATAACCGACTTTGTTTACTGGGATACTCGCCAAGACGGACGATTTTACATAACTTTGTGTGAATTCGTCCGCACAAGCGCAAGACATGAAAGATAATTCAATTCAGTATTTGCGCACTGTCTGACGCGGGTTTTCAGGGCGCGCTTCAGATGTTTGTGTTCATGAAACTGCTTGACTTGCAAACGTCCTGTAATAATGTAAGGGACCACTCGTTATACATAAATCCAAGTGGTACTCAGTCAAACGATGACCAGCTCCTCCTCTCTGAGGAGGCTTTCTTTGCTATTAACATCCGACTGAACTACACACTTTTCACTGACGTCTGTTAAAAAGGGGTGCGCTCGAGAAGCTTGCACACCACAGCTATACACTCACCGGCCACTTTATTAGGTACACCTGTCCAACTGCTCGTTAACACTTCATTTCTAAGCAGCCAATCACATGGTGGCAACTCAGTGCATTTAGGCATGTAGACATGGTCAAGACAATCTCCTGCAGTTCAAACCGAGCATCAGTATGGGGAAGAAAGGTGATTTGAGTGACTTTGAACGTGGCATGATTGTTGGTGCCAGAAGGGCTGGTCTGAGTATTTCAGAAACTGCTAATCTACTGGGATTTTCACGCACAACCATCTCTAGGGTTTACAGAGAATGGTCCGAAAAAGAAAAAACATCCAGTGAGCGGCAGTTCTGTGGGCGGAAATGCCTTGTTGATGCCAGAGGTCAGAGGAGAATGGCCAGACTGGTTCGAGCTGATAGAAGGGCAACAGTGACTCAAATAACCACCCGTTACAACCAAGGTGGGCAGAAGAGCATCTCTGAACGCACAGTACGTCGAACTTTGAGGCAGATGGGCTACAGCAGCAGAAGACCACACCGGGTGCCACTCCTTTCAGCTAAGAACAGGAAACTGAGGCTACAATTTGCACAAGCTCATCGAAATTGGACAATAGAAGATTGGAAAAACGTTGCCTGGTCTGATGAGTCTCGATTTCTGCTGCGACATTCGGATGGTAGGGTCAGAATTTGGCGTCTACAACATGAAAGCATGGATCCATCCTGCCTTGTATCAACGGTTCAGGCTGGTGGTGGTGGTGTCATGGTGTGGGGAATATTTTCTTGGCACTCTTTGGGCCCCTTGGTACCAATTGAGCATCGTTGCAACGCCACAGCCTACCTGAGTATTGTTGCTGACCATGTCCATCCCTTTATGACCACAATGTACCCAACTTCTGATGGCTACTTTCAGCAGGATAATGCGCCATGTCATAAAGCTGGAATCATCTCAGACTGGTTTCTTGAACATGACAATGAGTTCGCTGTACTCAAATGGCCTCCACAGTCACCAGATCTCAATCCAATAGAGCATCTTTGGGATGTGGTGGAACGGGAGATTCGCATCATGGATGTGCAGCCGACAAATCTGCGGCAACTGTGTGATGCCATCATGTCAATATGGACCAAACTCCCTGAGGAATGCTTCCAGCACCTTGTTGAATCTATGCCACGAAGAATTGAGGCAGTTCTGAAGGCAAAAGGGGGTCCAACCCGTTACTAGCATGGGGTACCTAATAAAGTGGCCGGTGAGTGTATAGGTGTTACTATATTTCGTTTAATATTCCACTTATTAGATACATTTACTTCATAGACAGTCTTTTTATATCCCCATTATACTCTCTGTTGTCAGTGTTCTTTGCTGGACACAAACTGGTGCCTGGTATCAGAGCATTTTTATGAGTACGAGTACACGAGCACGGTATCGAGCCTGATACTGAAACTGGTATCAGTGCATCCCTAGTTTAGTTATACTGGTGCAAAATCAAATGTAGCACATACAATGAAGTGCTCATATGAAACCATAAAGCAAAACACAGGTCAGCCAAACAACAGTACCATTTATTACCTATAATCAAACCCTCGTCGCAGTAATCCAGTTGATCCATGGCCCGTTTACCCCAGCTGATGCGGAGCGGGTCAGTCAGACTCTGGTGCTCCACCACACACTGAAACTGGTGTATTTCACACGACCGGATCTCCAGGGTCTTCTGCAGCTGAAAGGATCCGTCAGCGTTCGGTCTGATTCCCTCTGAGATCAGATGATCATCAGGGAACGCCGTCTGATAGTATCTGATCTCCATCTGCACATGTTTAGGGTAGAAGCCTGTGGCCAAACACACCAGCAGAGACGTGTCTGAAGATCCAGACGCTTTTACAAGAGCGTGAACATCAGGACGAGCTGCAGGACAGACAGGGAACATTACAAACCTGTATGAAATAATAACCCTATAGATTCTGATGTAAACTCACATTCCATGATGAAGTTTCGCTCTCGTTGACGGTCAGTGACGCTGGTTAATGTTTCCACACATTTCCTCTCCAGGCTGGAAACTGATTCTCTGTCCCAGATGATGTCATGGTCGAGGACTAAAGGCGTCCAGTGCATTGAGGGGTCAAAGGTCAAGATCTGGCCATCATAGGCGTATTCATCACAGCCATGAAGAAACATTACTGAACCATTAGAGTGACGTTCAACTGCACAGCCGTGCCTCCACTGAAGAACATGATCTACAGAATAAAACAGAAGATTAAGACCAGAAGATAAATTGTAATCTTTTTTAATTTATTTAAATAAGTAGAAGATTTACCTGAAGTGTATTTGCATGTCAAAGTACATTTTCTACTAAATTTACTCTCAAAACAAACGTATCATGTTCTAAAATATATGTATATTGTACATGCAAGTTAACTGCATGTAAAAATGATATAAAAAAAACAGTTTAAGAAAACATGCATAATTTTGCAATTAGTAAATAGTTTGTTCTCATGCATGTTAATTTTTAATGGAAATGAAATTCTCTGACATTACATGCCATAAGTTTACCATAACCGTAATTACCCGTGTCCCGTGCGCTGTTCTCATTCCTCTTGTGTTCCATCAGTGTTTTCATGTTGATCTGAAGCCACTGTTGTTTATAATGCAGATCATCACTTTCATTAAAGAGTCTCTCAGATTGCCCACACAACCGAGTTATGAAATCTGCTTTATTCACACGGTTACACAAACTCATCTCAATGTCATCGAGTTGGACTGAGTTGTAGAATTCAAACACGTCTCCAGACATCAGAGATTTAGATATAGCGGTGTATGTGTAGTATAGAGAGTGCATTTCTGACATGAGGACGAGAGAAGACACTAGTTACAACAAGGACAGGCAAAAAGTTTAAACCTAAAGTAATTCCTAAACAATTCAAAGGTAAAAGCAAACACTGGACATCAGGGTGGTTCAGGATTTTGGACATCGGATCTCATTTCCAAGTTATCCTGGGTGTTATTTATCAGTGGAGACAGTTGTCATCCAGTCATTCCAGTTGCAGTTGGTTGCTAACTGCGGTCAAGCCAGGGCGGGGTTTGAAAATACACGGTCAAACCAGCCGCCAAAAAAATGTGTGCGCCTATTACTATGAATACGGTAATATCAGCAACAGCAGCGAGAGAACGCGCTTGAGTTGCCTCTTTCTATCTATCTGTCTGACTGAATGTATCTCTCTCTCTTTCTTTCTCTCTCTTTCTTTCACGTTTTTCCTTTCTCTCTCTCTCTCTTTCTACCTCTCTTTCTTTTTCACTTTTTTTCTCTTTCTTTCTCTTTCACTTTTTTCTTTTTCGCTCTCTTTTTCTTTCTTTCTCTCTCTCTCTCTCTTTTTTTCTTTCTCTTTCACTTTTTTCTTTCTTTCTTTCCCTTTCACTTTTTTCATTCTCTTTCTTTCTTTCTTTCTTTCTTTCTTTCTTTCTTTCTTTCTCTCTCTCTCTTTCTATCTTTCTTTTTCTTTCTCTATCTCTTTCTTTCTTTTTTTACACTAACATCTTCTCTTGTATTCAATGTTCCATACACACCTGTGAGACCAGATATGGCATATTTTCGACTTCTGGGCCCGTATTCCCAAAGAATCTTAATGCAAAAAGTAGCTCCTAGTGACAAAATTCTAAGAAAATTCTTAGAAATGTGGGCGTTTACTCCTAAAATTAAAGAAAAAATCCTAGTAAAGAAAAAAGTAATTCAGAGAGTATCTTAACCCTTAAAAGAGGTCTTAAGGTCAAAATTGTTAGGAGCACGGACGAGGACTTTTAAGAGGCTTAATAGTTTCTTCAGCAGAGGAGAAAATGGCAGAAAGACAAAGAGGGAGAAGAAATGTGTTGCAGACGATGGATGACAGTGAGTTTGATATATTAAAACCAACATTCAAACCACCACTTAAATAGACACGCCAGCAATCAGTGTCATTGGAAAGAGTGGAACAATTTTTATCATTCTAAGCCAATCAAATACCTTATAGGAAATTAACAGCATGGTAAATAAAAAAAGGATTTATATACACACATATATATATATTGTCTGTGTGTGTGTGTGTGTGTGTGTGAAAGCGGTCAAATAGGAAAAATTACGGATGTAATTTCAAAGTGAAGGCTTATAATAGACCCTACAGGTGAAACTCGAAAAATTTGAATATCGTGCAAAAGTTATTATGTTGATGATTAACTACAGCTTATGAAACCCCCAAAATTCAAACTCTCAGAAAATTAGAATATTACATGAAAAAAAAAAAAAGAGAATTTTAAAAAGAAATGTCGGCCCTCTGAAAAGTATAATCATGCATATGTTTATAGTTATATATACTAAATATATTAGTTTCATCTTTTAATTTGAATTACTGAAATAAGTTTTGCACGATATTCTAATTTTTCGAGTTTCACCTGTATACTTAAATCACTCTTTTTTTCCTTCTTGGACAACCAACCAATCGCAGTCTTCAAAAGATTGTGTCACACATAGCAACGGGGTCAACCCCGCCTCCTCACTAAGATGAAAGTTTTTGTCTTTTCCTGACTCAGAGTTGCTCTCAGATCGGTCCCGAATCACTCTTAAGCTAAGACTCCTACGTAAAAGTTTTTAAGCTAAATTAAGAGTTTTCTAAAAGGATTCTTAGATTCTTTAGGAATACGGGCCCAGAGGCCCTTAAAGACCTCATTTCTAATAAGTAGAAAAAACTAATGGTCAGTTCTTAGGGGACGTCGGCAAAATGCTACAGTAAACTGGTTTGATATGAGGTGTGTATACCTTATGGGACGTCCTGTATGAAACCTGACCATTGTTTTTTTCTACTTATTAGAAAAGAGGTCTTTAAAAGTAAAAAATGTGCCATATCTGGTCTCACAGGTGTGTATGGAACATTGGATACAAGAGAACAGTAAACAATATGCAGTAAATGTATTTATAAAGAGTGAATACTTTATTTTCTCTGTAAATTTGTTTGTACATAAAACAATGTCTTGAGATGTGACCTATTAAATAGATAAGAGAAAAAAACATTAGTCAAAGATGTTGGTGTAAAAAAAGAAAGAGAGATAGAGAAAAAGAAAGAAAGAAAGAAAGAGATGTGACCTATTAAATAGAGAGAGAAACAAATAGTCAAAGATGTTAGTGTAAAAAAGAAAGAGAAAAAGAAAGAAAGAAAGAAAGAGAGAGAGAGAGAGAGAGAGAGAGAGAGAGAGAGAGAGACACACACATTGAGTCAGTCAGACAGATAGATAGGCTATAAAGAGGCAAGCGCGTTCTCTCGCTGCTGTTGCTGATATTACCGTATTCATAGTAATAGACGCACACATTTTTTTGGCGGCTGGTTTATTTTCAAACCACGGCTGGCATTAAAAACAGTTTAACACACTCCACAGTACACCAAAAGCAAATAAATTATAACGCCAGACTATCGATGTAAGTGTCTGTTGAGAGAATAATGTTAGAAATCAAACTACCCTTTCATCGCATTGCAATAGTTATAGCTTCTTTGTTCCCTGTATTTGTCCCCTAAAAGCACATTCCATAAGAATCCTTGCCCTTGGTTAGTCCGGCGTTATAATTTATTTGCTTTTGGTGTACTGTGAGTGTGTAAAACTGTTTTTAATGGCAGGGTAGCAGATAACTTACCGTCGACTCGCGCTAGCCCGGCGAACTAACTGGAAGGACTGGATAAAAAAGGCTGAAAAATGTCTCCACTGATAAATAACACCCAGGCTAACTTGGAAATGAGGTCCGATGTCCAAAATCCTGAACCACCCCTTTAATTACATTAAATTCTACCAAATGTCTCATTGTTTGCTCAGTTTGGATCACTTTGTCATTTGAATACTAACAGACACGAGTGAATAGTTACAATGATTAGGCTACATTAAGAATATGGAGATAAACCATGTAAAAAAAATGATTTCTTACCACTTTGAGATGGAAAAATAACCGAAATCAGAAGAAGAACTTTGATTGAGGCCATTATCTTTGTCTTTCAGCTTCAAACTCCAGTTTCACACATAGGCTACTCCGTTTGCAGTGAGTATGCGGTGCGTATTTTTTTCCGTACCCATGTAACAGGTTAGAGCGTTCACACTGCACGCGGGTGCGGTCCGGCGACCCGTTCCAGGTGCGGTGCGTAGCCTATACAGCAGTAGCCTACAGAGATCGTTTACGCACCGAGTCTATTTTTGCTGAGCTGCAAACGCTGAATTAAAGTGATAGCGCATAGTTCGTGGTCAAAATGAACATAAATTGACATGAAAATGACACACAAAATGACAAGCAATAAATCTTGCATGTCACAAATAGTTTTTTTCCCACCTCCACGAATGAGTGTCGTTCATTAGTCGGATCAGTTGCGCACTGCAAACGCACGCAGCATATGTGAAAGTACTATAGCGCGTGCTGCTCCTGTACCGCATACGCACCGCAACACGCACTGCACACGGAGTGTGAAACGGGCGTAAAGGGGCTATATGTAATTTTTAGCGGCCTCTAGCGGTGATGTTTCAGATTGCAACCAATTTTTACAAGAGCGCTCGTGCGCGTGCTCGAACTCCAGAGCGAGCACTCATAGTACCGGCACCGGAGAAAGCATCACACAACATGCTGGAAACTCAAGTAAACTCCCACTGCAACGTTACAATAATAGGCTACTTTTATCAGCTTGACGTTGAACTAATGCTCCATGCTCGTACCATGATAACATTACATTGATTGCATTTAGCCGACATGTGGTGTTGTCTAGTATAAGGCATTTCACTAACTATTTGTGTATCTTTCACAATCAGCAATGTCAACATAGGTAAATGTATGATATAACGAAAACGGTTAGTGACCTAGACTGAACAATTTCAGTGTAACAGTAAGACCGTAGGAAGTAACATTACTGTACTGAACGTGTCTGGACATGTGTATTATAAACAATATAATAGTAGTGGGATGAGTAACGTTAGACAGTATATCTAGTAGGCTACATAAAATAAAAGTTACATCCTAAAGCACCTACTTTTTTGTTATCCTGGAATAGTCTTTTGTATTCATTTCATGTCTCATGTATGTTGTAGAAGTTGATCTGAATCACGTTTGGCTGACGAGCTTCAGCAGATACAACTTTTTTTTGTTTTTTTTTATATTTCTGTGCAGTTTGTGTTGGAGTGTGTGTTGTGCTGGAGGCCGGGCATTTTCTGGTGTTATCAGACTCCATGTCGTGAGTTAGCTGCAGTGCCGTCGCATAGACTGTATATAAAGGAGAGGCTCGGGAGCGCATACACGGCACATCCGATGGGTTTTGCGGTAAATCCGACCTGGAGCTTCACATAGAAATAGGAATACTGGCCTTTAGAGGTAATAGCAAAACCTGACTAATACCTGACTAAAACCCACCCAATCAGAAGCTTGGCCCACCTTGGCCCCATACCACATAACAGCCAATCACAAAATTGGTGCAATATTCAATCGCCGCTCTCACGCCCCACACCATGTTCTCATGCAGTGAAACACACAGCCTACATCGTGGAGCAGAAAGGACACTGGCAACGCGCTGACAGACAGGACAGAGCAGGTTACTTTTAATATAAGTCTCAACTTTCAAATTTGGTAATTTTTTAACGAAATGTAAACAAAAATACCGTTTTGTGGCTCTTTAATGTGTCGTGACAGATCGCTGTAGAGCCTCAGTTAAAGCTGCTCGTGAACCGATCATCTCTTCCTTCTAGTTCATTTTTAGCATCAAATAAACAATGAACATAAGAAGGAATGTTGTTTTAACCGCGGAAAGACGTCAGTATATTCCGTTTTACCAGTTCAAATCCATAACGTTGATCATCTAACTCTCCTGACTGCTTTGTCGGACAAAAAACAATCCGATGGCGGATTATGATTGGTCAGATTGCATGTCAATCAAACTCCCTGTGAAGGGTCAAGAAGCTGATGTTGTAAATGGTATAGTGATGTAGTTATTTTACATTTACATTTACATTTTTACATTTAGTAATTTAGCAGACGCTTTTATCCAAAGCGACTTACAACTGAGGACTAAAGCAAGCGAGTCATCGGGAAGAGGCAAAGAACAACAAAAGAAGTATTCAAAATACAAAGTTCAGGCATTAGAGCTGGGTGTCATCAGCATAGCAATGATAAGACAAACCATGTGCCTGTATGATGGGTCCCAGTGATGTGGTGTAAATGGAGAAGAGGAGCGGTCCAAGAACTGAGCCCTGTGGAACCCCTGTGGTCAGTTGATGTGCTTTGGATACCTCGCCTCTCCATGCAACCCTGAAGGACCTACCTGTGAGATAGGAATCAAACCACTGGAGGGCAGATCCAGTGATGCCCAGTGATTCACGGTGTTGAAGGCAGCAGACAGATCAAGGAGAATGAGAACAGATGATTTGGAAGCAGCTTTCGCGACCCGCAGGGCTTCTGTGACCGACAGTAGTGCAGTCTCGGTCGAGTGTCCTTTCTTGATTTTAAAAGACTTGCCCCTTTTTTATCAAATCTAAAGTTACTTAATTGATGCAAAATCTGTTAAGGGGTAAAAATATAATATTCCAAATGCAAAAAGAGAAAAATGTTGAACAGGTTTATTTTTACATTCTATCTCTCTATATATAAAGTTACTAAATAGTTGCAAAATATATAAAAATATATATAAAAAATTAAGAAAACACAAACAAACACAACAATAGCAAACAAACAAACCTAACAATTGCCTTAAATGTATGATATTAAAATTTTAGTAGAAAACCTACATATAGCACAGCCACAATGTCTGCCAACATGTGTGTGACACAGACTTACCAATGAGGAAGAATGAGGAAGAAACTGCTGTGTAATAGTTTGGAGATGGGAAGGGCTGCTTCTCACACAACTGACTCATAATGGGAATTGAAACTTTTATTTTATTTTATTTTTTTACTTTGTAACATAAGAGGTCTTTAACATTGTGTTTTGCACCATTGCTTTGGCAAATCTGTCAAACGAACTAAAATCGTTATCTTACATGGCATAGTAGCCTGGTCCCACCAGACTCTCATACATTTCATTTGTACAGAGAGTCTGGCACCACTCCATTGACAAGCGTTAACTTCCTTGTAGGCGGGTACTCTATTGAAGTCTAAAACTATTGGATCTGTCCAGAGTCACTCTGGATCTGCCATAACCAATTGCTAAAGAGAGTGAAGACGACAACAACTATCGGTGTTGCATCCCTAGCGTTCGCCTTATAGCCAACTCATTCATCACCACTAACGGAGCGAGCTGGAAAAACAAACTTTTCCCGAACCCCGTGGGGAGGAGGGCCACAGCATCATGGCCACCAACAAAACTAAACAAAGATTGTTCTTGCTCCGGCTTTAACTTCTTGATATTCGGCAGCGTTGCCACAACGGACCGAATGGCTTCGTGCGCATCTTTCACTGCCCTAGGACGCCACGCCTACCGGTAGCAGAGCGCAGTAGTTAAAGACGTACCTGTGAGACGCACCGGTCGCGGGAAGAAACGCGGGAATTTTCTTAGCAATGTTAAAACGCACGTCAACCGATCACTTGTTTAGCGTTCATGTAAACACTACATTCAGATTCACCAATCGGAATGAGTTCAGTTAGATTGAAACTAAAGGTGTGCATGTAAACATTGAATGGCGACGGCAGAAAGCAAAAGCTGAATCCCGGACTTTTGAAAGATCTCGACCGTAACCCCTAACATTACTACTCAGCTTTCTCCACAGAACAAGAGCCTGCTAGCTTAGCTTCCAAAAAAAGATGGCTGACACTATGTGTACATTCTGTGAGTGAGATCCTACGCTCTATGGGCGGGTGGAGAACATGCGGGACAGCGCCTACTACTGGCTGTAGTCTTTATAGCCTCTGGACAAAAAATCCTCAGATGACGCAAAATGACGATTTTTGCGTAATCTGAGGATTTTTTACAGACAAAAAATACATAATCTCTCGTCTCAGGGGGATATGAGGGAGGAAAGCACGGTGATTCAAAAATACTACAGGTTTTCTACTAATACAAAGCTTAATGCTAAATCCTGAAGTAGGCTATCCCTTTAACGACATGACAAAGGCGATGAAGCTGTTGTCGAAAAAAACTAGTAAAGCATGTAGGCCTACCAGATAGCAGCAATCGCTTCTCCGCCATTATTAAAGTTTGTGTTTCAAAATGATTCCCGAACTTCCCAGTGGTAACTACGACTTCAACGAAACTCAGCCTAAACATGCATTAAAAAACTCCTGTCACAAACTTAATCTTATTAAATACAATTAACAAATCATCTACTACCAATAAAAATGAATAAAAATAATAAATAAAAACATGATACAAATTTTATTTAATGTATTTATTAAATAAGAATAACATTTTATTTAGTTTATTTTAAACGATATAAATAAATTGAATAAATAATACATCTAACAGCACAGTACTATAGTGAGTAGAAACAAAAATGAAATAATTTAATGTAATACAATTGAAAAATTTACCAAATAATATTTTACACATTTATAACAATATTTTTACAGTTTGAACTGAGTCTTTACACGACGCGCTGACACTGTCTGTACAGCAGCGGGCAGCGTTGTGTTATTTACCATCACATCCACGTGTCAAACATTCCCAAACACTTCAATCCAAAGATCACTTTTATAATCCAGATTATATTCGGTCACGTTACATAAACTGCTCGTGTGTGAGGAGATTAGAGGGTTCATGTGACTGTAGTTCAGTTTAATTACATATGCTTAATCTTAATAAAGCAGATCCAAAACCCGTCAGATAATCACTCCACATCACTGAGCACAGACTTTGGACAGTGCAAACTGAAGGATGTAGTTTTAACTGGATATCTATATCTATTTTTACTTCCTTCTATTTCCTTTCTATCAGTGGATTGACATATTAATTACCTGGTTTATGCTTGCTATTAATAAAATTACTTCTGAAAGACACTAGTGGAAATTAAACATCAGAAATAGTCAGGAATTCATTTTCCCTCTTTATTTCCAGTTGACATGCAGAGAACTATATGATAAAAGTTTAACAATATAATAAAACACTTTCAATGCTGCAATGGAATGAAGGAAACATTATAGTTTGCTCTCATTATCAGCTTAATCTAATATTTATAGTCATTATTTGTTCCGTATTTGTTGAGGGTCATTCATTATTTCATTGTTAATATGGATGATTATATATTTACCCTTAAGCAAACACATGTACAGGAAAGAAATGATAACATCAAAAAAACAGATTTATTCAAATGTTGATGCTAAAAATAATTCTTTCTTTATCATTTCATTTGTATTTCAGAGGTTTCATTGGAAAGGATTTTTTGGAGGAATTTGATAAGATTGTTATTCAGTTTGAGACCTTGTTGAGATCTCTTCTGAAAGTATTTTTCATCTGATTATCAGGAGATTTCTGCGTGTCCTCCGTTTAATCGCTGTCCCAGAGAAATGAGCGATGATATCTGTCACCTGATGAACATGTGAGCTGGACATCGATAGACTCCAGCTTTATGAGGATGATAAGATTTACAAGCTTAAGATGAGGGTGAACTTTGTTCATTTTTACACAAGAGGCCAAAAAATAATGTCTGCCATGCAAATATAGCTTAAACATGACATATACCGATGTGTATATATGTGATATGTGGAGTGCGATAAATTAGGAGACGAGACGGAGATGCGTCGAGTCAGCTTTACTCTCCACTTCAATAAATCAGAGATGCACAGCAGTGAGATCCACACAACAACATAACCTTAAACCGGAAACTCGTTTCCACCTCCCTTAAAGGTGAAGACCCTTGGTGAATGTCTCTTAAGTCTTATTTGTGGGTCACCACACATATCCATCCATCCATCTATCTGTCTCAATCCATCCATCCATCTGTCTCAATCCATCCATCCATCCATCCATCCATCCATCCATCCCTCTGTCTCCATCCATCCATCTATCCCTGTCTCAATCCATCCATCCATCCATCCATCCATCTATCCCTGTCTCAATCCATCCATCCATCCATCCATCCCTCTGTCTCAATCCATCCATCCATCCATCCATCCATCCATCTGTCTCCATCCATCCATCCATCCAATCATCTGTCTCCATCCATCCATATCCATCCATCCATTCATCTGTCTCCATCCATCCATCCATCTCCATCCATCCATTCATCTCTCTCCATTCGTTCATTCATCTGTCTCCATCCATATCCATCCATCCATTCATCTGTCTCCATTCGTTCATTCATCTGTCTCCATCCATCCATCTGTCTCCATCCATCCATCCATCCATTCATCTGTCTCCATCCATCCATCCATCCATATCCATCCATCCCTGTCTCCATCCATCCATCCATCCATTCATCTGTCTCCATCCATCCATCCATCCATCCATATCCATCCATCCCTGTCTCCATCCATCCATCCATCCATCCATATGCATCCATCCATCCATCCATCCCTCTGTCTCCATCCATCCATCATCCATCCCTCTGTCTCCATCCATCCATCCATCCCTTTGTCTCTATCCATCCATCCATCCATCCATCCCTCTGTCTCTATCCATCCATCCATCCAATCATCTGTCTCCATCCATCCATCCATATCCATCCATCCATCCAATCATCTGTCTCCATTCGTTCATTCATCTGTCTCCATCCATCCATCTATCTGTCTCTATCCATCCATCCATCTGTCTCCATCCATCCATTCATCTGTCTCCATCCATCCATCCATCCATCCATCCATCTGTCTCCATCCATCCATCCATCCATCCATCCATCCATCTGTCTCCATCCATCCATCCATCCATTCATCGGTCTCCATCCATCCATTCATCTGTCTCCATCTGTCCATCCCTCTGTCTCCATCCATCCATATCCATCCATCCCTGTCTCCATCCATCCATCCATCCCTCTGTCTCTATCCATCCATCCATATGCATCCATCCATCCATCCATCCATCCATCCATCCAGAGCCGATCCGCCCTATACGCTCACTACGCAAGCTGCGTAGGGCCCCGCAAATTACTCAAGGCCCCGCCTTCCCCTCGTGTCATAGCGTGTCAATTAATGTTTACAACATCCATGACAAAATGAAGCGAAACTATCCTTCTCGTCACGAAACGTCGAGAGTGAATTGCGGGAACAACAATAAGGTAAACATGTGTTCTCTCCTCTACACGTTTCAGCAAAGCAAAGTTAAGTTTATGTGCATTTCTATTGTGTTTTTTCGGTATTGCTATAAGCTGGGCAGGCAGTGCATCTCTTGCATCACTTTGTGCCTGACAACAGTGTTTGTTTACTGCAGCTCGGAAAAGATAACCGCGTCGCGCGAGTGTATCATGCGTTCATATGCGCGTGCACGAAATGAAACGCGCATTTTTCAAGCAGAAATATATGTGGAGACCAGACATACTGTACAATATATGGGCCTGAATGATGGCACTCCTCATCAAAGTACACATTACATACTTTTAAAACAAGACACTTATTATCTAGTCAATGTGTAGTTAAAAACTCTAAACAACTGCACTAATTATGCAAGATGGAAAGCAATGTATTGACAATTTGACATTGATTGACTATTGATTTATAAGCTATATTGAATTTAAAATGTTGATTAGCTGGACATACTGGTCAATATGGATGCACATCCCTCAGTAAATAATAACCATAAATCAAAAATTGCTTCAACACACATAATAAAAAATTATTTTATTTATTTTTACTAGTAGGGCCCCTTAGTTACATTTTTATCTACCAATGTCTATTTTTGATATCAGGAATTACATGTTCACTTGTACAAAAGTTAGATGTCATCACTCACAGGGATTATTGATATCTGCATCACTAGTTCACTAGTTAAATATTACAAGAGCCAAGCCATAGTATAATTTATATTTGAAAATGTATAAAAGGTTAGTTTGTGATATTCTTCTCAATTTCTATTCAGTCCAAATAGACTGGTGTTGCCCATACGGATGCCGAAAATGCCCAGGCTGTAGAGAGAACCAAAAGTTAATCCCAAAAGTCAAAGCTCAGGGTTATAATTAATTATTTTCTTCATTTATGTTTACGTTAATATTCACTTACTTAATAATATTCATTTCTTATCTTAATATTCTATAGAAAATACTATTTACTATTAATAAATATTGTTTGTTTAAACCTCATTCTGTTCTATATTGTTGTACTTATTCTTTGACTGTTTTGTGTAAAGGAGGGAGGATTGTATTGGGAGCACTGAAGTGTCAGGTGTGACTTTGTGGCAATGGCAAATGGGTTACATAGCTCACGGCGTCACGGGCCAGGTAGAGGGCCCCTTAGCAGAATTTTGCTTAGGGCCCCAGGGAGGTCAGGATCGGCACTGCATCCATCCCTTTGTCTCTATCCATCCATCCATCCCTGTCTCCATCCATCCATCCCTCTGTCTCTATCCATCCATCCATCCCTCTGTCTCCATCCATCCATCATCCATCCCTCTGTCTCTATCCATCCATCATCCATCCCTCTGTCTCCATCCATCCATCATCCATCCCTCTGTCTCCATCCATCCATCATCCATCCCTCTGTCTCCATCCATCCATCCATCCATCCATCTGTCTCCATCCATCCATCCATCCCTCTGTCTCCATCCATCCATCATCCATCCATCCCTTTGTCTCTATCCATCCATCATCCATCCCTCTGTCTCCATCCATCCATCCATCCATCCATCATCCATCCCTCTGTCTCCATCCATCCATCATCCATCCCTCTGTCTCTATCCATCCATCCCTCTGTCTCCATCCATCCATCATCCATCCCTCTGTCTCTATCCATCCATCCATCCATCCATCCCTCTGTCTCCATCCATCCATCATCCATCCCTCTGTCTCTATCCATCCATCTATCCATCATCCATCCCTCTGTCTCTATCCATCCATCATCCATCCCTCTGTCTCCATCCATCCATCCATCCATCATCCATCCCTCTGTCTCCATCCATCCATCATCCATCCCTCTGTCTCTATTCATCCATCATCCATCCCTCTGTCTCCATCCATCCATCATCCATCCCTTTGTCTCCATCCATCCATCATCCATCCCTCTGTCTCCATCCATCCATCATCCATCCCTCTGTCTCCATCCATCCATCATCCATCCCTCTGTCTCCATCCATCCATCATCCATCCCTCTGTCTCTATCCATCCATCATCCATCCCTCTGTCTCTATCCATCCATCCATCATCCATCCCTCTGTCTCTATCCATCCATCATCCATCCCTCTGTCTCCATCCATCCATCATCCATCCCTCTGTCTCTATCCATCCATCATCCATCCCTCTGTCTCTATCCATCCATCATCCATCCCTCTGTCTCCATCCATCCATCATCCATCCCTCTGTCTCTATCCATCCATCATCCATCCCTCTGTCTCTATCCATCCATCATCCGTCCCTCTGTCTCTATCCATCCATCATCCATCCCTCTGTCTCCATCCATCCATCATCCATCCCTCTGTCTCCATCCATCCATCATCCATCCCTCTGTCTCTATCCATCCATCATCCATCCCTCTGTCTCCATCCATCCATCATCCATCCCTCTGTCTCTATCCATCCATCCATCCATCCATCCATCATCCATCCCTCTGTCTCCATCCATCCATCCCTCTGTCTCTATCCATCCATCCATCCATCATCCATCCCTCTGTCTCTATCCATCCATCCATCATCCATCCCTCTGTCTCTATCCATCCATCCATCCATCCCTCTGTCTCTATCCATCCATCCATCATCCATCCCTCTGTCTCTATCCATCCATCCATCCATCATCCATCCCTCTGTCTCTATCCATCCATCCATCCATCATCCATCCCTCTGTCTCCATCCATCCATCATCCATCCCTCTGTCTCCATCCATCCATCATCCATCCCTCTGTCTCTATCCATCCATCCATCATCCATCCCTCTGTCTCTATCCATCCATCCATCCATCATCCATCCCTCTGTCTCTATCCATCCATCCATCATCCATCCCTCGGTCTCTATCCATCCATCCATCATCCATCCCTCTGTCTCTATCCATCCATCCATCCATCATCCATCCCTCTGTCTCTATCCATCCATCCATCCATCATCCATCCCTCTGTCTCTATCCATCCATCCATCCATCATCCATCCCTCTGTCTCTATCCATCCATCCATCCATCCCTTTGTCTCCATCCATCCATCATCCATCCCTCTGTCTCTATCCATCCATCATCCATCCCTCTGTCTCTATCCATCCATCCCTCTGTCTCCATCCATCCATCATCCATCCCTCTGTCTCCATCCATCCATCCATCCATCTGTCTCCATCCATCCATCCATCCATCCATCCCTCTGTCTCCATCCATCCATCATCCATCCATCCCTTTGTCTCTATCCATCCATCATCCATCCCTCTGTCTCCATCCATCCATCATCCATCCCTCTGTCTCCATCCATCCATCCATCCATCATCCATCCCTCTGTCTCCATCCATCCATCATCCATCCCTCTGTCTCTATCCATCCATCCATCCATCCATCCATCCCTCTGTCTCTATCCATCCATCCATCATCCATCCCTCTGTCTCTATCCATCCATCATCCATCCCTCTGTCTCCATCCATCCATCATCCATCCCTCTGTCTCTATCCATCCATCCATCCATCCATCCCTCTGTCTCTATCCATCCATCCATCATCCATCCCTCTGTCTCCATCCATCCATCATCCATCCCTCTGTCTCTATCCATCCATCATCCATCCCTCTGTCTCCATCCATCCATCCATCCATCATCCATCCCTCTGTCTCTATCCATCCATCATCCATCCCTCTGTCTCCATCCATCCATCATCCATCCCTCTGTCTCCATCCATCCATCCATCATCCATCCCTCTGTCTCCATCCATCCATCATCCATCCCTCTGTCTCCATCCATCCCTCTGTCTCCATCCATCCATCATCCATCCCTCTGTCTCCATCCATCCATCATCCATCCCTCTGTCTCCATCCATCCATCATCCATCCCTCTGTCTCCATCCATCCATCATCCATCCCTCTGTCTCTATCCATCCATCATCCATCCCTCTGTCTCTATCCATCCATCCATCATCCATCCCTCTGTCTCTATCCATCCATCATCCATCCCTCTGTCTCCATCCATCCATCATCCATCCCTCTGTCTCCATCATTCCATCATCCATCCCTCTGTCTCTATCCATCCATCATCCATCCCTCTGTCTCCATCCATCCATCATCCATCCCTCTGTCTCTATCCATCCATCATCCATCCATCCATCATCCATCCCTCTGTCTCTATCCATCCATCCCTCTGTCTCCATCCATCCATCCCTCTGTCTCTATCCATCCATCCATCATCCATCCCTCTGTCTCTATCCATCCATCCATCATCCATCCCTCTGTCTCTATCCATCCATCCATCCATCCCTCTGTCTCTATCCATCCATCCATCATCCATCCCTCTGTCTCTATCCATCCATCCATCATCCATCCCTGTCTCTATCCATCCATCCATCCATCATCCATCCCTCTGTCTCCATCCATCCATCATCCATCCCTCTGTCTCTATCCATCCATCCATCATCCATCCCTCTGTCTCTATCCATCCATCCATCCATCCATCATCCATCCCTCTGTCTCTATCCATCCATCCATCATCCATCCCTCTGTCTCTATCCATCCATCCATCCATCATCCATCCCTCTGTCTCCATCCATCCATCATCCATCCCTCTGTCTCTATCCATCCATCCATCATCCATCCCTCTGTCTCTATCCATCCATCCATCCATCATCCATCCCTCTGTCTCTATCCATCCATCCATCATCCATCCCTCTGTCTCTATCCATCCATCCATCCATCATCCATCCCTCTGTCTCTATCCATCCATCCATCCATCATCCATCCCTCTGTCTCTATCCATCCATCCATCCATCATCCATCCCTCTGTCTCTATCCATCCATCCATCCATCATCCATCCCTCTGTCTCTATCCATCCATCCATCCATCATCCATCCCTCTGTCTCTATCCATCCATCCATCCATCATCCATCCCTCTGTCTCTATCCATCCATCCATCCATCCCTTTGTCTCCATCCATCCATCCATCCATCCATCCATCCCTCTGTCTCTATCCATCCTCTATTTATTTATGTTTTCTCTTTTAAATGTGACCTGCAGTCTCCTGAGTTGTGCAGATGTCACACTATTAAAAATACACCAGGTGAGTAAAGGTTCTGTTAACCTGTAATAGTCCTGCGGTTCTGCTGAGCTTGTCTTGAGGGTTCGAGGCGATAATGTCATGATAAACCCTTTGAACCTGCTATTTAGAGTTTGACCTGAGGACAACATCACCACACACACACACACACACACACACACACACACACACACACACACACACAAGGTATATGAAGTCTCAGAGATCATGTCTTATGAACGCTGTGAGTGAGATTGTGATATCTATGTAGCAGTGAATGACCTCTGGCAAATATGACATTTAGTATTTGTTTGGATTTATTTACAGCTATTATTACTTTAAAACATAAATCCTTAAAGGCAGTTCAAAAGGAAAAGCGAATGTTCATGCTGATTGTTTTTCTTTCAATGAAAATTAAAGGGAATGAACAATGGAAACTAATGTACAAAAAAGCTTCACAAAAATATCATAAACATAGTCCATAATCAGTTACCATAGTCTTTTAAATATATATATGATGAGTCTTGACATGTAGTGTCATATTTGATTAAAATTATGATTTAAATCAAACCGGTTGCATTTATAGCAGTGAATAATGACAATTTTAATTGATAAACTTAATTCGAAAAACACTATAGTTTAAGGTCCAATTCTCACCATTAACATGAATATTACTAGATTAATATTATCTGTTTATTAATACTGATAAAGCACATAAATGCCTTATTCTGCATGATCATATTCTACATCTCTAAATCCTCAACACCTAAACTTAACAATACCTTACTAACTATTAATACGCAGTAATTAGGAGTTTATTGAAGCAAACGTCACAGTTAATAGTGATAAATGGATAAATGGAGTAGTGAGTGTAACATACTATTATGCTTCAAAAGTGTTTTTGGCTGAAATTTCACTTTAAAAATACTAATGCAAAAATACCCTGTAAGTATTTACTAATAAAAATACAGCATTTGAATTCAATATCTCATCCGTGAATTTATGATTCATTTTGATGAACAATGAATGACAAAAAATGCAAACGTTTTCTTTGCTTTTCCATCCAAAAGTAATCTAAAAATACTAAACATATTTAGGTAACACTTTACAATAGAGTTCATAATATTAGTTAACATGACCTAATAATGAAAAATACTTATAAAGCATTAACTACTGTACTATTACATTATTAAAATCAAAAGTTATATCTGTTAATATTATTGAATCAATATGAACTATTAATGAACAATTGAATTTCTATCACTATTTATCTTTTTTAGTTAATCTTATTGAATGCATTAATTCATGTTTCTAATGAGACCTCATTGTAAAGTGTTGAAGACGCATACAGGCACATATTGCACATGTTTAATATGTAGTTTCTGCGACAGATATATAACAATAAGGCACAAATAAAACCTAATGCATCATATTCAGATCCCTATTTGGTCTTCATATAAGGACAAAAGCAATAAAATCCCCCAGCCGCTTAAAAGTCCCAGATTCTGCAGGAGAAAAACCAGCCAGGGTCTTGTACTGTCCACATGGACCAGCGAGGGAAGCTACACACAACGAGAGAACAAGGGTTTCGTGAGTATCTGAAATAATGCATTCGAGAAATTGAAAGTCACAACACATGAGTCGACGGCACACACTGCTGTTGTTTCAGGCGGATGAGAAAACTGTGACGGTAATGGCGCTTTTCCACTGCATGGTACGGTACGGCACGCTTTAAATGGTACCTGGGCTGTTGAGATTCAAGCGGACCGTACCGTTACTAAAATGTGACGTGAAAACACTGCAGATCCCTGATTGGTCAGACAGAATCGTTATTGTATTTGCGACACATATGGTGAGTTCGTACTTACGAGGTGGGAAGTCGGAGTAAGATGACGGTGTACTTTCTCTTAATTAATTACACAAAAATAGAGCAAGTTTTTTAAACTCTAGTTATAGAAAATGAAGAACAAAGAAATGCGCACCAGGTGTGCTTTGGTTTTTTATGTTTTTAATTAATTTAGGAAGCCACTGCAACATTTATCATTACATATCACATTGTTATATTATAATGCCATCATATTCTGTGCAGGCAATAAGCTTACTTCACTGTAAATACAAAAGTCTAGCAATATCACTTCTAAATACCTTAAATGGTTAGTTCACTTTAAACTAACCTTTTGTTGTTTTGGTTAGTTCACCAAAAAAACCTTTTGCCGATAATTTCCTCACCCCCATGTCATCCAAGATGTCCATGTCTTTCTTTCTTCAGTCGAAAATAAATGAAGGTTTTTGATGAAAACATTCTAGGATTTTTCTCCATATAATGGACTTCAACAGGACCCAAACGGTTCAAGGTCCAAATGACAGTTTCAGTGCAGCTTCAAAGGGCTTTAAACGACACCAGACGATGAATAAGGGTCTTATCTAGACAAACCATCGGCATTTCACAAATAAAGTAAAAATAATTTGTTGAAAAGGTCACGCTTCGGCGGAAGTACCGAGTCAGTGTTTACGAATGTGAGGAAGGAGGACCATATACACATATTCAAATGTCTTTGTGTCAGTTTATCGTTTAAATGCCCATTTTGTGTGCGTATCCTGAGTGTTTTAATATTAAAAAGGCTAAAAGAACATGTTCGTCAGGACAGAAGCGTGACCTTTTCAACGTAATTGTGTATTACGTGAGTCACGAACGCGCATCACAGAACAGAGCAAGGCCAGCATTTGTGCTTATAAAACTTCAACTTTTTTATTTATTTGTGAAATGCCGATGGTTTGTCTAGATAAGACCCTTATTCATCGTCTGGTGTCGTTTAAAGCCCTTTGAAGCTGCACTGAAACTGTCATTTGGACCTTGAACCGTTTGGGTCCTGTTGACATCTTGGATTACCTGGGGGTGAGTAAATTATCAGCAAAAGGTTTTTTTAAAGTGAACTAATCCTTTAAGTATTGTAGTATTCCAGCATGTTTCTCAGTGACGCACCCAACTCGTAAAGATCGAAGCTTCAAGAAAATCCCGAGCTTCCCACTCGTATTTACGACATTGTGGTGGCGTTCATGTGCGCTCAACTCGTAAATACGATCTATACGAGATGACTTGAACGCACCATAAACCCACTAGATTTAAATAGCCAGTAGACAACAGCCAATGCTGTAGCACCTGTTTTTAAAGCACTTGCTTGAAAAAAAGAAGATGAAAACTTCAACAACAAAAAAATGGCTGAATCGTGGTCAGTGGACGAGGCGCAGACGTTCCTCTCGTTGGCTGCCAAGGAGTTGCGCAACTATAACAATCAGTTATATATCACTTTGAAGCGGTACTGACTGCAGTGGAAAAGCGCCATAGATGCATGTGAAGAGCAAACACCGAGGCTGAAGTAGATGATGACGTACCATGTCTGCCAGCCCAACGTAAAGGAAGAGTCCAGCGGTGACCGCAGAGATCCACTCTATAGCCACGGTCTCTGTGGAGAAGGACAGCGCGATGTACAGGCCGATGAAGGAGGTGAGAGAGCTCCCGATGTTCAGTAGAAGAGCCCGTTTCACAGACACACCACAGTGCAACAGGATCGCGAAATCCCCTGAGACCAGAGGAGACACGTCACACACTCACTAAACATCTGCAAAACTCAGATGTTTAAAAGAAACACACTGACTTTTTGGGACTTTATCTTATTCCCCGTATCCCCCAGAGTTTGATAAGTCCACACATACCCTTCTCATCTCTGTGTGTGCCGTAACTCTGTCTGACGCACACACCGCTAGCCTAGCTTAGCACAAAGACTGGACGTAAATGGCTCCAGCTAGCATACTGCTCCCAATGAGTGACAAAATAACACCAACATTTTCCTATTTATATGTTGTGATTTGTATAGACACAGTGTGTACAAATAACATGGTAATATGATACAAAGGCATCTTTTAACCATATACATACAGGGAACTATATTCTCAGAAGGCGAAGCACTGCTACTTGGCGGAGGGATTAGCTCGCAGCGCCTGGGAAGCCCTGTGCGCGATATTTTTTTCCCCGGGATGGTAGGGGAAGGTACCGCCTTTTTCGCCTCTGATTGGCTAGAAGGGCTCTCCTCGGCTAGAAGGGCTCTCCTCCGACTGGTTATTTGGTTAGGGTAGGGTTAGGGTTGGGTCGTTTAGGACTACCAGTCGGAGGAGAGACCTTCTAGCCAATCAGAGGCGAAAAAGGTGGTACCTTCCCCTACCATCCTGGGAAAAAAAATATCACGCCCCGTGGTGAGGAGCAGAGAGTTCCTCAGAGTGTTGCGCTAATCCCTCCGCCAAGTAGCAGTGCTTCGCCTTCTGAGAATATAGTTCTCTGTATGTATACGGTTAAAAGATGCCTTTGTATCATATTACCATGTTATTTGTACACACTGTGACTATACAAATCACAACATATAAATAGGAAAATGTTGGTGTTATTTTGTCACTCATTGGGAGCAGTACGCTAGCTGGAGCCATTTACTTCCAGTCTTTGTGCTAAGCTAGGCTAGCGGTGTGTGCGTCAGACAGAGTTACGGCACACAGAGATGAGAAGGGTGTGTGTGGACTTATCTAACTCTGGGGGATACGGGGAATAAGATAAAGTCCCAAAAAGTCGGCATGTTCCTTTAAGGGGACAACAGTGTGTTACTGGGGCAGAACACTTCAACGAAAGAGTATATTAGTGTATATTACTACGGTAGAGGTGATGATACACAGGGCAACTTTGAGCAATGTTGCTTGGGCACTTTCCCATTGATAAAGGGCAATACATTTCCAAGTGTCTCATCCGGTTGCCCGTTGACGGAAACATTGCTCAAAAAGTTGCCCTGTGTATCATCACCTTTAGGTACTAAAATGCACCTTTTAGTGACCTTTTCTGACAGTGTAGGAAAGAAAAAGTACATCTGATATCTCTTTTAATAAAGTTTATAGAGGCGTAAAGTTTATTCCTCCGTCAGACAGGAGATTTTTCAATCCCTTCATTCTGTGTTGATTCTCGTGTGTGTGCAGAAGGAGGACATTATGAGCAGGATCATGAACTCAGGTGTATAGTATCTAATCTGTGTTTATCTGGGACCGCATGACTCACAACAGGAACTGAAGAGTGTGTTCAGAGAAAGCATTGCTTGTTCTCAGTCCTTGAGTTTATCTCTGAAACCAGTCGACAGGCATTCGTCCTTATCGTACGCTAACCACACCTCGCCACAGCTGCCGTCATGACCAGTGGTTCTCTACTGGTTTGGCCATGGGACACACATTTCCCCATAGTCATTAAGCCACGACCCAATTATTTCTAGGAATTTGACCTAATTGTGTGTTTGTGTGTATATATGTATAGCCTGGCCAGAAGAAGTGATGTTTGGATTTAAAAAGGCAAATGCTTGCCCTCTTTTTATGTGATGTTTTAATTAGATGAAGTGTGCGAATCCCAGCTCTGTTCTGCTTTGTTATTAAGTAATTATGGTCCATAAAAGAAAAAAATCTCAGAAGGGAAATATGGACAAACTCGTATAAACTTTTTGCATCCATCCCTACCTATGTACTTGAATGACTAAAGTTGTAATTAATGTATGTGATGGGAATTTGCCTTTCCAAATAAAAAGATAATAATAAAAAGTATTAAAGAGTAAAAAATAAAAAAAGTAAATGCTTAAGAGTGTATGACTGCATGATTATTGCAGTGATTATGATTATGATGTCTCCAGCATGTTTTATGTTTGGAAACAGTTCTTCTAACACTAACTGATGTGTGTGTATCACAACATCATGAGTTGCATTCATTTTTGCTTAAGATCTTTTACGTGATCTAGTGGGTTAAAGAAGAATTGTTGCCAAACATGCTAGAAACATAATAACCACTGCAATAATCATCCAGTCATAGACTCTTAAGCATTTGCCTTTTTAAATCCAAAAAGCCACTTTTGTTCGGTCGTCAGTGTATGTACCATAATACAATTTCAAAGCAGAAAATGAGATGCACAAAAAAAGCGGTAATGCAACACGTCCATTTTAGTAAAAATGAACTTCAAAAAACACAAGGGGACATTGTCAATACAAGAGCTTGACCAAAAATGTATGGAAATAACATCTATTTAACATCCCAAAGACTTTCAGAGGACTCAGGGGAGCCAATTCAAGTGTGAAAATTCTTCTTCTTATTGATCAAAAGTGACAAAAAAAGACATTTATAATATTACAAAAGATTCTATTTCAAATAAGCACTGTTCTTTTGAACTTTCTATGCATCAAAGAATCCTGAAAAATACAATGTATAATGGTTTCCACACAAATACGAAGCAGCACAACTGTTTTCAAAAGTGATAATAATCAAATGTTTCTTTTTAAGCAGCAAATCATCATATTATCCTGATTTCTGAAGGATCATGTGACACTGAAGACTGGAGTAATGATACTGAACATTCAGCTTTGATCACAGGAATAAATTACACTTTACTGTATATATTCCTTGAGTGCCCAATCCTGCTCCTGCCGATCGACTGTCCTGCACAGTTCATCTCCAACCCTAATCAAACACACCTTTAATTTTCAAGTGATCCTGAAGACCATTGCTGCGTCCCAATTCGCATACTATCTGTCGTAAATAGTATTCGGAAGTAGAATTAGTACGTCCCAAATCGTAGTATGTTGAAATAAGTGTTCCAGAGAGACCCGGATATCCGGTGAGAATCCGAAGTGCAGATCGATGCGCACTCTGACGGCTGATATTGCCCACAACCCATCGCGCGTTGGACGAGGATTCGATTAGAACTACAAACACGAGTGAAAAGTGTTAAAAAACTACAGACATGGAGGACGCGCGAATCCAGCAGTTATGTAGAGAGGTTTAGATAAAGGGGTTTGAGTGATTAATTATCTGTATCTAACCTGATTAAAATGTATTTATTCAATGTTGTCTACATTATATTGCATCTGCAGCAACATTGTGAACTTTTGTAAAGATACGTTTAGCTATTAAAGGTGCTCTAAGTAACTTTTTTACCTTAACTGAACAGCTTCGGAGTCAGTGGAATGGTTATATTACTTATTTCGGGTTGAATGGTGGTGGTTTCGCACCCCCCTGATGCCCGAGAGCGGAAAAAACGCACTTGCAACTTTGGGCCGGCGGGCCGCCGTCAGGAAGTATCGCGTGATATCAGGTCTCGCGATGTAACGAATTGCTTGACGGCACTGCACACATACACACGTACACGCCCCCATTCAAGCGCCGGCTAGCTATAAGGAAAGGGCAACGATAGATTGAGTTATGGCTGAGCCTGTAAAAATGAAGCAGAAAGCTAGGAAATCTTTGTCGGAGGACCAACGAAAGAGGAAACGGGAGACTGACCGAGCAAGACTCGAGTAAATATCGGACCGGCTTTTTCAGAATGGCGAGAACTGAGAGAAACAGAAGCCTGCAAAACGGATGCTGACTTGGCCTTCTTGCTGTTGCACTTGTAAGTATCTTTGGAATAAACTGTGTTTAATATTTAAAAATATCAAATTCTTCAAATCAAGACACGGTGTATCCTACCCGCGTCTAAATGGCTAGCGGAGATTTTGGCTTGATCTAGCTAGATGGATGCTGCCCTTCTATGTGTCTAATTTAGCTTGTGTACTCAGACGAGGCTGAGGTTGACGTTGATTCCTGCAATATCACAAAACAGTTGACGTACTTATTTACAGATATGAGTTGAATTACGATGGCCTAAGTCAACGCGTCTGATAATAGGCAATAAACATGTTACACATATCATGATCGAGCTAGAAAAAACGTTCTGATGTTTTCTTAGACAAGCAAAGGTAAACCGTCATTCTACCAGATGAACTTATAGACCTTGCTAATATAACTTTAGACAAATTAGCCTCCGATATATATATTTTTTATGCTCGTGCCCACTCTCCCAAAAAAAACCACGAAAACAGTAGTTCGCCTCATTCATATTGTTCGTTCCCGGTAAAAAATACTAGCATGCATGACAACACAATACAAAAAAAAAAAAATCGCCATCAGTTGGAAAGAAAATATTGCTTTACTTACCTCGGTAGATATAACTGGTTTTGAAACAGCCGGTTCATGCTCAGCTAGGTTGACAGCTGATCAGCTGGGTTGCTCGTGGCGAGAGGGAGGAACAGCAGTTCGTTTTACGACAGTGTGTTTGAAAGCATTTACTACCAGACACCAGGGGGGGCGTCGTAGAGAAAAAACACTCAGACTTCCCTGGTGTCCCTTTAACTTTAAAATGCATCATTACATTCAAATTCCAAACACACGAGGAGAGTCTCCGCATAAAGACCCGCGACGGGCAGATGAACGTGCTTCTACACTTCTCTCCGAAACGGTAGGGAATTAAATTAGATTGAATGGAGGATTTTAACTGTGACAAGATGATTGACAGGGCAGTTTACGGTGACAGAGCTGTCCGTTAAAGATGACGAAGTAGGCTAGTATGTCCCAAAGCTTGCCTACTCTTTTGATACACACTCAAAAGTATGTACTTTTTCTTCACAAAAAGAGTACATACTTTTAGGGCGTAGTGTAAGTAGGCGAATTGGGACGCAGCCCATAATTGTTTGCTTCAGGTGTGTTTGATTAGGGTTGGAGATGAACTGTGCAGGACAGTCGATCGGCAGGAGCAGGATTGGGCACCCCTGATATATTCACGTAGAAAACAGCCATTTTAAATTCTAATTATATTTCAAAATGTGATTGCATGTTTGATCATATGAAGCGGCGCTCACCCAGCTCGTGTGGCAGCTCGTGGCAGAGCACCGCCAGAGACGTGGCCAGACCGGACCTCCACGAGATGGAGAACGCCGCGCCGAGAGCCAAACCGTCGGCGAAGTTATGGATGCCGTCTCCGATGGTGATCATGTAGGGGAGCAAACGCTGCTCTGAAGGAGAAGACAACGACTGTGAACATGCATGACATCTTTCAGAAGCGCCTGATGGTTATTGGCACTCATTTCACTCCATTCGATGTGCAGAATATCAATATGTCATTAACACGAAGTATTATCACCTCTTTTAGAGGCTCCAGGCTCCAGGAAGGACTTCTCCTTTTTTTCAGCATCCACCTGTAATAGTAATAATAATAAAATATTCATTAATAGCACATCTCTTAGAACTAAAGACTACAGAGAATGTTTTAGCAACGAATGCAATCTAATATGTGAAGATTACTGTGAGTGTATGAGCTTTACGTTTAAATCTCCAAATGTCTGAACAGGGTTATTATTGTTAACTAAAACCATACAAAAAATATTTTCATTATTTGAAATAAAATGTTAAAAATATTTTTTAATGTTTTTGAAATAAGTCTCTTCTGCTCACAAAATTACAGTTAAAACAGTAATGTTGTGAAATATTATGTGATTTATATATTATATTATTAATTTATTCCTGTGATTAAATCTACTTTTTTTAGCAGACAGACTTAATAAAAACAAAAAAAGTAAACATTTTTAATTATTTCAAACATTTGCAAGGTAGTGTTGACAATTATATAAATATCAATAAATAAAGACAAAACACCCATCAGAATGACTAAAAATGTAACTAAAGTTGAGAATGAAAAAAATATATTAATAAACTATAATAGCGTATAAATTAGGGCTGCACAATATATCGAAATTATCGAATTATCACAAATGTATATCACAATATATATATTACAACAGCAATAACTGTGTTCATGAACAAAAGACAGAGAGAATCACTCACTGCTCTCGGCTGAGTAACTTTTGTAGCTTTAATAAGAATCAGTATATATTAAATTCATACAGAGAAAACTAAGCAGTGTTTTATTTTTACATTTGATTATTCAGTGTCTGTTGTTAAATAAACCTAATGCCCTGAACCCTGTAGTTTACACGGATGTTAAAATAACACTTCTTACACACAGTAAAACACTGATGTTCACTTTCAGAAGCTGTGTGTTTTCTTGTCACAAAAAGAATGTGAAACACATGTACACATGTAGGTTATATAATTTTTAGGGCTGTCAAATGATTAATCACGATTAATCGCATCCAAAATAAAAGTTTGTGTTTACATAATAAATGTGTGTGTGCTGTGTATAATTATTTATATATATAAATACATACACATGCTTGTATATATTTAATAAATATTTGCATGTATATACTATATATAGATTTATATATAATTTATATTATATATAAATATTTTATATATAAATAACATATTTTTCTTAAATATATAAATGCACGTGTGTGTACTTATATATACAAAATAATTTTACACAGTACAAACACATTTATTATGTAAACACAAACTTTAATTTTGGATGCGATTAATCGTGATTAATCATTTGACAGCCCTATTAAATATATTTTAAAGATAATTTAAGTTAATACTTAAGACACACTTTAAGCATTATCGTATCGCATATCGATACGATATGAAGAAATTTATTTAAATAAATAAATTTAAACGAAATTTAAAATTGCATTTGCTAGAATTAGCATTTGGATCAGGAGGCTAATCGGTAAGAGGCTCTTTACAGATATTTGTTAGTCCTTGTATTGTCTGAAAATACATTTTATTATGCAATTTTATTATGTGTTTGTACAGCACATTGGTCAACATCACATTGTTTTAATTGTGCTTTATAAATAAATAAATGAAAATCGCATTATTTAATGATTATCGCATTTTTCTTCAATATCGTGTAAGCTATAAATGACACTAAAATAACACTTAGACTCATTGGTATTAGTTTATTCATTAGCAAAGACTCTTTCCCAGTTCTCCAAGCATCTGTAAGTGTGTTTTGCGGTGGTTTCCTCACCAGGTCCGCCTGTGAGCTGGAGTGGTTGCTCTGCTTCTCCCGCTGGAACATCTGCAGGACGCGGCCGTGGTCGCAGTGGTGGACCTCGGACTCCTCCTGGGGACACAGGCGTGGGAATGAGCTCACGATGGGGTCACGTGGGACGGGGACGCCCCAAACACTCACCTCATGGTGCTGGTGGTGGTGCTGCGAGCGCGTGATGATGGAGAACACGCTCTCCATCAGGAAGAAGAAGTAGACGCCCGCGAGGAGCACCAGGAGTTTGTACACGTAGTCGAGGTTTTCCTCGGTGTGATCGTGATCGTGTCCGTCTTCATGACTGTGAAGGCCTAAGAACTGCACAGAGACACACACACAAAGACATATACACTAGACGACACCTTGGGGTTTTAAGCATGTGTCAAAACCGCCGCCATCTTGGAACAGGGGTCTTTCCATAGGACGTATCTAGGTTACGCTGCTATCTACGCCTGTACTTCGAATTCATGGATGATGGCGGACTTTTGTGTTGCGTATGATGTTCACACTAATTAAATCTGAACTAGGAAAAATGTTTAAAAAATAAAAAAATTATTCTGGAATCAATGATAAATACAAAAAGACGAGAAAATCGCATTCATGACGATTTATGGTGATTTTATTTCCGTTAGACCTTTGTCTACAGTGACGCTGATGCACTAAAGAGGAGAGGCTCTCCTGTTCCAAGATGGCGGCTCTATTGGCGCATTCGTTCTAATGAACTGCCGTAGCCAAGGCCACATCTAGTGTATATATCTATGAGAGACACAGCCATGGAAACACAGCTGGACTATGACATTAACGCCAATCTGAAACTTCGATTGTGCTTTGATTTCCCAGCAGGGCTGTCGAGTAATTCCTGCCTGCACTCAATAAGCCGGCTCAGTTTCTTCCCAGCAATCCGGTTATTTTACACTCAGGCCGATGACATGGTGTGACAGGGCTGTAGTTATGTTGACACGGATCTAAACGGATGAGGGAACGTGGGCGATGTCAGCGCTCGGGGGAAATAACGGGTTCTGCCCCGTTAAACCGGGAAACGGGAGGTTTCTGTGAGCTTCAGGAAGACAGTGATCGCAGAAAATTGTGACATTGTCCAATTAGGCACATTTACTAATAAAATGTCCAAGTTAAATTGCTACAACAATTACTACCATGATGCAGTGTTACTATAATTAACTAAAACCATTTAAAAAATGCTTTTATTGCTTTAAATAAAATAGAAAAAAGTTTTTTATACTTAATTTCTGTTAACGTTTACTTAATTTAAAGCATTTTTTGTTGTTGTTAGTTTTAGACAGTTAATATATAATATAATAACACGAGTACTTTTCCTTTTTCCTTTTCTATATAGTTTTTATTAATTTAAAATAGTTTTAGTAATTTTAGAACATCAAGTTAAATGAAACAAAAATGGGAAATTGTGAAATAAAATTAAAAAAAGTTTTTTGTATACTTAATTTCTGTTAACGTTTATTTCATTTTATTTTACAATTTCCCATTTTTGTTTAGTCAAATTCAAATGAAAAAGGAAAAGTACTAGTGTTATTATAGTTAACGGTCTAAAACTAACAACCATAAAATAAATGCTTTAAATTAAATTAAGTAAACTTTAACAGAAATAAAGTATAAAAAACTTTTTTTATTTGATTTGATTTCATCATCTCCCATTTTTGTTTAGTTTAACTTGATGTTCTAAAATGTCTAAAACTATTTTAAATTAATAAAAACTATATAGAAAAACTAAAAACTAATAAATAAATAAAATAACACAACAAAATTACTATAACTAAAATTCAAATGAAAACGGAAAACATAAAAATAAGAAATTATAAAAAACTATAATCTCAATGCATACCTACAAACCTACTTTATTTATTTTTATTAGAATATTATTTCTATTATTATTAATAATATACAGTATATTATTATTTTTAATGTGTCTACGACTTTTAAAGTTGCTGCCTTAAATTGAGTACCATCAACTTGGATTTTTAAGTAATTTCAACTTAAATGACATCAAACCATTTAAAAAAAAAGGTTTTATCTTGTATACATAATTTTTTTGTGAAACTTGCTTCTTTATGAGTTTTTATGTTATGTTATGTTATGAGTTAAAGCAATGTAAAAACACATGTTGTCATAACTTGTTGATCATATAATTTTTTTATAGGGAATGTCACATTTCAGGCTTGATGTTCTTTAAGCAGAAACTAATTGTTTTCTTTAGATTTTTGGGTGAGATATGATTTTTTTTTTTTTTTTTTTAAGTTTATAAGCCTACATGTTTATTAGCCATGCATATTTCATTATGCAAGCTTTGATTTTTATCATGGTATATTATGAGTAATAACGGGTGATCGCAGAATGTTGAAATAAACATGAAATTGTGAAGTAGAACAATATTATTTATCTTTGTTTTATTTACAACTATGATTTTTTTTATACTGTTTATCATTGCATGAAGAATTCGACATGCCAGCGATATGAAATAAACACTCCTTTCCCCTATCAGGTGTATTCAGAGATACAGGTTAGCCTGTGTTTGGCAGCGTGCCTCGTGATTTGGGAAAGACTGTATAATAAGAAGATAATCATGATTGTGTGTCATGATGACCTGATATTTCAAGGTCAGGGTCCGTATTCACAAAGAATTGTATCTTACCACTAGGAGTAATCCTAAATCGCACTAGAATATTTTAGCTGGGAGTTTTCTCTAAAAAGTGATTCACAACGCCTTTCAGACCTACTCTTAGTAAGGAAAAATGACAACTCCTAAACTAAGAGTGAGTCTTCTATGGATGACGTCAATCCTCATGACGAGCTTCCTCCAATGATCACGGTGATTGGTTGTTAGATGACAGGGCCATCATACGGAACAACACACCGACGCAACAAATCATGGGATTACGACATCTGTCTGTGTCCTACACAAAATAATAATAGTAATGTCATCGAAATGCATATATAATAATGACATGTTTGTGCAGGCCCCAGTGAAGCGTAATTCTAAAAAGGCAGAGAGAGAGAGAAAAGTCGTGAATTCAATTAAATTAAATCAAGGTAGCCTATACCCTAATGAAAAACGACACTTGCATTAACACTTGCTTGGTTAATTGACATCCTATTAGCCTAAATAGACGACTTAAAGGGATAGTTCACCCAAAAATGAAAATTCTGTCATTATTTACTCACCCTCAAGTTGTTTCAAAACTGTATGAGTTTCTTTCTTCTGTTGAACACAAAAGAAGATATTTTGAAGAATGTTGGTGAACAGACAGTTGCTGGACCCCATTGACTTCCATAGTAGGAAAAAAAAATACTATGGAAGTCAATGGGGTCCAGCAACTGTCTGTTCACCAACATTCTTCAAAATATCTTCTTTTGTGTTCAACAGAAGAAAGAAACTCATACAGGTTTGAAACAACTTGAGGGTGAGTAAATAATGACAGAATTTTCATTTTTGGGTGAACTATCCCTTTAAAGCAAGGAAATGTTGCTCCTATTGAAGTAATGTAATAGTTGAATGACGGTGGATTATGAACTCGCCAAAATGGAAAAGAAAGCCCAACTGGACGCAGGATCAGTTACTGCTGCTAGAAAAAAACATAATAAAAGGGAAATTCGGCACTGGGATATCAAGCAAAACTAAGCGTGAGACATTGGAGAGGTTTTGTTTGCAGATCCAGCGTTCCCGCTTGTGTCTCGGACCCGGATGACTGCGAGAGGCGGTTTAAGATCCTCTGTGAATAGGTCTTATGAGTTAGGACTCCTCTCGACTTCTTTTAAGCTGTCTCAGACTTAGGTGCTACTTTTAGGGCTAAAATGCTTTGTGAATTACTCTTAGTGAAAAAAATTAAGAGTCCTAAAGTTAGGAGTGACACGCCCATTATTTTTTGGAGTTGCTCCTAAATTCGCCAGTTAGAAGCTACTTTTAGCCTTACTGTACGTTCACACCGCCGCCGACTTGAGCGTCAAAGAAGCTCTGGCCGCTCTGTCAAGGACGCTTGTCAAAAAGCACGGGGAAGCTCGTTGACGCTTTTGACGCTCTGACGTAGCAGGGAGAAGAGAAGTGTCACAACATGAAATGTAATAAACAGAAAAAACAAGCAATACATTGAAGAAACCTTTTATAATGACAGCATTTTTATAACCGTTTTGGTCACATTTGGTAGGGGAAAAAAGAATAATTAGCTATTATTATTATTATTATTTGCATTAGTGCAATTGGTCAAATCGTGTTACCGTGAGCAAATGAATTGCATTCCCGCTTAAAACGAGCGTTCGTAAATATTTAAAATAAAAGTTGCGCTCATTCTCAAATGTGTATCACTGGATCATTATGGATAATCGTTGTGAAGTTGTTGTGTTTGGTGCTGCTTTATTGTATGCGGACAAGACGTCGGACTCGGAGATTTTGGGTTCGTTCATGACACCCTCCAGGACCGTTATCAATTCGGAGAGTATCACCGGCTGGTGCAGCGCTGCGGCTAATGTTTTGATCGGAACTAATGTTTTGGTAGGAACGAAAGTTTACATCGTATGTTTCTCCGGAATTAGCCAGCGCGAAGCACGTCTATATTCCGATTGGTTGCTGCGTTTTGCCGCTGCTTGCCGCTGAACCGCGTCATAGCTCATTACCATAAAGTTGAGCTACTTTCAACTTTCTGATTGACGCTCAAGACGCTCAAAACGCCCAAAACGCGACGCCGAGGGATTTGACGCTCCTTGCAGCGGAGAGAAGCCAGCTTCCATTGAAAATGAATGACTTCCGGCCGCTTTGGAAGCTCAAGTCGGCGGCGGTGTGAACGTACAGTTAAACTTATTTGTGAATACGGCCCCAGGTGTATTCAGAGATACAGGTTAGCCTGTGTTTGGCAGCGTGCCTCGTGATTTGGGAAGGACTGTACTAATAAGAAGATAATCATGATAGTGTGTCATGATGACCTGATATTTCAAGGTCAGGGTCCATATTCACAAAGAATTTTATCTTACCACTAGGAGTAATCCTAAATCGCACAAAAATATTTTAGCTGGGAGTTTTCTCTAAAAAGTGATTCACAACGCCTTTCAGACCTACTCTTAGTAAGGAAAAATGACAACTCCTAAACTAAGAGTGAGTCTTCTATGGATGACGTCAATCCTCATGACGAGCTTCCTCCAATGATCACGGTGATTGGTTGTTAGATGACAGGGCCATCATGCGGAACAACACACAGACTTAAATAAAAAAAAATTATTAAAAATTGCTGAATTGGCAACTAACTGAAAACAAGTTTACATTTACATGTATGCATTTGGCAGACGTTTCTATCCAAAGCGACTTTCAAGGTAGACATTTACATTCTTAAAGTTCTTTAACTTTAACTTAAAATTACTAAAAATAAAATAAAAGCTAAATAAAAATATGCATAAAAAACTAATAAAAATGACAAAAGAACATCATAAAATGACTAAAAATACAGTTACTCTACTAAATAAAATCCTGCATAAAATTGTCCTGTTTAGCCTCTGTGTGTGTGAGGCAGAAGCAGCCGGATCTGGTGTGTGTGTTGTGTGTGTGTGTGTGTGTGACGCAGAAGCAGCCGGAGCTGGTGTGTGTGAGAGGCAGAAGCAGCCGGAGCTGGTGTGTGTGTGTGTGTGTGTGTGTGTGAGAGGCAGAAGCAGCCGGAGCTGGTGTGTGTGAGAGGCAGAAGCAGCCGGAGCTGGTGTGTGTGTGTGTGTGTGTGTGTGTGAGAGGCAGAAGCAGCCGGATCTGGTGTGTGTGTGTGTGAGAGGCAGAAGCAGCCGGATCTGGTGTGTGTGTGTGTGAGAGGCAGAAGCAGCCGGAGCTGGTGTGTGTGAGATCTGGTGTGTGTCTCACCGCGGGCAGCAGATGCAGCAGAGCGTCTCCCGTCAGCGATCCCACCGCCAGGCTGATGCAGAACTGGATGCAGAGCTCGAACACGCGCGTACAGGCCGAGAACAGCAGCACCACGATCCCAAACAAGGCCATCAGACAGATGATGAGGTTCGCCAGCGTGGCGTATCCGTATCCTGCGCACAGAGAAGGCCTTCAGTGAGAGTGTGTGTGTGTGTGTGAGTGTGTGTGTGAGTGAGAGAGAGTGTGTGTGTGTGTCAACACCATAAAGGAGAGCTTTGTGCTCCGGCACACCGTTCACACTGCACTCTGCACAATCAGAATTGATACGAGGAAACGCTTTTGCTCCATTCGATCACTTCGGTTAGTAAATACGATTCATAATAACAAATAAATGTCACTTATAGTCTTTTACAACACAAATAGCAGTATTTTTCACTCATTGAGATTAAATGATACATTTTTAAGTACAATCAACTTGGATGTTTAGGTAATTTCAACTTAAATAACATTAAAATGTTTCAAAAAATGAGTTGATAACATAAAAAAAAGTATTTTGATGAGTTAAAGCAATGTCAAAACACATGTCATAACTTAATCATCTTTTTACAGTGAATGTCAGATTGCACAAAATTATTGGGAGAGATATAATTTTTTATTAGCCTACATGTTTATTAGCCATGTATATTTCATTATGCGAGCTTCGATTTTCCCATTACGTATTATTATGGTGGTATATTATGAGTATATTTTAAACAACAAAGTAGACTGTAGTAGTTCAAGGAGGTTGGTATGTTAACATATAATATTCAATTCAATTCAAATTTATTTGTATAGCGCTTTTCACAATACACATTGTTTCAAAGCAGCTTTACAGAAAGTGCATTAAAAATGTACATAGAAAATACAGTTAGTTCATCATGTATTAATTTAGGGCATAACATATCGCCGGCGTTGAGTCGTCTCTTCACAGGCGTCGAGTCGTCTCTCCACAGGCGTTTAGTCGTCTCATCACAGGTGTTGGATCATCCGAAGTCTCCGTGAGAGGCTGGATACAAACTGGAGCTGACGAACGCTATTTACCTCGGGACTTTCGTCCCGAGATAACAGCAGAAAGGCAGATGAGAAATAATTAGCGTAGCTGATGTTCATAATATTAATGCATTCGATCTGATTCGGCAGTAGTATAAAAGGTAAGCATTATGTGAATGCTTGGTTAAAGAGATGCGTCTTTAATCTGGTTTTAAACTGGGACAGCGAGTCTGAGCCTCGAACAATATCAGGAAGGCTATTCCAGAGTTTAGGAGCTAAATGTGAGAACGCCCTCCCTCCTTTAGTGGACTTAGATATCCTTGGAATGACCAGGAGCCTCGAATTTAGTGATCTTAAAGAGCGCGACGGATTGTAGGGCGATAGAAGGTCCGTTAAATAGACTGGAGCTAAACCATTTAGGGCTTTATAGGTCAGTAGCAATACCTTGTAATTGATACGGAACTTAATAGGTAACCAATGTAGAGATGATAAAATTGGTGTTATATGATCATATTTTCTTGATCTAGTAAGAACTCTAGCGGCTGCATTTTGGACTAACTGTAGCTTGTTTATTGAGGATACAGGACAACCAGCTAATAAAGCATTACAGTAATCTAGTCTCGAGGTCATGAATGCATGAACTAACTTTTCTGCATCAGAAACGGATAGCATGTTACGTAGCTTAGCAATGTTTCTAAGGTGGAAAAAGGCTGTTCTTGTAACATATGAAATATGATTTTCGAAAGTCAAGTTGCGGTCAAGTATGACACCCAGGTCTTTTACTGTAGTGGATAAAGTAACAGGGCATCCTTCTAAATTAAAGTTGTATTGTAAGGGATTTTGTGGGTAGTTTTTCGGACCAATAAGTAATACCTCTGTTTTATCTGAATTTAATAGCAGGAAATTACACGTCATCCAGTATTTTATATCTTTAAGACATTCTGTCAAGTTAGATAAGTTAGTGGTTTCATCTGGCCGTGATGAAATATATAATTGAGTGTCATCAGCGTAACAGTGAAAATTAATTCCATGTTTTCTTATAATATTACCAAGTGGCAGCATATATATTGAGAATAGTAGAGGGCCTAACACAGATCCTTGCGGTACTCCATAGTTTACTGACGTTATCTTTGATTTTTCCCCATTTAAGCAGACAAAGTGGTAACGGTCTGATAAGTACGATCTAAACCAGCTTAATGCCTGTCCCTGAACACCAGTGTAGTTTTGTAGTCGATCCAGGAGTATTTTATGATCTATAGTATCAAATGCAGCGCTTAGATCCAGTAGAACAAGTATTGAGATGCAGCCTTGGTCAGAAGCTAAAAGTAAATCATTTGTAATTTTAACTAGCGCAGTTTCTGTGCTATGATACTGTCTGAATCCTGACTGAAATTTTTCATAGATATCATTTTCTTGCAAGAAAGAGCACAATTGAGCGGACACAACTTTTTCTAGTATTTTAGACATAAATGGAAGATTTGAAATGGGTCTGTAATTTGCTAGGTTATTTGGATCTAATTGTGGTTTCTTAATAAGAGGTTTTATTACTGCCAGCTTGAATATTCTTGGAACGTGACCTAAAAATAAAGATGAATTAATAATATTGAGAAGAGGCTCTTCCACTACGGGTAACACTTCTTTAAGTAATTTAGTGGGTATTGGATCTAATAAACAAGTTGTTGGTTTAGATGCAATAATAAGTTTATTTAGCTCTTCCTGTCCTATAGTTGTAAAGCGGTGTAGTTGTTCTTGAGGGGCGGTAATTGAGGCTGAATCATAAGACACCATAATAGATTGTATATTTACAATTGTGTTTCTGATGTTTTCTATTTTCTCAGTGAAGAAATTCATAAAGTCATTACTACTACATTGTAACGGAATATTTTGCTCAGGTGATGCCTGTTTATTTGTTAGTCTGGCCACGGTGTTAAATAAGAACCTTGGATTATTTTGGTTATTTTCTATTAGTCTGCGGAGATGCTCAGCCCTGGCTGATTTAAGAGCCTTTTTGTAACGTGACATACTGTCTTTCCACGCGATTCTAAAGACCTCTAAATTTGTTTGTTTCCATTTACGCTCTAAGTTACGAGTTTCTCTCTTGATAGCATGCGTAGCATTGTTGTACCATGGTGCTCTAGTTTTCTCTCTAACCTTTTTTAATCTAATTGGTGCAACAATTTCTAATGTACTAGAGAAAATGGTGCTCAAACTGCTAGTCATTTCCTCTAGTTCATCTGTTTGTTTGGGTTCACTGAGCAGCTGAGATAGATCAGGTAAGTTATTTGAGAATCTATCTATAGTGTTTGGAAGGATTGTTCTGCCTGGTCGATAACGTGGCGCAACATGACAAATTTCAGCAGTACGTAACATGCAAGTTACCATGTAATGATCAGTTACATCATCGCTTTGCGGTACAATATCTATATCGGTTGGATTGGTTCCATATGATATGATTAAATCTAGTGTATGATTTAGGCGATGAGTGGGACCACTGACGTTTTGCGTGACCCCGAAGGAGTTTAATAAATCTGTAAACGCAGTCCCTAACGCATCATTTGTGTTATCTACGTGTATGTTAAAATCTCCAACAATTATTGCTTTATCGACATTGACCAATAGATTTGATAGAAAGTCTGCAAACTCTTTTAGGAAATCGGCGTAAGGCCCTGGAGGTCTATATACAGTAGCCAAGGCTAGAGATAATAGGGATTTCTTTCTTAAATCTAATAGTGTAACATTTAGCACAAGTACCTCAAACGAATTAAACCTGTGACCTGTTTTCTGAGTAACATTAAGAATATCTCTATAGATTGTTGCAACACCGCCGCCACGACCAATCAGACGGGGCTCATGCTTATAACAGTATCCTGGCGGAGTAGACTCATTTAGACCGAAATAATCATTTGGTTTAAGCCAGGTTTCAGTAAGGCACAGTACATCGAAACTATTATCTGTGACCATTTAATTTACAATAACCGCCTTAGGTGTGAGCGATCTAATGTTTAGAAGACCTAGCTTTAGAAATTGTTTATCACTGATATTGAGATTTTCTGGTTTAATTACAATTAAATTTTTCCTAGATCCTACATTATATATATTATTTGGCCTTACTAAACGAGGAATAGACACAGTTTCTATATAATGTTCTACATTGGTGCTTATATCAATTAAGTTGGGACAGCAAAGACTGTGATTTGGACTTTGACTTACTAGTCATATGGTGTGTAGCGTCTTGGAGATGTTGTCCGACAGCACAGCCGCTCCAACTCTGCTGGGGTGAAGGCCATCAGCACGGAAGATGACATATTATGACGCTGTGGTCCAGCGACATATTATGACGCTTATGACGCTGTGGTCCAGCGTCATAATATGTGACGCTGGACCACAACACCAGTCATAAGGGTCCATTTTTGAAATTGAGATTTATAAATCACATGAAATGAATGAATAAGCTTTCCATTGATGTATAGTTTGTTAGGATAGGACAACATTTGGCCGAGATACGAATATTTGAACATCTGGAATATGAGGGTGCAAAAAAAATCAAAATTATTGAGAAAATCACCTTTTAATTGTTATGTTGGCGATTGTGCTGCGTCCACTCACAATGAAGTAAACACAATGTATTTACATGTTTTATATATCTATGGTTGGAAACGTACAAAATATCTTCATGGAACATGATCTTTACTTAATATCCTCGTGATTTTTGGCATAAAATAAATATCTATAATTTTGACCCATACAATGTATTGTTGGCTATTGCCACAGATATACCCGTGCGACTCGTGACCGGTGCTGTGATCCAGGGTCACGTATATCAGTTAATTAAACAGTAAATACAAGCCGCGTTTCCATTAACCTTTAAATTGCGCAAATTCCCATTACCATTTATCGCAAAAAAGTTGAGACGCTCACATGAGTTTTCAGACAATTCAAAAAAGGAATATTTCGCCAAACTGCAATGGAAACAGTTTTTGCGCATTTACAGTCACCGGACGTAGATGACGCTGTGTGTTTGGGCAGAAGACGAGACAGAGTTCCTTATTAAACTCATAAAAGACAAAAGAATTACAGGAATAGTGGATCCTAAACAACAAAGAAACGCCACAATCAAGCCCTCGAGGGAGAAATGAGTGAGAAACACCAGATCCTCATATGAGCCGCTCACAGTAGAAGAGGCTTTCCTTGTCATTGATGCTTGGATAACACGCACACACACACACACACACACACACACACAGACAGACACACACACACACACACACACACACAGACACACACGCACGCACACGCACACACACACACACACAGACACAGACACACACACACACACACACACACGCACACACACACGCACACAGACACGCACACACACACGCACACACACACGCACACACACACACGCACACAGACACGCACACAGACACGCACACAGACACACACACAGACACACACACAGACACACACACAGACACACACACAGACACACACACACACGCACACACACACGCACACACACACACAGGCACGCACACACAGGCACACACACACGCACGCACACACACACGCACACACACACACAGACACGCACACAGACACGCACACAGACACGCACACAGACGCGCACACAGACACACACACACACACACACACACACACACACACACACACACACACACACACACACACACACACACACACACACACACAGTGCAGTGGCTGGGATATACGTAAACCCACCAACATTCGTTGTCATGATTTTTGGAATGACTTAATATCGTTTGTGAATTTTTTTTTGACTTAATATGTGTTTTAGTCGCATAACATCGGTTAATGGAACCACCGTCAGTTCGCAATAGTTTTTATCGACATTTAAAAAATATCGCAAAAGTTTTGCACAAATCTGTAATGGAAACGCGGCTACAGAAAAGGCCATGTCTGAGTCATTCTCTCTCACACACTCACTCTCTGCGGTGCTGAGCGGATCGGGGCTCGTGGGAGTCGGACTGATCTCAGAACAGCCTCCGCTGAGGATCTGCTGGATCAGAGCAGGGCTGAGCTGTGTGAACTGATCTCGGGTCAGTGATGAAGAGTTCAGGGCGTAGATCCTCAACAGGTCTTCAGCGCTGAAACAGGCCTGTGTGCACAACATAACACACACGGACACATGCAAATGAAAACATGCATAAAACATTTGTAGGCATTAATATTTCATACCGCACCGCAGCGCTGATAATCACGCGTGAAACCTCGTATTTACCATTCACTGAAATATTAATTCCACGGATGTCAGATGACAGGTCTTATTTAGAAGCGTGTGAGCTTAAAGAAATGGGAGATATTCATCATGTACTGCTTAATTTCTCTGATTATGACTGTGGACAGATGAAACATGCAGTGCGTGTCACAACATCCATCAAGAGGAATACACATTACACAATACACAAGTGCCACGGCTGCATGATTAGATTTCAGAGGAGTGTGGATTTCCCATGATGCCCCATTAAAGGGAAAAGCCACATTTCTATGTTGCTGTAAGTTTTTGCAAACCACAGAATCTGGAATTTGAATCATAAAAGTGGAATTGCTATTCAAAGGTTTAAACACAGGTAATGCATTCTGGGTAATAACATATTTATCCGTAAAATCAAAGTTAATGAAAAAAAAATATTAATGTTAATGTGTCCAAATGTATTACTTTGTTTGTTTAAATGATTGCATGATTGATTACCACAGGGTTTCCTGAACTGGGTTTGGGAGTTAAGTAAATGTTAATAATTAATTTATTTGCAAAAAAAGTAAGTAACATTTTTTAAATTAAATTTAAAATAATAAATAAATAAAAATGAAAACACTTAAATTTTATAATTTATATGAGAAATGATTTTTTTTTTTTTTTTGTTTCAATGCATTTAATGTTAACCGACATCAAAGAACCGGGAACATGCATAATTCTTGTTAAATTATGAATTAGTATTAGTTCAATAGTTAAATATTTATTAACTTAAAATATCAGGGAGACATCAAGAAAATGTTTTAGGTTAGTAAATAATTTTTATAATGTGAAAAAGTACAATTTTACAATTAAAATAATAATAATATAAAAAAAAAATGATTTATTTATTTTATCTATGATTATTCAGTTGATGTGATCATTAACTGACACCAGAGAACCGTGAACATGAAAATGTGTTGTTAAATTAGTAATTATTACATACTGAATTATTGGTACCACTTTTTAAAAAGGTTTATTAGTTAACATGAACTAACAATGAAAAAAAAATAAGATTTCAAAAAATCTTAGTTAATTAATTCTTTCAAGTTTCAAGTTAATGCAACTTGTCTAATGTTAACAAATGAGATCTTATTGCATTGTGTTACCAAAATCTAAATGGGCAAATATTTAAGGTTATCTTTAGATTACCATTATAGTATGTATATATGTATATTATATATATTAATATGTGAGGTTCTCGGTCGATTACCGTGTCCCAGCTGCTGTTGGCCCGATGACTCTCGGCAAGACTTTTCTTGATGGTGTTTGTCCTGTGCTGGTGATCTTCATCATGCTCATGTTCCTCTCCGCCCAGGTTTAAGGTCTTTAGAAGCTCTTCAAAATCTGTGAAGTATAATATTATTTTAAATAATCACCATCAGCAGTGCAAATATGTTAATAGTTCAGAACATTAAAGATCACATCACTGTTTTTTCTACTGGTTTACATCACAGCTCTGCAAAAACACGTCACAAAAACTACACAAAATACTTTATGATAGGGAGGTATAAAGTATGAGTGTTACTGTTAGCACAATTCTGACTTTATAACACGCAATTGTGAGTTTATTTCACGCAATTCTGACTTTATAACTCGCAACTGAGACTTTATATCACACAATTGTGAGATAAAAGACAGAATTACCTTTTTTATTTTTTATTCTATGGAAGAAACAACAAGCTTCCAAAGTTATACAAGCGGTTTTGACATTATTACTTAATTTATTCATATTTTAATAAGTTTTCTTTAAACATCTCTATTTTTTATTTTAGTACTTCAGCTTACACTTATTTTATTTCAGTTAGTTGCAGGGTTATTAACGTTAACTAAAACAATCAAAAATATATATTTGAAAATAAAATAAAATGCTAACTACAATAATATCAATTTTAGTGCTGGGCATCAACTAATCACAATTAATCGCATCCAAAATAAAAGCTTGTGTTTACATAATATGTGTGTGTGTGTACTGTGCATTATTATTTTGTATATAAATACACACTTATGCATGGATAGGTTTAAGAAATATTTGCATGTATATACTGTTTATATATATATATATATATATATATATATATATAAATTTTAAAAAAAAACTATTATCTATACATGCATGTCTGTGTATTTATGCAAAATAATTATACACAGTACAGACACGTATATTATGTAAACACAATTTTTTTATTTTGGATGCGATTAATCTCGATAAATCTTTTCCCAGCACTAAAAACCCCTGCACATGGGGATATTCAAATGAATTAACCAATCATTAATAACATTGATCAGCCCTTCCAAACTTGGATGTCTTTTTTATTTTATTGTTTTCCACTAATAAACAAACATTGTTATGTTGTTTTGATTGATAATGTGAAGCTGCTTTGATACAATCTGTATTGTGAAAAGCGCTATATAAATATACTTGACTTGACTTGACTTAATACATTTAAATATTAGTTAGTTTCCAATTAAGGTTATCATTTATAACTTTTGTACTAAGATAACTAAAACTAAAAATGAAATTTATAAAAACTCTACACATACAAAAAAATAAATAAATAAAAAATAATAATTATGACAAACTTACTTAAACTTGAACTAAAATGAGAATTGAAAATATAAAAATAAATTTCAAAATATAGTAGTAATAGTTTATTTCACTAGAGTCTGAGCCTCGTGGTATAGAGTGAAATGCTTTGGTCAGAAGCTCAGGCCGTCACCATGAAGCGTGAGGTTCCCCGAGCCGAAGCGGCTGAAGATGTAGTCCAGGAAGAACTGGCGCTCGGGAAACTCCTGTGTGGTCATGCAGTCTCCGCTCAGAGCGTGATAGAGGACGCTCCCCATCACAGCGTCCAGCTCCACGGGACCTCCGTGGTGAGAACTGCTCTCTGACACGATGTCCTTCAGAGAGACGCAGGGCTGGAAGAGGAACACAACACACACGCGTCCGTCAGCATGAACGTGTCCCGCCCGGCTGTCATCCTCAACAGAATCACACAGGTTATGATAACATAATTATTGAATAGCACAAGTCAAGTAGCAATTAGCCTTTGCAATCATTTTACATTCCAGATAACCGTGTCCAGATACATTCCAGAGCAGTGTCGGGGAAACTCATTACAAGTAACGTGAGTTACGTAATCAGATTACTTTTAAAAGTAACTAGTAAAGTAACGCATTACTTTTTAAAATTTAAAAACTAAATATCTAGATATTAGATATTTAGATATTAGATAATATCTAATATCTAAACTTTTTCAAATAACTAACGCTAGGTACTTTTTCACATGTATTGACTGACAGCTCTCTTGTCCTGATGTTTAGAGAAATAAAGTGAGGTGTTGTGTGTGTGTGTGTGTGTGTGTGTGTGTGCTGTGTAAACATGATGGTTATTTTAGTTCTAGACTAAATGTGAACATGCATTTACTCATCTCACTTTTGCACGAAAACATTCAGTATTTCAAAAAATGAATAAAAACTGTAAAATGCAATCTCAGAATTGTACGCAAAACTTTTATAATTAACTATATTAAATTACACAAATATACTTTATGTATTTAATCTCAATTTATTAACCAATGTATTTGCTGCTGACCTTCAATGATTTAATTCACTCATACCAATAAGCAAAAACTACTTTAGATTAGATTTAGAAATAAGAGTGTTGAACTTCCTTCTCCTAAACTGTTCTTTAATCCAGAACAGCAGAACATCTGAACGGTTTGTTTCTACAGGCATAAATATGCATTTCCTTCAGCCCGAGGCTCTTTCATTTCACTTTTGGTGTGAAAGGGCCTTAACATTTGCCAAAAATATAACTTTAATTTTCATAAAAAGTAACTTAGTAACACAATCAGTTACTTTTTTGGGGAGTAACGTAATATTGTAATGCATTACTTTTAAAAGTAACTTTCCCCAGCACTGACCGTGAGCGTGCACTACACAACATGAAAATGAAAGATGCTACACACCTCATGTGTGTCGGGCTGATAGTGCTTCTCCATATCGTGAAACAGCTTCTCCAAACCCTCATATCCACTGATGTCTCCGTGAGGAGGATGAGCGGTGGGGCCGAGGATGGTTTGGATGAAGCGATCGGTCTCGACGCCCCAGTGGCCCTCGCGTATGGCCCTGCAGGTCTCAGCCGGAGCGCTCAGGAACACACAGACCCCAGGAGCCATGCGGAAGAAATCCTCCATCGGGAGCCCCTGAGACCTGCTGTAGTTCCTCAACAGCTGAGGGAGAACCTCCACTGAAACACACTGAGAGAGAGAGAGAGAGAGAGAGAGAGAGAGAGAGAGAGAGAGAGCAATGGTTGAGAGTGTGAGAGTGAGAGAGAGTGAGATTGAGAGAGAGAGAGAGCAAGAGTGAGTGAATGGGTGAGAGTGTGAGAGTGAGCAATGGTTGAGATTGTGAGAGTGAGAGAGAGTGAGATTGAGAGAGAGAGAGAGCAAGAGTGAGTGAATGGGTGAGAGTGTGAGAGTGAGAGAGTGAGTGTGAGAGAGTGAGCAATGGTTGAGAGTGTGAGAGTGAGAGTGAGAGAGAGTGAGATTGAGAGAGAGAGCAAGAGTGAGTGAATGGGTGAGAGTGTGAGAGTGAGAGTGAGGGAGTGAGTGTGAGCAATGGTTGAGAGTGTGAGAGTGAGAGAGAGAGAGAGTGAGATTGAGAGAGAGAGTGAGAGAGCAAGAGTGAGTGAATGGGTGAGAGTGAGAGATTGAGAGAGTGAGAGTGAGTGAGAGAGAGTGTGAGAGAGTGAGATTGAGAGAGAGAGAGCAAGAGTGAGTGAATGGGTGAGAGAGAGAGAGAGTGAGAGTGTGAGAGTGTGAGAGAGAGTGTGAGAGTGAGTGAGTGTGAGAGTGAGAGAGTGAGAGAGTGTGAGAGAGTGAGAGTGAGAGAGTGAACAATCAAGTGGAGAAGTATGTTTTTTTGTGCCTTAAACTTTGAGAATTTATTTGAGAATTCTGAGAATCCGAGATTAAGTCAGAAATTAATTTATTAATTAATTTAATTTGAAAATAATATTCTATTTAGCCTTTTTGTGGAAATCTGTTGCTGCTAACAAACCTTAAACTCTATACTTGAAAAGTTATAATAGAAAAGATAAAATTCAAAACACTTTTTTTTAAGACAAGCACTAATCTCCAATTACATAAAAATAATCAATCTTCAAAGTAATAAAGTTCAATGTACAAAACTTTCTGCCAAAACATCACAGCGAATACAGTAAAACTGGGACATGTTAACTACCACTGTCATCAAAAAAGAAAGATTTAACTATTGAGCAGACCCACAATAATTTACTAAAGCTTTACAATAGTAATTTTTACATTAGTCTGTACTGTAGATATCAAATACAGTACAAGTGCTGTTTATGTGTTTCACCACTTCAAAAAATAAAATAAAAAACCTTGCAGGCCTATATGATTATTGATTAAATATCCATAATAAAATATCTGATCTCCATGATGATTGTAGCAAAAGTTTTCAATCAGATTATCTTATAAAACAATGGGTTCACCGTTCTTAATTTGCACTGTTGGTAATATATTTCATAATGCAGGTCTATGTTATTACAGACAAATCTATAGGCCTATCTCAGTAACTTATAGATTAAAAAGTCAAAAGTCCAGTTACACAAACGCCTTTTATAGTAATGCTTATGGTTATTAAGATGTTGGTTTCAAAACACTTAGAATTCTGTAGTTTTGTGAATACAATAAAACCAAAATGTAAAAAAATTATAAGGGGAGTGAAACCTGTTTGTTTTTTTTTCATAACTAACTGGCAAGCTGGGGTAAGTTGTCACATCTGATTTTATATATTTTTTATTGTTTCATGAATTGTTTTGCATTTTATAGTTGTTTACAGTTTTAATTTTACTGTAATACATTAAATTAACTCCCTAATCCAATTTAAACATACAGATTGTGTCACAGGTGTGACAACATGCCCCAATAGCGGCCAACAAGTGCTGAATAATGAACGGCATCTTTTATACACTCGAAAATTATTTTTTCACACAAAAGGACAACATAAAATAATATTAAAATAGTGTAAAGCTTAAAATAACTCGTGACCAGAAACAGCACACGTTCCCTTTAAACATGTAACCTGTTCGACACTGTGAAAGTTTTCTGTCAACTGCACTGATTCCCTTATACATGATTTATTCTCCCCAAACCCTTCGTAACTTTTATTTTTTAGCTTATATTTTTCTGTAAGATTGTATTTTAGCCCATTTAACAATAATTTCCGCGGCTTTTTTCAGTCAGGTGTAGCGCACGAGCCTTCAGCCGCCGCGGGCGCGCGCTGGACCTCGACCTCTCCAAAAGTGCGCAAATAACCTACCTTTCCACACGACACACCGAAACACTGCACACGGTTCTCCAGCCGCTCAAACACCGAGACAAGAGCATCTTCTGTGAGGAACTCTTCACCTGGAGCCACCAAATCCACAACTTTCGCGTAAATGTCCTTTTTATCGCCTCGCGCGCCGGAAAACACGCCGAGGCTGGCGAAGCAAAGTACTAGAACAACTCTAGCCTCCATAATCTGAGTGTTTTATCCTGTGTTTCGGTATTAAGAGTGTTTTTCAGGTGAGGTGTAGGTCCGAGAGACTGCACACAAACACACACAGAGGAGCTTTAGAGATCCTCACACCTGCTCGGGTACAGGCTCTTCTAGCCCTCTGATTGGCCACTTCTCCTCCTGCTCTCAAACACGTCTCATAAAGGAGGGAAGCTTTCGTTCACCTGAGGGCTTCGGACAGGGGCTTCCCTGTGTCAAGATCGCATTTCAGGACTTTGCAGCACTTGCCCTCAAGGAATAATGCCAAATATGTGATATTTAATACCCCAAATGAGCGAGAAGAGCTGCAGCATGTTGAAATGATGCACACCAGTACATCTCCTCTGAGAACAGGCCTAATTACATGTTCAATGAACTGAGGAACTCTAATACAAATGCACGTGTGAGAAACAATCCAATATATTTAATGGTAGTTCAGTAAAGGTTTGCATTTAAGACTGGATGTTTTCTGTCTAACACAGAGCAGTTTTACCTGTGGATGTTCATACATCAAGACAAGAGTGGGTAACACTTTACAGTAAGGTTCATTAGTTAACTTTAGTTAATGTATTAACTAACAATGAGCAATACATTTGTTACAGTATTTATTAATCTTCGTTAATGTTTGTTAATAAATATCCAGCTGTTCATTGTTTATGTTAGTTCACAGTGCATTAACTAATGTTAACATATACAACCTTTGATTTTAATAACGTATAAGTAAATGTTGAAATTAATATTAACTAAGATGAATTAATGGTGAAGAAGTATTTTTCATTCTTAGTTCATGTTAACTAAGGTAGTTAACTAATGTTAACTAATGAACCTTATTGTAAAGTGTTAACCAAGAGTGAACTGTAGTGAATTAAGTCAGATTTTAACCAATAAAAAAATTAATTGTGTTTCATCAAGTTGCCATATGTTTTGTGGTCATTAAAATTCATATTGTGAAAACAATATATGTCCCATCAGCATGTGTTGCATCATTTACTTTAAATCTGACAGGATAAGAAGCATTTGCCGTCGTAAAATGCTGATAAACACACACCTGTGACCTCACATTGTATGTTAATGCAACTGTTGTTGCTCAGCAATAGTAAACAAACAACTGTATTACTGTAACTATTTGGTGTCATTTGTGATTTAGCTTTTGCATCATAGGGTTAGCAAGGGCATTCATTAGCATTCTTTTAACATCCCTCAAAAGAGAAAAATGACTGTAATGCACAGACTCTCATGCTTTATTGCATTAAAAAAATCCCTGGAAGCAACACTGGAAAACAATTAATTAAATTAACTGCATGGCTTTATTCAAGTCGAACAAAACACTTTTCATGGGTTAAATATCACTTTGAGATGTATAAATTACAGGTTACCACGTTTTACCATATACTTGCTTAAATAAACATAAAACATAATGGAAAACAATACAGCATACTGCTGTTGAAGCATTTATTTTGGATAATGCATACAGCTTCACACACACACATTTTTTATATATATTTTATTATTATCTTTTTTAATTAGAACAATAAAGTAAATATGGCCATTGCAATATTGCAAACCTGCCCAGAACAAGTAATCAATTCCAAAAGTATAGCCATAGTAAAATGTTTATGCCTCTTGTGAACTTTTATTCTGATCTGGGGTCAGACACACCTAATGTACACCTCCACGAGAGGAATCCTGCAACATTAGTCTCAGATCTCCACGAGACGCTGTCGCTCAGACTAGAAGAGCTTCAGAGACACAGGAGGATCAGACCTGTTTCCACAGACAACACTGAGCGAGGGAACATCTGAGTAGGCGGATGTGTACACAGGAAGTGAAGAGTTAACAGCCAATCAAACAGACTCATTTGTTTCACTGAATGGAAGGAGGTCCAAAGAGCAGCCGGGAAATATATGACACTCACGATAAAGACGAGGATGAGCAAGGCTTTGATCTGCACTCTGACACTTACAAAAACATCATGTTGTTCATGCATGAGAGATTGCTCTGTTATAGCTAAATTACATTTCTTAGTTTGAAACATAATGTGTCTCCTAAAAAGAAATCAAACTAAAACACAAATAATTAGTTTCCCTTAGATTTTTCTGACCCCCACTGTCAGGTATTTTTTTTATCGTTTGATGCATTTCTCAGAAGACAATAATTTTTAGATATTTTTACTGGAAAACAATGTAAAAATGCAGAGTAAGAAAAATATATTTTTGCAGTGCATGCAGTGAGAGTATAGAGCTATAAAATGCATGAAATGAATGTGGTGTTCAAATTGAGATCTCTGATATTGTTCAAAGCTCTTGTGTGAAACTCCAGAGAGACAAATATGAGATTAACGGGAGAAAAAAAGATTGCATTTACTCTCCTTTACATCTCACTAGGAGAACCAGCTGAGCGGTTAAAGAGATGTCAGTTGTGGCAGTGTGTGACGTCACGTACCTGTCGATGTCCAGGTGGGCTGACGCGGGAAGTGTTATTTACCCTGAAAATAGAGAGAACATACACTGTTATTGCATCTTATGGTCTTAATCATATTATGAGGCTTTTTGAGGAGTGTCTTAAAAAATGAGCATCACAACAGTCATAAAATAAAAACATAAAAAATGTTTTTGGAGATTTGTCCAGATGAGGGCGTCCTTGTCCCTAAAACTAAATCAGCTGGAGATTATCTGTGAGGGATCGGCTGCAAATAACATTTTTGGAAAAAGAGTTTAGTACGAGAAGATAACGTTTTACTTTTTGCTTACGGGTGTTTTCGCCTTTATGAACAGCAGGGGTCGTCCACATTATTACATTATGCTTCATTAGTTTCCTTGTCTCTCAATTAAGCTTAACTTTACAACAACATTCTGGATTCACTGCAGCATTGTGGAAAAAAGAGATTTTCATTTCTTAATTATTGTTTTCTGCTGTTTAGCATTCATCAAAAATGAAACATACATTCAGTCATACGTTTTATAGGTAGCCTACTTTCTGCTGTTAGAATCAACTAATGTTTTTAAACAGGTTTCCACTCGCCCCAGAAAGTCTCGCCCCAAACTCACAGTTTGTGTTCAGATCAGTGTTTGAAAGCACCAGAGAAATCAGGTTACAAATGACATTAAACTCTTAAACCGTAATATATTTTATTAAAAGGTAAAGGGCAAATTTTTTTTATTTAGTTAAAGAATAAATGAACTTTCTTCTATACATTCATTAATGCATGCATGTGTAAAATAAATAGTTTTTAGTTTTGCATGTAAAAAAAGACTATTTAAGGAGTGATTCACCTTTAAATGAAGTTATAGGACATAAACACTCTCCAACACATGCATACAGTAAATATTAGCCAAAAATAAACTAGCATAAACCACACATTTATATACATACATTAATGTAGGCCTATGCATGCATGCATTTGTAAAGACAAGGTTTACAAGATTGTAGTGTGGCTTTGATTGTTGTGAAGATTGACTAATTCACCAAAACAATTAAACTTTTCTCCAATACATGCATATAAAATATAGCCTAAAATAATCAAGCATAAACCACTCAATTTTATATACATACATTCATGAATGCATGCATGAATTTGTTAAGAAACGTTTTTTGCATGTAAAAAGTAATTCACAATGCATATAAACTACAGCCTAAAATAAACATGAACATACCACCCGTTTATACAAACATTGATGCATGCATGCTTTTATAAAGAAAAAGGTTTTCTTTTTGCATTCACCTTTAAATTAAGTTACAGAACAAATAAACCATACTTAAATATACGGATAAAAAATAAAAAAAAAAGAAAGAAATGTCTGAACATGCAGTACCTCCCTGCATCTCCAGGGGTCCAAAGATAGAGGGAAAGGATTAGGAAATGCCCCAGGTCAGACCTGAACCCATGCTGTGTGTCACATGCACACGTCTATACTGATGTTATTTCACACTAACCAAAGCTTATGGAGAGGCACTGTGACAAAGACTGGCGAAGTTCAAAAGTCACTCTTTCCTGCACTGTTCCCAGTTCTTCTCCACAGAGACCTGCAACCGTCAATTTAATAAAACCCTCCAATATAACATTCTGCTTACTGTTGCATCCTGCTGAGATTGGACAGAAGCCTGCAGGTAACAGCTTAATAAGACCTCACCAGCACACACTACTGCCGTTTTTACACGGCTAATAATATAAGCACTGTAGCCCCTGAGAGTGGAGAAATGGGCAGAGAAAGCCGACAAGCTGATATTAACCACCTTGCTTTATTACAAACAGCCTCCATTACTGCTAAAGATAGGCGATCCCTCGCTCCTGCAGGTCTGGAGAGGAGAAGAGGACGGTAATTTAGGATGAGAGGGAGCGCTCACGATATTGATCTTAGCTCGGCTTTTGCTGAGCAGAGTGGGAAAAAAAGAGAGTCAGAGAAGATACGAGGCATCCGATTGGCTCCTGGATCTATTATCTTATACTCAGGCTGACTCGGCCATCCTGTGACAGAGGCCTGGCTTCTATTGTTATGTTAAGTATACTTTATTAGCAGCTCGCAGTCTATTTAGGAACAATTCATAGAGCGGCTCTAGTGCAGATGGGGACTTGATATGGGAGACAGCATGGAAACAGAGCGATTCGACACATTTTCTCATTGAATACACTCAACAAAGACATATAAGGATCGTTAAACCTCATTGCACATATATGCAGGGACATACAGATTAAAAATTGTGCATATGGTATAAGAAATGCATGCAAATGGTATTATGCATGCAAATATTGCATTGGAGAAAATCTGGTCCCTTTTGCAGGTGCAAAATAAAATGAAATATTAAAAATGAAAATACTTGACATGCTGAATCTGAAATAATTTTAAATGGCATTTTCTGATTCTATTAAAAATCTACAAAAATCTCTTCTATTATTAAAATGATTATGCTATTATCAATGCAGAATAATTTACACCATCTTGTCACACTGTAGGACCACTTAAACCAAATAAAAGCAAAAAATAAATGAGTACAGAAATTTAAAAAATTGCACTCTCCTACACATGCATATAAACTTTCTCCTAAAATAATCTAGCATAAACCACCCAATTACCATATATAAATGCATTAATATATGCAAGCATGAATTTGTAAATAAACAATGCATGTAATTCCTTTTTTGCATGTAAAAAAATACTCTTTAATGAGTTTCTGAAGGTCTATTTATGTTTAGCGACTCTCTCGCTTGTCTACGGTAGTTTATTATTTGACGTCGATTTGATTTTGCATTGTGTAAATGACAAGATTGATGGCGTGGGCTGCTCCTGACAGACTCTCGCACATGAGCTCACCCTCCCTCTCTGTCTCGAGTTAATGATCTTCATATTAAGATCACTTTAGGACCCAGGAGTGGAGAGGGGCCCGTCCCACATGGGGGCCGTCTTTGTGTCTGGATAGACTCAAGGGAGACTGGAGACATTAACACCATCTCAAATCATGCAATAATCCCCAACACACACACACACACACACACAAAGAGATCTGGCCAATCACAAATGAAGCGTTAAATGAAGAAACATATAGTACGGCTCTCTGGGGAGAGAAAGGTCTCTCACACAAAAGGAGCGTCCCGGCTGAGACGGCGTGTCATTCGCTTCTGTCCCGCCTCTGCACTTCAGCAGCCAATTAAAGGTCCCCTCGATTTGCTCACTGTCAGATGAGGCAAACCTAAGCCACACCCCTTCACCACAGCCCCACCCCTTCACCACAGCCCCACCCCTTCACCACAGCAACTCCCCTTCACCACAGCTCCGCCCCTTCACCACAGCCCCACCCCTTCACCACAGCCACACCCCTTCACCACAGCCACGCCCCTTCACCACAGCCACGCCCCTTCACCACAGCCACGACCCTTCACCACAGCCACGACCCTTCACCACAGCCACACCCCTTCACCACAGCCACACCCCTTCACCACAGCCACACCCCTTCACCACAGCCACACCCCTTCACACAGCCACACCCCTTCACACAGCCACACCCCTTCACCACAGCCACACCCCTTCACCACAGCCACACCCCTTCACACAGCCACACCCCTTCACACAGCCACACCCCTTCACCACAGCCACACCCCTTCACCACAGCCACACCCCTTCACACAGCCACACCCCTTCACCACAGCCACACCCCTTCACACAGCCACACCCCTTCACACAGCCACACCCCTTCACCACAGCCACACCCCTTCACCACAGCCACACCCCTTCACCACAGCCACACCCCTTCACCACAGCCACACCCCTTCACACAGCCACACCCCTTCACCACAGCAACAGTGCTGATATTCAACAATTTAGATTCAACAAATAATACGAATGCATTAAAACATGCATTATACATAAAGGTTTTATATGTTACTAAACAAACAAACACATCCAACACATAGTACTATTCTGGAAGAAAGACAAATATAAAGATACTTTTCATTAAGAGTAATGATGATGTATCATAATTAGTTACTTTAGGTGTAACACAATACTGTGGCATTAAGCTCCAATCATATAAATGCAAACATTTACAGTTCAAGTATGATTTTATGCATTAAAACAATGCACTGTCAGCACAAAGGAGCTCTATAACAGACATCTTCCTCTTAAAAAGAATCTTGCTGAGCAAGTTAGTTAAAGTTGACATGTTTATAGCAGATAAATAAAGTTAAACTATGATCTAGTGAGGATATACCTATACTTATATTTATCAAAATATATCAGTGAGATTATACAGTAAGGTGGATTTGCAGAATGGTCATTTTAAAAGCAGGCTGGTAACATCAGCAAAAGCTTGGCTAGTGCATTGAAGGTGTGTGTTCCTTTTGTACATATTTAAACACATTGGCTGCTCCTGTAAAAACACAAACAAATCTGACACAGATGACAGTCAGCATGCAAAACGAAAATAAAAATAATTTGTGTGTCCACTTAGTGTTTCCCTGGCACAAATACTCTGAACTAGAGATGCCAACATGAGCAGTCAACAATCTGAACTTATCTGATGCATCTGGCGTTTTCTTATTTTCTTACATCACTTGCACAGATTATTTGCAGTATCACACTATGAAATAGAGCAACAGCATAAAGCCAGAAGCTACAGTTACTGTGAAGACTGATACTTGATTGTCCTGAATTTGGATGTCATAAGCTCCTAGCAAAGGCAAACAACACCCTATTTCAATTCATATCAGCCATTAGACAACTTTCACACACTCTTTTGTACTGTTTTGAACGTTTGCACACTCAAGTTGCCATCAATCTGTGAGGAGAATCGCTGTTGTCTGTGTTTCCATGGGACTCGTTGTCTGTTTAAGGGAAGATTTATAGCATCTAACTTCACGATGATAGGTTTTATAGCATAACAAGTACTGTTGTCCCAATCAGCTGAACGGATGATGGATCTGTTGTTGGAGTGACTGAACGAGGAACTCTGCTACTGGAATGATGAACCTCACAAAGCAAGATTGATGCTCTGCCCTGGACAGCGTATGAATTAACATCTCCTGCTCGCTTGTTTACACGCTCTTCCCCTTTCCTTCCTGCTAACATTGGCTTTCTAATCAAATCAGATCAAATCAACAGTGCTTTACCGCTGTGATTGTCAAACCGGAGAATTCGCATGAATTAATTAGCATTAATATAATCGGCGGTAACAGTGATAACTGCATAAACATGAGACATGCTCATTATTTATACTGTATATGAATAAGGGGATGCTTGTAATATCAGAAATATGATCGTCATCAAGCTTTACTGCACTAATGTGAGTTGATTTCGGTGACAGGGTGGCTTTTTGAAATGACAGTCACGTACGGGTACATACAGGTTCTGTTACCTGTTGATTTCAAGGCTGTAATGTCTGGAGATGAGCAGGTTTTTGGGCTGCAGCTTTTATTATGTGGTTGATACCCAGAAGACTGTAGATTTGATCCTCTGTGCTGCTCCAATTCTCTGTGCCTGATCTGCAGATATTTCATTTGTGAATATGACACATATATTATTTGTGCTTGTAACGGCAAATATCACTGTAATTATTGCACATACTTGTGGTTAAAGATTTGTTTTAAATAACCACAAAGAAACCGCCTAGCAACCCCCAAGAAAACAATAGCAACCACAGAAAAACAAACCCTACAAATCACCAAGAAAACCCCAGCATCCACATAGCAACACCCTACAAACAACTCATGACACCCCAGTAACCACATAGCAGCAGAATCAACACCTTAGACACCACATATCAATGCCCTACACAGCACCCCAAAAACTTTTGCAACACCCTACAAACTACCCAGAACACATCGTCAACCACATAGCAACGCCTTAGAAACCACTAGAACACCGTACCAACCACATTACATCCCCTACAAACCACCCAGAAAACCCCAGCAACCATATAGTAACACCCTACACAGCACCCCCAAAAAAGTTGCAACGCCCTACAAACTACCCAGAACACCCTTTCAACAACATACCAATGCCTTAGAGACCACACAGAACACCCCAGCAACCACATAGCGACACCCTACAAACCAGTCAGAATACCCCAGCAACAACATAGCAACGCCTTAGAAACCATCAGAACACCTTAGCAACCACATAATATGCCCTACAAACCACCCAGAACACCCCAGCAACCACATAGCAACACCTTAGAAACCACCCAGATATCCTCAGCAACCACATAACAACACCCTACACAGCAACCACAACACTCTGGAAACCACATCTGCTATGTAATAACTAATTTCCAGTCCCCCAGAGGATTTTTTTATTGCTCAAAGTTTTCTCTTTCACAACTTAAGAGACATAATGGAGTTAAAACTTTGCCTCAGACTAAAATTCTTAAGGAAACAGACACAAATAAGACATTTTTGACTGTTTGCCATTCAGTAAGAGTAAAAAGTTAAACTGTCCTCAGGAGAAAGATCTGAAAAGCAAAAGTCTTCATTTAATCTCATCGCTTTCTAGCAACAACTGCGCAATGAAAGAGATCTTGTCTGTGGTTCCTCCTTCGCTCTGGGAACAGGAGATACCAGAGAGAAAGAAAGAGAATTAGAGCAAAAGCTACAGGCCGATGTGATCTGTGATCCATACACACTTCAGGCAAGCACACTCAGAAGGACCTAGCGAGATTACCAGTGTTTATTTGATTTATTTCCAGAGGTTAAAACTTCATGTGAAAGCTCCAGCTTCAATAAACTCAACTAGTGCTGGGAGAAAAGCACTGTGCGTTTCTGCTCTCGGAAACACAGAAAGAGGAAAAAAACACTTTGCAAAAAGACTAACTGGATTAACCGTCATGCTTTATTTTAGCTACAAAAAATATCGTCTTCGCAAAAGAGCCGAACGGACGTCGCAGATGAGGATGTAAAAATACAGGCATCAGGAGAATATTGTCATAAAGACGCCACATGTGACTGGTTTTCCCGAGCACTTCAAAAGCTCCTGCCGTGGAATCAGCACAGCTTTGATCTGAGAGACTGTGGCTGCGTCCGATTGGCTTTGCTGGAAGACAGAGAGAGAGAGAGAGATAAACCGGCAGAGGGAAAGCAGGTCAGTGGACAGACGCCTCCAGGGAGAAGTGCAAGGGGTGCGAAGATTAGGAATGCCAGACTGACCACAGCAAGTGGAAGAGAACAGATGTCCAGGGTCCCACGACTCCCAGGGGACCGAGACGGACACTGCACAGGAATCCCCCCAAAACACACACACACACACACACACACACACACACACACACACACACACACACACACACACACACACACACACACACACACACACACGGATGGTGTAGAGAGTCTCCAGTAGTGCCATTTCACCTTAAGAAATCTCATATACTGCATCTTTCGTCATTGCATCACACAAACTAAACAGACTCTTACAAATCTTCTGAAAGCAGTAAATAAGGGCCTCCAGCACCCTATAAACCACACAGAACATCCTAGCAACTACATAACAACTCCCAACAAACCACCCAGATCACAATAGCAACCAAGCTACCCAGGACACCCAACACATTCCCTAGAAACCACCTAGAACACCCTAGCAACACCATAGAACCACACAGAACACCCTAGCAACACCCTAGAAACCACCCAGAACACCATAGCAACGCCCTACAAACGACTCAGATCATCATAGCAACACAAACTACCCAGAACACCCTATATAAATGCCATACAAACCACCCAGAACACCCTAGCAACGCCCTACAATCCACCAAAAACAACATAGCAACACCCTATAAACCACCCAGATCACCATAGCAACACAAACTACCCAGAAAACCCTAGCAACGCCCTGCGATCCACCAAGAACAACATCGCAACACCCTATAAACCACCCAGATCACCATAGCAACACAAACTACCCAGAAAACCCTAGCAACGCCCTGCAATCCACCAAGAACAACACCGCAACACCCTATAAACCACCCAGATCACCATAGCAACACAAACTACCCATAACACCCTATAAATGCCATACAAACCATCCAGAACACCCTAGCAATGCCCTACAATCCACCAAAAACAACATAGCAACACCATATAAACCACCCAGATCACCATAGCAACACAAACTACCCAGAAAACCCTAGCAACGCCCTGCGATCCACCAAGAACAACATCGCAACACCCTATAAACCACCCAGATCACCATAGCAACACAAACTACCCAGAACACCCTAGCAACGCCCTACAATCCACCAAAACAACATAGCAACACCATATAAACCACCCAGATCACCATAGCAACACAAACTACCCAGAAAACCCTAGCAACGCCCTGCAATCCACCAAGAACAACATAGCAACACCCTATAAACCACCCAGATCACCATAGCAACACAAACTACCCAGAACACCCTACAAATGCCCTACAAACACCCCAGAACATAAGTAAATATCATAAACACCATGATTAACATCCTCGTAGCTCACAGTAGGCCTGTCTTTAAAGATATCCTTCAAAATCAGTTTCCTTATGGAGAAAAGGAATGGAGTTTTTACTTCTGGAAACGACTGTTGAGCTCTATTGTCTTCTGCAGAGCTGCTTTACTTTTCATAATTGATGAACTGAGAACTGTTGTTTTCCTGTTTATCACAATCTGTACAATCCAAATATTTCTCCTGAGGAATTTCAGGAGAACATCTGAGACGAAGTTGATACTTGAAACCTGACTGCTGTGTTTGTGTCCCCCTTCTGTGTGTGGTTAGTGGGAGAGCTCAGCTGCTGGCTGCGAGTCTGTGGTGCGTGAGAGTTTGGAGAGCGTGATTAACTCAATCAACGGCTGTACTGTCTAACGTGTCACAGAAGAAGAGGAGAAAGACGGTCATACAGTAAGAGGACGGATGGATGGAGATGGATAAAGCGGGAGAGGCTGGAAAACACAATTTTCCACCAGCTGTGAAGAACAATTTGTATAAGTTATACAAAATTCTAAATTATTTAAGTCAGTTTACTGTAATTTAAGTTGAAATGACTTAAACAACCAAGTTGATTGTACTTAAAAATTTAAGGCAGCATTTTTTTTTTACAGTATATATAAGTAAGTTAGTAGCATTAACTAATGTATGCTTTTATCTACTCAACATACTTGATTAATGTAGTGTTTTTATACACATGAATCTGAAACTAATAACTGTAGTTATGATAATTTCCTGTGCAGGAAGAAAAGTTTGTGTTTTTCTGTCCTACATGCATCGTTAGTCCAGCTGAACTAATAAAACCACGTTATAGTCTCCACCACGCAAAATTACACCCAAAAACCAGATGAAGAATATCCTGAGTGGGTGATTTGGATCTGCTGAATATGAAGATTCCCCTTAAAGCTTTAATTAACTAGGAATCGCCCCCTTTCACAGATGTGATTAAACGCTATTTGAACCTCTTAATTGCCAGTGGCCTTAAATTGTTTCTGTTGGTCGGTCAAACCTGAAGTCAGACCCGCTGGGGCCGGACGGCCCTCGTCGTGAAGGTGACTGTGTTTCGGGCTCGTCGTGATAATTACCAAACCACTTCATACACAAACCACCATTTACAGTGTGTTTTACGGCTCAGAAGAAAGCGAGCACAATTCTCCAAGACAAACGCTGCGGGATGAGTTTTATGATAATGTATGATTTATACAGCTTGAGCAATAACAATAGCGATACTTAATCTAATTAGCAGCACGACAAACTAGAATGCAGACACACTCTAAAAAATATTGGGCTCTTTTTTTCTACCCAAATCCTGGATTGAGCCTTTTGGTACATTTTTTGGGTTATATTTTCATTGTTTGTGTAGTTTTTGTGTAACATAGATGCTGAGTCAGACATAACAACCCAGTGTTTGGGTAGTTTTTGTTTTACCCAGATCCTGGGTCAGACGTAATAACCCAGTGTTTGGGTAGTTTTTGTTTTAGACAGATCCTGGGTCAGACGTAACAACCCAGTGTTTGGGTAGTTTTTGTTTTACCCAGATCCTGGGTCAGACATAACAACCCAGTGTTTAGGTAATTTTTGTGTTAGACAGATCCTGGGTCAGACGTAACAACCCAGTGTTTGGGTAGTTTTTGTGTAAGACAGATCCTGAGTCAGACGTAACGACCCAGAGATCGAGTTATTAATTGCAGGCTTTTGCGGCTTACTTCAACGAGCTCCGGCACGAGATCCAGCATTGTTACGGTGGAAATGGGACAACAGAGACTGGTCAATTACACTTGAATTACTTATACATGTTTTAAAATGTACATTCAATATGTTAAATGAGCTTAAATGTATGCAATATGTATTCAAAACTATTTAAATATGCTATACTGTAAAATCGAAATCGAAAATAAAGGAATTATTATGCAAACCAGTGGTATTTTTAAAAATGTTTAGAGGATTTAAGTTAATCCATAAACATTAATTCATGCATGAAGTAAAATAAAATAAGAAGCTAGTACTATAGTAAAAATGAATCAACCCAGTATGCTGGGTTAAATAAACAACCCAATTTGCTGGGTAAAATTAACCCAACATGTTTTCTGTCCTATATTAACCCAGCCCTTGGCTTGAAAACAATCCAATTTGGGTTGTTTTTAACCCAGTGTTTTTTAGAGTGTGGTAAACCAAGCTTGCCTTGATAGAAATGCACAAATGTTGTGCAAAAAAGTTGAGCCGAATAGTTATTAGAAGAATTCCTCAACATTTTCAAAGCACAACAGCTTTGACCTTTGAATCATTGATATTTATATCACCACTGGTTATTAACTAATTACATATGCCATATCTGCCAAATTAGAAGCCCCGACAGACACAGGAAGGAGGTTAATTGGTTACTGAAATATTTTTGCATGAGACACACAAACACGGTTATATAGCGAATGTGGAACATAAAGAAGCATAACGGCGGCATGACAAGCGAAGCAGAATGGATGAAACACTCCACATGTTGCAAGCCCAGATGAGACGGTACAGCTACCGTATATAATTAAAGCAATTGCATAAGCTGTTCAATTATACTCCGCCTGATAGGCATGCCACCCTCCCGCACTCCTCGGCGAGAAGATCCGGGAGAAAAGCAGGAAAAGAGGCCTTATAATTACAGACGTGCCATATGGTCAGCACAGGGATCGTGCGGAAATATTTACTTTCCTGCTGTATCTGAGATTATGTCTTTGTTAGTGTATGCCAGCGTGCGCTGTCAGAGTTTGTCAGTGCTTGGCCACGCTGTAGACCACCATCAAACACGCGGCTTTAATTAGCGTCTGTGCGGCAGTCATTACTGCAATTAGCGCGTCTGTGCGCGTATGCCTGGGGAACCTGAGCAGAACCTGCTTCTCCCTATCAGCTCCTCCCTGGGCCCAGCAGCTGCTTTAACTCACTTCTGTCTGTGTGTGTGTGTGTGTCTTTACTTAATTATCTGCTTCTTATTTATTTATTTACTTATATCTGTTCTCTGGGCCCTCGTTTGATTATCATTAGGGCTCCGCGAGCTGAGGAAAACCAAAAGTTAACTTGTTTTCATCTCTCGGTTTTTCTTTTAAAAAACATTTTAGCTGTTGATGTCTTGAGGTGCTCGTTTGCTGCAAAACATTATTTTCCTAATCAGCATTTATGTCTTGTCTTTCAATAAAAACATCCTAGAACAAGACACATTTACTTGAGAAACATAATTATGTGAGATAAGACATTGAACTAAACTAATTTATCTGAGAGAAAAAAAGAAAGAAAAAAGCAAGAAAATAAGACTGAAATATAGCTTGAATAGAGTTTATTTTATTTATTCTTACTCCATATAGGTTTTTTCTTATTTTAAACATAAACATCACAAGATTTTGACAGAGCTTTGCTTTATCTATCTATTAGCAACTAGCTAGCAACCACCAAGAACACCCTAGAAACCATTCAGAAAACCCTAGCAACTGCCCAGCAACCACCCAGAATACCTTAGCAACAACCAGGAATACACTAGGAACCATCAAAACACCCTGGCAACTTCCTAGCAACCATCCAAAACACCTGGGAAACTGGACAGGAATCATCCATAATACCCTAGAAACAACCAGGAATACACTAGCAACCACCCACTACACCCTGGCAACTAGCTAGTAACCACCCAGTAAACCATAGCAACTACTTGGCAAAATCATAGCAAAATGGTAAACCATCCAAAACACCTGGGCAACTAATCTAGCAACAACAGCATAGCAACATCCCAGCAACCAACCAGAATAGTCTAGCAACTGCCTAACATCGCCCTATTGACCACCAGGAATACATTAACAATTTCTTAGCAACCATCCAAAACACTGTCAACTATGTAACCAACCAATTTCCAAAAAACACCCTAACAACCACCAGGATGGTTGCTAGCAACTACCTAGCAACCATCCAAAAAACCTATTGACTGCCTAGTAACAGACCAGAAAACCTTAGTAACTGCATAGCAACACCCATGCAACCACACAGAATACCATAGAAACAGCCTAGCAACACCCTAGTGACCACCAGGAATACATTAGCAGTTTCCTAGCAACTATCCAAAACACCCAGTCAACTAACCAGTAACCAACCAGAAACCCTAGCAACTATACCAAAATCCAGAACACGCAATAAACTGCCTGGTAGCACCCTGGCAACCACCCAGAATAACATAACCACCTAAAACACTTAAGCAACTACTCGGAAGACCCTAGCAACTGCCTAGCAACATCGATAATACTTTAGCAACAACCAGGATAGTTGCTAGCATTTGCCAAGCAACCATCCAAAAACCCTGCCTAGTAACAGACCAGAAAATCTTAGTAACTGCATAGCAGCACCCAATCAATCACTCAGAATACCCAAGTATCCACCTATAACACTTTAACAACTGCACAGAATACCTTAGCAACTGCCTAGCAACACCCTAGCAACCCCACAGCAAATTGTGCTGTACTACACCTTCAAACTGGCCTTAAAACCTTCACGTTTCATGTTTTTTAAACTGCATAAACATTTTGGACCGGCCTTTCTCAAGTTTGTCTTTACAAAACTTTTTAATGTAGTTAACCTATTCAACTTCTCTTCGCAGGGAAATAAAACTTGTTGGGATGCTTTAACTTGAAAAACAAGACAAACTGTTCTCGTTATACAGGTACAGGTGTGGAAACAGCCTGACAGAACGCAGTCGGCCGATTCACTGGAGAGAGAGAGAAGCTTCTCTTGAGCGGCCGCTGAGACTCTTCTCTTGACCTCTGACTTCATTATCTTCCTAATTATGCTCATAACTAGTCTGACGGCACAAACCCGGGAAAAGACTGTTGGCTTAATGCTGTCCGGAATATTAAAACAACGAATGAACTGTCACGTTCTGTAAGTAAAAACTCAAACACTCCGCACACTCTTTAGCTCCGCCCACACACGTAATCTCTACGCTCTAAAAATACTGAAATGTTTGTATATATTTATATACAAGCATATTTTGCAATAAATTTAAATAGTTTTTATACATAGAAGCAACATTTGTAAATTAGTAGTTTTATATTTCTGGGTTTTTAATTAGATTATGCTGTTTGCAATGCTTCATGGGATTGTAGTTCCTTCCCTCAGTAAAACCGTTAAGGTCACAGTCTTGTACCTTTGACTTTTTGTCCAAATTTAAAAAATTGTTTTGCTTCAAATCAATGTTTGTAGTGTGGTTGGTTTGGTTCACGGCTTATAACGCTTTAACAAATACTATTTTAAAATGAGAGAAAAGAAAAAAGCGGAGGGAACTAGTGCGCTCTATAGACCCCTTTTGCGCCGACGTCACAGTTACGTCACGGCGCTAGCTGGAGGCAAAACAAACGGACAACTGCAGGCGGCTAATACAAACCAGCACAGATTCGGCTACATAATAAGGAGCTTAAATTATTATTATTATTATTAAATGTCATCTTGATGTGTTGTTGGGTGCAAGAATCAATGAAAAATGAGTATGCTGTATCTGGAATTTTTATTTCTAGAAAATATTCACATCATTAAAATTGCACCGTAATGTCACTCTTTTCATTGTCGTCTTCTCGGCGCTGGCTCGGCAGAACTGCGGATCGTACCACACAAGTCTTGTACAAGACCATTCAGCACATAGTTATAGGCATCTAAAGATTTATATGCCCTCAGTTTCTCTTTACGCTCGGTTTCTCTATCAGATAGTCAGGCCACTCAACCGGAGGTAGCGTTAATCCTGTCAGATCGCCCATGCATTGAGTGAGCGTGTACGGGTCAGCCGTAAAACGTTTTTTACGTCTGGTTCCGTCCGTTAAAATTAACTTTTGCAAATAAAAATCGCGGCCCTGGACACTAAGTGACCTTGCACATTAAGATAAAATCGGATTTTCTCCAGTCATTGTTAAAAAACAAGCTAACAAAACTTGCAAACTAACGTTAGGGAAGCGGCCAGAGGGATCGTTCTGCAACCACCTAAGCTCCGCCCACAGAAAAACGTCACCATGTTTTCCAACTGATAAGGGGTCTATTGCTGCATCCGAAATCCCATACTTCCCTACTATATAGCAGGCGAAAAAAGAGGTTGTCCAAATTCACAGTACTCATAAAACAGTGTGTGAAAAGTCTCCGGAGGACCGGCTACTCCCAGCGGGATTCTGAGGTTTGCATGCGATGGACACTTTACTATCCCATGAGGCCACAGGAGAGGATTTATGAATGATGATGATGCTGGTAGGTCACATGATGATGACAGTATGGCGAATGTTACCTTCATACTACTAACACTGTACTATAGAATTGTGTTCTGTACTATATGTACTTTTTTTAGCGGTTGTGGAGTACTTATTCAAAATAGGCACCTATCCTACGATTTCAGACGCAGCCGATTACTCAAACTTAGAGGTTTGATCCCATCATGCCCTCAGTAGACGTCAGTGTGTGTGTATCCAGCAGTGCTTGTGCTCCAGATACGAATGATTCCTCTTGTTGAGGAGAAACTTTAGTAAGTGATCACTATAACCACTACACATTAGCAACACATTGTAAGGATGGATTTCCTGCAGGGGTTCAGACTGCAAGACTAAAGAAACGTTGTCAGCAAGATGGTAGAAAACTACATTTCTTGTCTATCTCCACCCACTGCTACTTATACCAACGACGGAAATAAGCGCAGTTACAATAGCTAAATATGTGGAGAGCATTGCTATAGAGAGTGACAATATTGTATTGCAATATGTAGCACCTCAAAGTCAATACCAAATCAAAACTAGTTAGCACATTATTTGTAATTGAAAAGGTTTAATGACAAAATATGGTTATGGTTACACTTAAAATAGTTTTAAAATAGATGTATGAGATGATAATAACTTATACCGTTAATTGTACCCAGCATATGTGAAAAATTTTACCTGAGAGAGAGAGAGTGTGTGAGAGAGAGAGAGAGAGTAAGAGAGAGAGAGAGAGAGTGTGAGAGAGAGAGAGTGAGAGAGAGAGAGAGAGAGAGAGAGAGTGTGTGAGAGAGAGAGAATGTGAGAGAGAGAGAGTGAGAGGGTGAGAGAGAGAGTGTGAGAGAGAGAGAGAGAGAGAGAGTAAGAGAGAGAGAGAGTGTGTGAGAGAGAGAGTGTGTGAGAGAGAGAGTGAGAGAGAGAGAGTGAGAGAGAGAGAGAGAGTGTGTGTGTGTAGAGAGTAAGAGAAAAGAGGAGGTAAAGAGAGAGAGAGCCCCAATAAAGGGACCCAGAGAATAAGAAGAGAGCCAGAGTATAAAAGAGACAGAGCAACATTTACAATATTCTTTTATCCTTTCCCCAACCGTGTGACTTTGAACCAAATGTGAGACGTTCAAAATGACCAATCAGATAATTACAACTTCCCCCATTGTACTAAAGGTGTGACAATTCATAGACCCCGAAGTACACACACCTCAGATACAGGTACACTCAGATACACCTTGGTCACATCAGGCCCTCTGTGCCTTTAGGACTCAAGGGGTCCAAGGGGAAAACAGTCAAGCAAATGTCTTGGTTAATTTCAAATAGATTATTTTCAATCCTACAACACCCATTTCTCTCAGAAAACATCCAGCTCTCTCTGTTATGCAGTTTTTGAAGATAAACTCTTTGTTTCGGGAAGGAAAACGTATTAATTATCATCCGAAGCGTATTTGTGTTAGAACTGAGTAGAATTATCTTGCTTGTGTTTTGCCTTCTTGTTGATTCTTTCTGCCCGCAGCTTTATGCAACAATCCCTGTAGTATTTTTAGTGGGAGAAGTTTTTATTCCTCCTCCTTGCACTTGCCGAGTGTGTTTCGGAAGATTATTGAGTTTGCTATTTGGGTCACAGCATGCTGTGCTTCCGTACATTATGTTTGGGAATAGCTGTGGAGAAGATACATATCTCCGGAAACATTCGGCACTACGGCGCGTCCCATCATCCGCTCGCCCCGTGAACCGCTTCTCCGTGTATCTGACATGTTCCCGGAGCCTATCAGACCCGTCGCCTGACACGGGAAGATAATTAGCCGAGCGATTAGGTAAACAATGGGCTTAATTGAGTAATCAGAGAGAAGGAGAAACTGCAGAGGCTACGATTAGAAATCTTCAGCAGCGGCGCTGGGTTTGTTTGGGGAGCAAGAGGCGGATTTAATCCGTGCAATTCCTGGGAGAGATGCGAGATCTTCCCCGAGGAATGCCAAGACACCGGAAACTTTCCGACTTTGCGTGTGCTCTCTCTCTTTTTCAACACTCCACAGCAGATAAAATGATTTTATGATTTAAGGCGCAGATTCTGCCTCGGGCGTGAAATCTAAGTTCATGTTACGGTTGGTGGTGATACATTTTTCTTTATTGCTTCCTTGCTTTTCATGCATTTTGCTCTTTCAGCATTCAGATGAAAGTTGTGGATGCCGAAGAGCTTTTGTGTCACTACAAGTCCCCATTGAACGCACCAAATTCAGGCCTCTTTAAGTGAACTGAAAAGTGAATAATATGACTCCGTTCTCTTTGCATTCACAGTAGCTGGGTTTCCATCCACATATTTAGCTTGTAAATTCTGGGTTATTGCATATAAAATACTGCATGGAAACACAAAGATGCAAATAAATAAAACATATATGCACACTGAAGATGGATGCATTTTTAATTAGATAAAGGCATAAACCTATGCATAAGCTATGATGGAAAAAAATTACCAAATAAATTCCTAAAAAAAAGTGACTTTTTATTCACATACAGTCCATGTCATATTCCAATGTTTTCCAACAATGTCACATCAAATTGCATGTTTAATTCAGCACATGGCATCCAGTTATCAGTTAAATTTACATTATTACCCCAACATAGTACACTATATACACTCACCGGTCACTTTATTAGGTACCCCATGCTAGTAACGGGTTGGACCCCCTTTTGCCTTCAGAACTGCCTCAATTCTTCGTGGCATAGATTCAACAAGGTGCTGGAAGCATTCCTCAGGGAGTTTGGTCCATATTGACATGATGGCATCACACAGTTGCCGCAGATTTGTCGGCTGCACATCCATGATGCGAATCTCCCGTTCCACCACATCCCAAAGATGCTCTATTGGATTGAGATCTGGTGACTGTGGAGGCCATTTGAGTACAGCGAACTCATTGTCATGTTCAAGAAACCAGTCTGAGATGATTCCAGCTTTATGACATGGCGCATTATCCTGCTGAAAGTAGCCATCAGAAGTTGGGTACATTGTGGTCATAAAGGGATGGACATGGTCAGCAACAATACTCCGGTAGGCTGTGGCGTTGCAACGATGCTCAATTGGTACCAAGGGGCCCAAAGAGTGCCAAGAAAATATTCCCCACACCATGACACCACCACCACCAGCCTGAACCGTTGATACAAGGCAGGATGGATCCATGCTTTCATGTTGTAGACGCCAAATTCTGACCCTACCATCCGAATGTCGCAGCAGAAATCGAGACTCATCAGACCAGGCAACGTTTTTCCAATCTTCTATTGTCCAATTTCGATGAGCTTGTGCAAATTGTAGCCTCAGTTTCCTGTTCTTAGCTGAAAGGAGTGGCACCCGGTGTGGTCTTCTGCTGCTGTAGCCCATCTGCCTCAAAGTTCGACGTACTGTGCGTTCAGAGATGCTCTTCTGCCCACCTTGGTTGTAACGGGTGGTTATTTGAGTCACTGTTGCCCTTCTATCAGCTCGAACCAGTCTGGCCATTCTCCTCTGACCTCTGGCATCAACAAGGCATTTCCGCCCACAGAACTGCCGCTCACTGGATGTTTTTTCTTTTTCGGACCATTCTCTGTAAACCCTAGAGATGGTTGTGCGTGAAAATCCCAGTAGATTAGCAGTTTCTGAAATACTCAGACCAGCCCTTCTGGCACCAACAATCATGCCACGTTCAAAGTCACTCAAATCACCTTTCTTCCCCATACTGATGCTCGGTTTGAACTGCAGGAGATTGTCTTGACCATGTCTACATGCCTAAATGCACTGAGTTGCCGCCATGTGATTGGCTGCTTAGAAATTAAGTGTTAACGAGCAGTTGGACAGGTGTACCTAATAAAGTGGCCGGTGAGTGTATATTTACTATATAGTGCATGAATGCATAAATGTGTGCAGTATGTGCATTTTCTGTATGCATGCTACATTTGCAAAAATGCACACCGCATACTGTATCCCACAATGCAATGCATTCAACTTGACCTACCATTTTCAGTGTGGTGAATGAACCAGATTAATCAGATTTAAAATAGGAACAAAAATATACATATTTGATTTATTCACTAATTTGTAATATTTCAATGCTCCAATGCAAAAAAATGCATTTGCACCTTGGCTACAGTCCCTGGCCTTAATGGAGTAGTAAATTCTGACATTATTAACATGTTGTTCCAAACCTGTATGCTGTTATTTGTTCCAGCGTTCACACTGATCTCTCCCATGCAACGACGGCCTTCAAAGAACAAAAGCAACATAAACACCATAAAAGTAGCTCATGTGTTAGACTTCTGAAGTCATACGATATTTGTTCTGGTATATATTTTGAACAGTGACAAACATCGATGCCACTGCAAACACACAAACACTTTTACAGTCCGGCACGCAGCTGTTAAGCGGGGACTCTCCTGTCCAATATCCCAGCAGCCCTGAACACGAGACCCCAGAGACAAACACTCGTTCATCATGAGCTGTCAGGAGCCCGGGGCACATGTCACGCTGCTGTTGATTTAACAGGAGACTGTCTGACATGCTTAGGCCTTCCAGAACAACAACAACCCAGATTTACAACACAACCGGCCTCTAGATTACCCATTATCTCACATTATTAGTCCAGCGCGAGTGAGGGACTTTCACTTTCGCCCAGGACTAAGTTGGACAAATCTGCTATCTAACCTTTAGGGTTTTTAAGTGATATATACCATAAAGCAAATCTCAAATGTTTGTTATTTTTATTCCGTTGCAAAATGTTACTATATTATCAGCCTACTTTTTATATAAAGTTCAATATATATCTAGTTTAGTCAAGAAACTCGAGGGCGCTGACTGACGGTCCTCTACATGGAGTCTGCAACCAATCACATCATTAACGCATGGCACAAGCTGATTGGCTATGCTGATCCGGAAGCCAATGAGATTGCTTGCTCAACATTTCAATAGTCTGGTCCATTGTTTGCTGTAAGTTAGTCCTGCTGTGTGTATCAGAGTTCCTCTACCTCCCCAGCTCCACCTGCCTAGATCTGATTTATGCATTTCTATTTATTGTGTTTTACAAGCTCAATCAACAGCAATAATCTCAATAATTCACAGCAGCATAGCAGACCAAAGACCAAATACATTAACATTGCCATATTCAATAACATGCTTCATGAGAATATAGAACTTTACTCACATTCTCATTTAAAGCAATATATACTATATAGCAAATCTCAACTGCTTGATTGTTTATATAAGGTCGCAAAATGCAACTATATTACCACCCAGCTCTTATATGCTAAATGTGAATAGAATGCATGAATATATTTAGATATTATTAATAATAAAATCATGATTTTCTGCGAAGCTGCTTTGCGTGATGTGAAAAGGCCATCCGTGACATGAATTTGACAGACACTAGAGAGAATCCATTTTAAATGTGTAGAAAGAGCCGGGTCAGTTTGGACTTTGGTTGCATGAAGTGCCACTTTTTCAAGTCCACTTTTTGGCCTTGGCTTCATGAAATGTTCAGATTTCTGATCTGAAATTATATACAAATTAGTACATATTTAATTAGATAATGCATAATTTGCATATTTAAACATAGCATTATAGAAAACTTGTAATACAAAACAATTATCTTAATGTACTGTGATTAATCATTGGGGAACGTTTGGTGAGATCTATTAGTTCAAATGTTTACCCTATCCCCCTGTAGTGTCCTGTCTGTGTTAAGGTGGTTTGTTAAGCAGGTCTCACGGGTCTCCCTGTCCAAAACCATCAAAACAGTCTTAAAATTGAACTTGTTTCTTTCAGGCTGACATCCTCAGTTCGCTACGCTCACTCACGTACTGTAAACTCCAGTGTGAAAGTGCCCTAAAAGGATGTTCTGGGCCGGGTCGGGGTACGTGACCCTCGAACACACGAGGAGCGTCCGTGCATCTTAACCTCGGACAGCCCAGCGGACTCATGGATTAGCAGCCCGACTCATTATCAGCGTTGAGCAGTCGAGAAATACACTTGAACAGTTTCTTTCCAATTTCTCACTTGGTTGATCTAATATGTGAAAAGAAAACGAATCGACCCATGTCATTGGGTTATTATTTTGCTAATGTGAAATAGTTTTTTTTTTTTTTTTCATGAGTGTGCGTTCCTAAAAATCCAATCAACATTCCTGACCACAGAAAAGGGCCCTTTTCCATGCGCTGAGATTAAAACCCCTCCAAATTAATAATCGTTAGCATTCGACTCGGGAACTAACCCCTGTGCAAGCTCTTAAGAGCCTTTATTTGCATATTTTAGCATGCTTTGTGAACACCGTTCCTACAGTTGGGAGTGATGATGATGTTGATCGCGATATTATGGTCTCGTGAGTCTCTGATAGGTCAGTGATAGCAGAGAAAGAGGACGATTTCAGAGCGGAAATGCTGTGAATTACAGTGTTGAAAAATGAACTTGTGCACGGTCCGAAACCCCCCACACGACTGAAGGAGAGGCGAAGGTCAGTCGTTTACCTGTCGGTGAAGAGCCAAAGCAAATCTTTCAGTATTCAGCACTGGATCCAGCTCACATCAAGTAAATACCAGCTTTTCCCACACAAAAGCATATAATTCTGCTTCCCACTACCCAGAAACCCCCTCTCGGACTTAACTTACTGACAGTTGTGCAGTATATAGTGTACACTGCATACTTTTCTTTTAAATAGTATGTGAAATAGATTTCAAACATTGTCACATGACCTCATCATGTTATTTTGTATTTTAAATCCTATTATACTGGTGAAACTGTAAAAATGTAAATATCGTGCAAAAGTTCATGTATTTCAGTAATTCAAATTAAAAGGTGAAACTAATATATTTAGTATACATGCATTTGCATGATTATACTTTTCAGAGGGCCGACATTTCTGTATTTAAAATCATCTTTTTTGATTGATGTAATATTCAAATTTTCTGAGATTTTGAATTTGGGGTTTTCATAAGCAGTAAGCAATAATCATCAAAATGATAACTTTTGCATGATATTCACATTTTTTGAGTTTCACCTATGGTATTCAACATGCATACTATATAGTGCATAAATGCATACTGTGTGCATTTTCTGTATGCATGCAACTGCAACTACATTTGCCAAAATATGCAGTATACAAGCAAAGCACATTGCGTACTGTATCCCATAATGCAATGCATTCAACTTGACCTTGCATTATCAGTGTGGTGAATGAACCGGAAGTAAAACCATTACTAAAGTACTGTTACATAACATGTACTACTTTTTTTTTTTAAACAAGTGTGCACTATGTAGTATACTATTATTCCATTCGGGACACAGCCCATCTCTCACTGGTGCATTAAACTAACAGCATTTATTAAATAATGCTTTTCCAGGTAAGTTCATGCCCTTAACAGGCTTCTGCTCCATATGAGAGATCTCAAACGGAAAGTGATTAATCTCACCCAAGCTAATCGCTTCTCTTCGCTAAGAACTCTAATATCAGACGCACAACATGTTTGTTATTTTATACTCACCAGGCAGATCTTTACCCCATATGGGAAATTAGTATTTACGCTGGTTTTCTAGTTCTCATTAAGAGTCAATTATCAATGTCTCGTGCTTTAGGAGAATGACAAATTAACTGTTTACAAACTTAGCATAAAATGAGTCGACAACATTCGCGAATGCTTCTCGAAACACCTTGATACAGTGCAGGGAATATTCTTTTTAATTTGTCAAATGGAAATCAAACTTAATTAAGGAGAATGGCTACATCTGTTCCACGTAAAGCTTGCAGGGTCCATCAACCCCCAGGTGGTCTGATAATTAAAAACATATTTCTTCCTACTTAAATGAAGTTAGACCCTCCACGAACATCTGTTTGGAGAGATCTGCCGTGCCGACACAATATGACACACCGTAGCCATCAACGTTTAATAACTACGTTTTTCAGATATGGAAGAAATCACTGTAGTGTTTAAACTGAGTCTGTGCTTTGATTAATTTCTGAGGGTCAGCCTGTAGCGCTGTGCTCATGTTGGCCGATGCACACTTGACTGATCACTTATTAGTGCTATCTACAAATGCAATTAGCAAAATAGAGCTGTGATGCCATTGAAAGAGTGAAAGTCTCTTCTGCTCAGCAGGGCTGCATTTATTTGATCAAAATACAGGAAAAACAGTGAAATATTATTGAAATTTAACATTTCCAAATACACCATCTGCAACATCTCCTTCCTCGCCTCGTCATTTTCTGTCCTCTTATTCAACCGTCCCATCAAAAAAGGCAGATAAAAGTATTTCTTCCACAATTCAGTCAGTCCAAAAATTAATTAAACAAAAAAGTAAAATACTGTAGTAAAAACCTATTAATTTGTTACCTGCAAGTTAATACAAATAATATTTATTAGATTTAGCTAAATATTTAGACAATAAAATTTTACTGGAAAATACCGCAAAAACTTTTCGGAAGTAATATTAACTTTAGAATTTACAAATGACAAAGAAAATACTATATTTAAAAAAAGAATGCATGTTATTTATAGTGAAAACAGTAAAAAGTCCCTGTTTGACCCATGTACTGAGATTTTATATAATTTGTTGTTACCTTTATATTTCAAACTGTACATATATATAAATGCATCAAAATGCCACTCTATAATGCCTGAAACTTTGAGTAAATCTAACTTTACTCATACGTAATCGTCATACACATCATACGACCAGAGATACTGCTTTACGGCAATCCTTCAGTCACTTTGGGGCTTTCGTGCTCTGCACTTCTTTTCTCTCGAGGCATCGACAACACAGCTGACACAGGTAACACAGCTGACACAGGTGACACAGGTAACACAGCTGACACAGGTGACACAGCTGACACAGCTGACACAGGTAACAGCTGACACAGGTAACACAGCTGACACAGGTGACAGCTGACACAGGTGACACAGGTAACACAGCTGACACAGGTGACACAGGTAACACAGCTGACACAGGTGACACAGCTGACACAGGTGACAGCTGACACAGGTGACACAGGTAACACAGCTGACACAGGTGACACAGCTGACACAGGTAACAGCTGACACAGGTAACACCGCTGACACAGGTAACACAGCTGACACAGGTAACACAGCTGACAAAGGTAACACAGCTGACAAAGGTAACACAGCTGACACAGGTAACACAGCTGACACGGGTAACACAGCTGACACAGGTAACACAGCTGACACAGGTAACACAGCTGACACAGCTGACACAGCTGACACAGGTGACATAGCTGACACAGGTGGCACAGGTAACACAGCTGACACAGGTGACACAGCTGACACAGGTAACACCGCTGACACAGGTAACACAGCTGACACGGGTAACACAGCTGACACGGGTAACACAGCTGACACGGGTAACACAGCTGACACGGGTAACACAGCTGACACGGGTAACACAGCTGACACGGGTGACACAGCTGACACAGGTAACACAACTGACACAGCTGACACAGCTGACACAGGTAACACAGCTGACACAGGTAACACAGCTGACACAGGTGACACAGCTGACAGGTAACACAACTGACACAGGTAACACAGCTAACACAGGTAACACAGCTGACACAGGTAACACAGCTGACACAGGTAACACAGCTGACACAGGTAACACAACTGACACAGCTGACACAGGTAACACAGCTGACACAGGTGACACAGGTAACACAGCTGACACAGGTAACACAGCTGACACAGGTGACACAGCTGACACAGGTGACAGAGCTGACACAGGTGGCACAGGTAACACAGCTGACACAGGTGACACAGCTGACACAGGTGACACAGGTAACACAGCTGACACAGGTAACACCGCTGACACAGGTAACACAGCTGACACGGGTAACACAGCTGACACGGGTAACACAGCTGACACGGGTAACACAGCTGACAAAGGTAACACAGCTGACACAGGTAACACAGCTGACACAGGTAACACAGGTGACACAGCTGACACAGGTGACACAGCTGACACAGGTGACACAGGTGACACAGCTGACACAGCTGACACAGCTGACACAGCTGACACAGGTAACACAGCTGACACAGGTAACACAGCTAACACAGGTAACACAGCTGACACGGGTAACACAGCTGACACAGGTAACACAACTGACACAGCTGACACAGGTAACACAGCTGACACAGGTGACAGCTGACACAGGTAACACAGCTGAAACAGGTAACACAGCTGACACAGGTGACACAGCTGACACAGGTGACACAGCTGACACAGGTAACACAGCTGACACAGGTAACACAGCTGACACAGGTGACAGCTGACACAGGTAACACAGCTGACACAGGTAACACAGCTGACACAGGTAACACAGCTGACACAGGTGACACAGCTGACACAGGTGACAGCTGACACAGGTAACACCGCTGACACAGGTAACACAGCTGACACATGTAACACAGCTGACACAGGTGACACAGCTGACACAGGTAACACCGCTGACACAGGTAACACAGCTGACACAGGTGACACAGCTGACACAGGTGACACAGCTGACAGAGGTGACACAGCTGACAGAGGTGACACAGCTGACAGAGGTGACACAGCTGACACATGTGACAGCTGACACAGCTGACACAGGTGACACAGCTGACACAGGTGACACAGGTCATACAGCTGACACAAGTCATACAGCTGACACATGTGACACAGCTGACAAAGGTCATACAGCTGACACAGGTGACACAGCTGACACAGGTGACAGCTGACACAGGTAACACAGCTGACAAAGGTAACACAGCTGACACAGGTAACACAGTTGACAAAGGTAACACAGCTGACACAGGTGACACAGCTGACACAGGTGACACAGCTGACACAGGTGACACAGCTGACACAGGTGACACAGCTGACACAGGTCATACAGCTGACAAAGGTAACACAGCTGACACAGGTAATACAGCTGACACAGGTAACACAGCTGACACAGGTGACACAGCTGACACAGGTAACACAGCTGACACAGGTAATACAGCTGACACAGGTAACAGCTAACAAAGGTAACACAGCAGACATAGGTAACACAGCTGACACAGGTAACAGCTGACACACAGTAACACAGCTGACAAAGGTAACACAGCTGACACAGGTGACACAGCTGACACAGGTAAACACACAACACAGCTGACACAGGTAAACACACAACACAGCTGACACAGGTAAACACACAACACAGCTGACACAGGTAACACAGCTGACACAGGTAACAGCTGACAAATGTAAAACAGCTGACACAGGTAACACCAGTGACACAGCTGACACAGGTGACAGGATAAACACAGCTGACAGGTGACAGGGTAAACACAGCTGACACAGGTAACACAGCGGACACGGGTAACACAGCTGACACAGGGTAAACACAGCTGACACAGGGGTAACACAGCTGACACAGGGGTAACACAGCGGACACAGGTAACACCGCTGACACAGGTAAACACAGCTGACACAGGTAACAGCTGACACAGGGGTGTAACAGCTGACACAGGGGTAACACAGCTGACACAGGTAAGCACAGCTTACACAGGTAACACAGCTGACGCGGGTAACACAGATGACACAGGTAAACACACAACACAGCTGACACAGGTAAGCACAGCTGACACAGCTGACACAGGTAACACAGCTGACAGGTAACAGCTGACACAGGTAACACAGTTGACACAGGTAAACACACAACACAGCTGACACAGGTAACACAGCTGACACAGGTAACACAGCTGACACAGGTAACACAGCTGACACAGGTAACACAGCTGACACAGGTAACACAGCTGACACAGGTAAACACAGCTGACACAGGTAACACAGCTGACAGGTAACAGCTGACACGGGTAACACAGCTGACACAGGTAAACACACAACACAGCTGACACAGGTAACACAGCTGACACAGGTAACACAGCTGACACAGGTAAATACACAACACAGATGACACAGGTAAACACACAGAGAGCTAGAAGAGTTAAGTCCGCCTTAACATTCTGGTCCCGCTTCGGATGCCACGATGCCATCAAGCGGTATCTCTGGTCGTAATCAGTCCTTCACTGACCAATCAGCGTTCATTAGCAGAATGCTAGCGTGTTAAGGGCAACAACAACTCAACCTGTAAGAGATCGAAAGGACATAAGTATTCGTTCATTCAACTTTCAACCTATTGCAAAACCTACAATCAAATCTGAGATTTCTCAATGGCAACCGGGTGAAAGAGACAAATTTAGCCGTCTAGCTCCATTCATTCTGCACTCGGGCGATCGCCCCCAGTGGAACTCTGGTGGAACTACAACCAAAATTCGGTACAATAGGATTTAATAGGGAGTGGCCAGGCCCTCCGTAGACGGGCTCTGCTGGTACACGTATCCAGAACAAAATAGTGGGAGTGGCCTTGGAGGACAACATGCCCAGTGCATTATGGGTGTTGAAGTTCTCCTACCTATTTGGCAAAACAACAGCCTTTCTAGTCAGGTAGCAGTGACTTAAAAAAAAAGTTTCCACCTTTCTACTGTATAGGCAGCCATGCTCTCTTGAAAGTCCATTTTGCCCGCAGTGAAGTAGGCCTACCTGTTTAAGTAACAGGAGAAGAGTGTGTTTCTTCAGTGTTACTGCGTCTCATACTGTATCATATGCCTGAATTAGCAGGTTACATTCGTGCCATTGGCCATGAGAGATTATAACTCGGACAGATTCCAAACTTATGAAAACCATCGCAAATGAATTGTGAGAAGTCGAAGGAGCTCGCTGGGGCTGGTTAGGTCCAAATTGGGCTCTCGATGTGTTCTGGGCACTTAGCTGGTCATTGATACACAGAAAGAAAAGCGGAGAGCTCGGGGTCGCCCACTTTCTTCAATGCTAATCCTGCGCCAATTAGTTTCTGCCCAGGAGGGCCGGGCATAATGGCTCATTACGGGACGAGCGCGCTCATCTTTAGACGACCCCCCCTCTGCCATCAAATTAAATATGATGGGACCCGTGAACAATGTCTTATTAAAATCAACAATTTATCTACTCTTTGTTCTTTTGGCTCGTTCAATTAAACAAACGTGTACATCAGACCGGCGCGTCGCGGGGTTCAAGGCGAGTTCTTCTCATCCTCGCCGCGTCTGTGAGGCTTTGAAGATTTTCTCGATCGCTGGAAGTCTTTGTGCGGGACGCGTCGGAAGCCGGTAATGACCCCCTCGGTTTCAGTGAGTGTTTTCACAGGGATTACAGAAGTGTGTGTGTTGCAGGCGATAATGCCAAGATGGATGATGGCAAACTGAAGTTTGCAGTGTTTCTGACAGGTCAGGGTTTCTTTAAAACTCTGTTTTTAGGATCAGTGCAATACTTCATGATTTCATGTAATATTCTAATTTTCTGAGATTTTGAATTTGGGGTTTTCATAAGCTGTAAGCCATAATCATCAAAAATTATAACTTTTGCACGATATACACACACACTGTGTGTAAAGTATTACGATATACGATATACACTGTGTATAAAGTATTTCAACATATTTTAAATGAAATGCTCATATTTCTGTTAGATTGTTTTTTTAAAGAACATTTTACTGAAATAATACACACATGTATTGTCTTGTTAAATACAGTATTGATATTCACCATAAATTATCAAATAATTCATACTTTTTTCTTTCAGAAAGCAGATATTTCACAGCAAACTGAACATTAATCTCTGTGATGCAGCAGTTGCTCATGACGCCTCAAATTTCAGGATTAGAGATCAAGATAAATCTAAACTAAAATACTACATCTGTTCTCAGACCAAAACAAGAGTGGACAAGAATGAGAGAGAGAGAGAGTGAGCGAGAGAGAGAGAGAGATATAAATGTATTCATGCATTTGTTTAATGATTAATTTTATTGATTATTTGTTCATTGCCTATGTAATGGCCAATGCTTTGGCAATACTGTACAAGTCATGCCAATAAAGCTCATTTGAATTTGAGAGAGAGAGAAAGAGTGAGAGAGTGAGAGTGAGCGAGAGAGAGTGAGAGAGAGAGAGAGAGAGAGAGAGAGAGTGAGAGAATGAGAGAGAGAGAGAGAGAGAGAGAGAGAGAGAGAATGAGAGAGAGAATGAGAGAGAGAATGAGAGAGAGAGAGAGAGAGAGAGAGAGAGAGAGAGAGAGAGAGAGAGAGAGAGAGAGAGAGAGAGAGAGAGAGAGAGAGTCATTACGACCTGTTGGTTCCCTCTAGAACATTCTCACACGGTCGTCATGGAGATCTGGCATAAATACACCTGCATGGAAATCACCCAAAAAATTATCACCTGTTTGAACAAGCTCAACTTTATTAAATATGTATTCTGTATTATTATCAACTTAAAATCTTTGGAGTTGGTGTGGTGTTGATTAATCAGAGATCATTTAGACCCGCAATTCGTGGGCGTTAACACTGACTAACATTATAAAAACTACAGTATCGTATCTGATATGCACATTTGCACATTTTTGGGCGGATGGAATCTACATAAAAAATAAAATAAAAAAAGATTACTTTTTCAAATTAAAACAAACAAACAAAAAATAAACAATTAATTGATTTTACTTAATTATTAATAAACTATGTACCATAAACAAACTTAAACTAAAACTGTCACTAAAAACTATACACATAAAAATTTTTTTTTATACATTTTCAAAACTGAAATAATTCTGGATGGGCCCGTTTTTTTCTGTGTGGATAAACGTCTAAACATCTAACTGGAGTTTTAATTCCTTTTCAGTAAGCACAATAATAACCTTTAAATAAGCCATTGTAAATATTGTGTTGTTCAAAAGTGAAGTAAAACAAGCCAGTGCAAGTCTTCTTCTTAACCTTTATTTAACTAGGAAAATCACATTGAGGTTAAAACCTCTTTTACAAGTGGGACTTAGTCAAGACAGGGTTAGATAGCAGGATTAAACAGATAACAAGCAACAATAAGGAACCAATCACAACATCAGCATTAGACAACAGAAAACACAGAGAAGCAAGTCATCATGACAAGATGTTACACAACACCAAAACACAGCACAACAACACAGACATGTAGGTATTACAAAATACACTACATGATACTGTTCACATAAATAACATGATTAGATCATAGCTTTCATAAGGAGTTAAGTGGTAAAAGAATTGGCAAAGCAACTGCAATTAGCAATGACTACCTCCTTTATTCTGTTTAAAATCATTTAGTCTTGATTTTAGTCTGTACATCAAGTGTTGATGCATCTAACAAGTGTTCGCATCTACAAACAGAGTGAGAGCACATCCAGTGGACCGTGATCTAGTACTTCCACTCTGACCCATAATGCCTCACAACGCTCTTACGTTCCCCAGAGTGTGTGTGTGTGTGTGTGTTATGGCTGGATAGTGCACTGCTGTGAGCCTTACTTGGGAATAAACCACTGCCGGCATCTGTGTGTGTCCCACGGGGAGCCTGGATCCCGAGGCCCCTGCGGAGGTCTGGGTTTGGGTCCGACATGCTCGAGGGGGGGGGCAGATCCTCACCTGGGAATTAATGCATGTCAGAAGCAGACTGTGAACACACTGGAGACTCTTGCAAAAGTGTGACACTTCAGCACCGCGGCTCTTTCCTGATTGGCCCCGGTCATTGAAAGTCCTCGTTGCTGTGAAGGCCTGTGAGCCTATCAGATCACACAGAGGAGTGTATGCAACACGTGCTTCTCAGCTCAACCTGTAGTGTATCCCGCTAGCAAACACACGATGCTTCCCCAGAGGATGCATATACAGCCATAAAATATATTGATTGAATGCAATTAAAACATGCTTGGATAAAAGGGACTTTCAAAAGTATCAATGTTAGAGTAGTGTTATTTTAGTATTACTTATGAACTATCATAGTATTTATCAATATTGTGAATTAGCATTTTATTTTATTTTTAGCGATTTCAGTATTTTAATTGATTTAAAAAAAACACGTGGCAACAAACAATAATAGTTTTAGCTCCGTTTTAGTTAAGTTAAGAGATTTTTATACAAAACGGGATAAAAAAAAACAAAATAACTGTTGCTGATACTGGATAACTGGAAAATCAATTACTGTATTAAACGAGCAACATAATGAGGTCACCTGACAACAGCGTAGAAACGCTAATCATTGCATAAGCTTTACTTTTTTTTAAAGAAGAAGAATATGCCATTACAAAAAAGGGAGAAAGAGTAAAAAAAGACAGAAAACACGTTAGACTTTGATTGTTTGTGTCATTCTCACCTGGGAACGACAGCTTTGTGTTCACTGTCGCTCTTTTTCCCCTTAAAAACAAAGAGAGAGAGAGAGAAAGATAGTCAGACAGCAACAGGAACACACAATAAAGCACATTTGTACATGGATCCCAAATAAAAGAAAGTTAGTTTCAACACTAGTTTAACTATTTCTATTATCACACTAAATTGGTCAACTTCAGCTTATTTATATACTAAAGTACATTACATAATGTAAGTCTATGGGGTAATGCATGAGCATACGTGTCACAATACAGACCACTTAAAGACTGGACCTAATATTTAATATTAATGTGTGTTCAGGGTGATTTAGACACTTTACAGCTCAAAAACACTACATTTTGTATGGTAAAATCCATATAAGCACTTGCCTCCCAGATGTCCATGTAAGTGCATGACTGTAAACACTATGAGGGACGAGGCCAAATTATTAACAGTGCAAACAAACAGTCGTGTATTTATTCTGAAATATTCCTTAGAGGGAAGAAAATAATTCCAAAACCTGAAAAATAAGACAAAACGCAGTCAAGGCTGATAAAATATCATCAAGATATGCATTGCCCATTTTTCTAGCTAAAGTTTTCAGGCTTTACCTATCCATTCATATTTGTTTATGCAGATTCAATAATACATTATTAAATTTAAAATATTCCAAACAGCTCATTTCCCCTTTGTGAGCAGCTCCGAAGAATATCCAGAATAACTTTTTCACCTCTCTCTCGGAAAAAAAAATCATTCACAACTTCTTTCACTCTGTCTTTGTTATACTTTCATTAATATTTTCTTTATTTAAGGTCATCAATATGCGCATTTAAATACGCAGCACCGCGGTAATGGCTCACATAATGGAGGGAAGTGAACAAAGGCGTCCCCACCAGCGGCCCCGAGTTCGGGAGGGGTGTGTGTGTGTGTGTGTGTGTGTGAGGGTCCCGGAGAGGAGGGGGATTCATCTCTGTCTGCGGGAACAAAGAAAACCTGTAGAGTGTGTAAAGAGGGTCTCAGGAATACATTACAGCCCGCAGTCATTCGCAGCGCTGCTGTCTGCACACACGCTTGACTTTACAAGCGGCCGATGGAAGGTTTGCTGTAGGACTGGAAGGTGTTGTTTCTTTGTTTTGTTCATTTTGCTTTTTGTTTTTTAAAAGCTACAGCATCTTGAAATGCCTAATAAATCATTGCACTGGATGAAACGCGTGCTTTTTCTCATGCATATCAAACAGTGGTTCTAGATACTAAAAGCAAATAACAATGTGCAAACTAAAGATATAATCATGCATAGTTAGGATAGGAAAATGAATACAAAGTTTCCAATAAATCAAAATGGACAATTTTTCTTTTTTTATGGAATACTGAAGTGTAAATGTGTTATAATAAACATTTTAGTTTAGAATAATACTGTCTTGGGCCTCCAACAATACAAAAGTCCTGAAGCCAAACCAGTTGAGATTCCCTGATATACAGTAGAAGACTAAAATCTTCTAGAAGAATATTACGGAAGAAAATGAAAACCTATATTTTGGTGCAAGCACACCTTCCATGCCAACATGCACAGGTTGCAAGCCTTGCTCTCAAAAACTGTGAACAAAGTACTCATTATTCTCTTGCAATGAGTATAAAACATGGTCGAGAACATTTAGAAGCGAATAATAAACCAATCAATGCATTTTATTTTGCCCCTGAGTTAGAAAACTATAATCTTCTTTAACCTTCTTATAGATATAACTCTGTATGTTGATGGCCCTTCCATGCAACATGCACACATGTGCAAAAAAGTACAAAAGAACATTTAGTTTGCTGAACGATGAGCAATTTTGATACGCCAAGACAAACTAGAAGACAAAAGCCATCATGTTTTTGGTGCAAGTTCACCTTTAATGCCAACATGCACATGATGCATGCAAGCCGCCTCCTCAAAAAAGAATAAATTATTTTTGTTTTTATGTCTAATTTTAAAAACATTTTAGTTTGCTGAACGATGCGCAATTCTGATACTCTCTTTGGCAGCCACTTGATGTCCACTAATATATAAGACAAAGTTGAGTGTCCCTGATGTAGAAGACAAACGTCTTACATAATCTTATATAGAAAATCAGTTTTTTGGTGCACGTTCACTTTCAATGCCAACATGCACAGTTTGCCAGCAAGCCTCATTCTCAAAAACCATGAACAGCATTAAAAATAGATAAGGATTTTAGTTTTGATGTCTAATTTAATTTTGCTGAACGATGCAATTTTGATACAGTCTTGGCCACTTGATGTCCAGCATATAATGCGAGTCCTGAAGACAAACCAGTTGAGAGCCTCTGATATAGAAGACAGAAATCTCTCGCTCCTTCTTCCGTCTCGCGCGCACAGATGGTATTCCTCAGACTAGTGCTCTGGAAAGCCAGCGGGGTGGGGGTTAGGGTTCGCTCTGTGATTGTTGATATCAGTGAGGTCCCAGGCTGCTGTTCCACAGTCTATTTGCCTCTCATAACAAAGCCTTTTAGGGGCCAACACTAATCAGGCTTAGCTGGGAGCACTGGGCTTATCAGGGACCGTCAGACCGCTGGCGCTGCCAGCTTGTTCACCACTGATAGCGACATCGGCAACTAAATTAAATCTAGATTCCAAAAAAAAAAAAAGACAGAGAGAAACCCTTTCTCCAAATGATGAGAACAGCGTCTGCCTGAAGCTCCACACCCACTCCGCGATTTTGGGAATAATAAATCCATCCCTGTTAAAAATCATAGCCGCTGGACTTCGCCCTCATAAACACTCAGGCTTTTCCTTCACATTTGGCCTTTTCCTCGTGCCAGGGAAGTCCGTATCCCGAGCCGCTGTGATTAATTGCCCAATTGTTGATCGAAGATAGCGTTCTCTTCCCTTTCAAGGGCGAAAAGAGACGAGAGCTGCGGGTTTATTGTCGCTCGAGCACGCGGTGAGTTTCTTGAGGTGCCGCGGCCAGGCTATTGAGACGATGAATGACTACTTCAGGGTCATTTACGCTGGAGAGCTCTTGAGTAGAGCTGAAACAGCAGGGAAATGAACTCCACACACACTTGTGCTGCTGAATAGGGCCTGAATGAAGCAGGAAATCGTTAAAAGGGCATTCATGTTTCTGAGACGCTTCCCCTCGGCTGTGAAAAGGACTTAAAGGTGCCACAATCAGGATTTTTTCACAGCCGCAGAATCGTTTGTTAAGCGTTTAATTGTCACGCAGGTGAGCGCTGTCGAGGTCTTAAGGAGGTAAATTGTCAGGGTTAATGCGTGACATTGTTCTGCGCTATTGATTGTGTTGGCTTGATGCAGACATTTCAGCACAACACAACACAAAGCCGAGTTCCCCGAGCTGGGAATGTCTTTGTTCGGCCGGAGCGCAGGGCACCTGCGATGGATCTGGCATCGCCATCTGTGTCACAGAGGTTTTTTTTGTTGTTTTTTTTCATAAGCACACCGGGGAAAAGTGTGCATGTGACCTATTGTCTTCTCAGGGAACGAGGCGTCTTCATTGTCCAGGCTACATTCAAACATTCACAGTGAAGCTGAAAGAAACAAACACACCGTGAGAAGCAATTCTTCCAGTATATGACGGACATTTGAGTTTGAAACGATGTGAAGCGTTTACCTGTAAACGACAGGCGTCAACAGTGTTTAACTGCATGCAGACAATTTCACTACAAAACAAGTACAAATTAATACTTGTTAAACGCTGGCACGTACAGTCCTGGGTTCATTTACTAGGCGATAAGGGCTTTCACCGGGTGTAAACATAACAATATTAGAGACTTGAGGTGCTCAACAACTCAACAGTGGCATCAATTATTTACGTTACTTTTTTTTAGGTTAGTTTTTATCTGATTATTTGAATTTTTAATTTTACAATTTTCTATTTACTTGTTGAACTTTTGATAGTATGCTTTTATTTATTTTACTTTGCATATATTCCACTGTTCCACTGTTGCATGCAAGCCTCATTTTCAAAAACCATGAACACAAATTTTTTTTAAAATTAACGATTTTTGTTCTGATGTCTAATTTTAGTTAGACGATGAGCAATTTTGATACTCTCTATGGCTGCCACTTGATGTGTGGCATAATCACTTTTATAGAAAAAGTCTAACATAATCTTATTATAGAAAAAAAATCTGTTTTTGGTGCACGTTCACCAAAGCCAACATGCACAGGTTGAGAATAGAAAATAACCCATGCCCAACTCAACAGTGGCATAAACAACAGGTAGATGTCTTAAAGGGACAGTACCTCACACGAGTTTCTTTCTCCTGCTGAACACAAAAGAAGATATTTGAAAGAATGTCAGTAACCAGACAGTTGACGGTAGCCATTGACTTTTTTATTTCTTGTTTGATTCCCATCATCCTTTAAAATATTTCTGTTCAACAGAAGAAAGAAACTCATACAGGTTTGGAACAACATGAGTAAAATTATGACAGAATATAATTTTTTGTGTGACTGTCCCTTTAAGTAAAAAACAAGGGAGGCAATTGCTTGTTTTCCTTTGAAAGTGACCATTATTTTTAGCTCGCCTGTTCTCTGATCTGCAGCCTTTTAAGAGTCGATGTCTGTGTAGCCAAGCAAAGATGTCCTCTTAAGCCGGCCGTTGAGCTGCAGTCAACTGATGTGTGAAGCTGAGATTGTTGGCTGGTGAATCGCTCAGCCTCGCAGACTATCCTTAAAATATTTCGGCCTCCTCTAATCCTGCTTTTCACCTCCACCTTCCTCTCGTACATTTGGGCACATACAAACGCTGCAAGCACACACACGCCAACGCAAACGCAAACAAATTGACATACACACACATATTCACAGGATATTCACAGACTCATATGCAGGAAAAAATTTAGATGTTATTGCTCATACTTGTAAGAAAACAAAAAATATGACAATGCTCAAAGCACAGGTTTGAAAGCCTGTCAGGATATTATGCAACCACCTTCCAATGCCCTGGAAACCACAGAGCAACCACCCAAAACTCCATAGGAACCACCTAGCAACCACCCAAAACTCCATAGGAACCACCTAGCAAAGCAACCACCCAAAACTCCATAGCAACCACCTAGCAACCACCCAAAACTCTATAGGAACCACCTAGCAAAGCAACCACCCAAAACTCCATAGGAACCACCTAGCAAAGCAACCACCCAAAACTCCATAGCAACCACCTAGCAACCACCCAAAACTCCATAGGAACCACCTAGCAAAGCAACCACCCAAAACTCCATAGCAACCACCCAAAACTCCATAGGAACCACCTAGCAAAGCAACCACCCAAAACTCCATAGCAACCACCCAAAACTCCATAGGAACCACCTAGCAAAGCAACCACCCAAAACTCCATAGGAACCACCTAGCAAAGCAACCACCCAAAACTCCTTAGGAACCACCTAGCAAAGCAACCACCCAAAACTCCATAGGAACCACCTAGCAAAGCAACCACCCAAAACTCCATAGCAACCACCCAAAACTCCATAGGAACCACCTAGCAAAGCAACCACCCAAAACTCCATAGCAACCACCCAAAACTCCATAGGAACCACCTAGCAAAGCAACCACCCAAAACTCCATAGGAACCACCTAGCAAAGCAACCACCCAAAACTCCATAGGAACCACCTAGCAAAGCAACCACCCAAAACTCCATAGCAACCACCCAAAACTCCATAGGAACCACCTAGCAAAGCAACCACCCAAAACTCCATAGCAACCACCCAAAACTCCATAGGAACCACCTAGCAAAGCAACCACCCAAAACTCCATAGGAACCACCTAGCAAAGCAACCACCCAAAACTCCATAGGAACCACCTAGCAAAGCAACCACCCAAAACTCCTTAGGAACCACCTAGCAAAGCAACCACCCAAAACTCCATAGGAACCACCTAGCAAAGCAACCACCCAAAACTCCATAGGAACCACCTAGCAAAGCAACCACCCAAAACTCCATAGCAACCACCTAGCAACCACCCAAAACTCCATAGGAACCACCTAGCAAAGCAACCACCCAAAACTCCATAGCAACCACCCAAAACTCCATAGGAACCACCTAGCAAAGCAACCACCCAAAACTCCTTAGGAACCACCTAGCAAAGCAACCACCCAAAACTCCATAGGAACCACCTAGCAAAGCAACCACCCAAAACTCCATAGCAACCACCTAGCAACCACCCAAAACTCCATAGGAACCACCTAGCAACCACCCAAAACTCCATAAGAACCACCTAGCAACCACCCAAAGCTCCCTAACAACCGCACAAAACTACCTAGCAACCACCTAGCAATCACACAAAACACTTCAGCAACACCTTGCAATGCCCTACAAACCACCCAGTGCACCATCACAAACTCTTAGTAGCAACTCCCTAGCAACCACTCACAACTTTCTAGCAACTCCCTAGCAACCACCCAAAATTTTCTAGCAACTCCCTAGCAACCACCCAAAACAACCACCTATATTCTGTACATACACAGACACACAAATTCACAGAATATTCACATATTTATGAGAAAAAGAAATCGTGATGTATAGTTATTTGTAAGAAAAGGGCAATGCTGAAAGCACAGGTTTGTTTAGGACAAAGCCTACCAGGATATAATGAGCTGAACAGGGAGTTTATCTGTAGACCATCACAGTTTTCCGTCTGTTCACACGTCGATTGCAATTGGCCGAGACCTCTGCCTTGGAGAGGTCAGGGGTCCGGCCTTGACCCCAGAGGTCACTGCTACTCCCGGTGAAGGTGTTGCCTAAGGAAAATCTCATTAACTGTGGAAAGCAATGTCTTAAATATTGACCGCTGAAAGATCCTAAACCGGCAACATCTTAGCCAGAGTTTGGCAGTTTTGCAGCATATTCTGGTTATTCCTATTTTTGTTCTGTTTTTGCATGCTATTTTAATATTTGTGGGGCACAATTGTGCAGAAAACAAAGAAATAGTGGAAAATATTGATAAATACTCAGTTTTGTGTGCAATATGGATCAGTCAGCCAGCGAACTGGTTGAAACCGGTCTTAGGTGTTCAAGGTTCCTGTACTTTGGTAATGTTTGATTCCTGGGAAACACACATACAAAAATTTTTCATTAGTATTTTTTTCTTGTTTTCCAATTAAAATATCAAAACAACCTTAAACTGCACAAAATATTAAAACCTGTTGTCAGAGAATATAATTATGTTGAATTAGGTTTATTTTTCCCTGCTAAATTAGCAAATTATTATTATTATTTGCTTTAAAGTCCACATGAAATCAAAACTGAATTTTTGTTGGCTTTTAGTATGAATATGTTTTTTAGAAGATAAAAATGTGCATTTGGTGCATTTCCACCAATATCGATCAATGGTTGATGACATCATTCTGCACTTCAGTTTCTCATCAGATTTTCTGTCCAATCAAATGCTCTCTAGAATCTGAAGCTCCGCCCCCTACATTATAGATAGAAACCATGGCTGAAATCAGTCACTTGTTCACACATTTACTATTTTCCACATGATGAATGGCACATAGTGCACTATATAGGGGATAGGGAACGATTCAGACTGTGTAAAAATGCTTTCCATAGGGGTGAATGAAGTTTTATGTTAGAGTCACGTGACCTGCCACAGCTTCGGTCCAGAGACACGAAACACAGAGCAGATCATGTGATCGAGTCGCCTCAGACCAGAACAGATATTTTACAGCGATTTGGAGATCAGGAGGAAACTGTGGCTTTACCGAGCTCAACGGCTCTGAAACTAAACGTTTTGGCTATTTTAGGAAAGGGGAGGAGCTATAAAGGGGAGGAGCTGATCGATAAGCCCCGCCCTGTCTTCCTGTTTCACTGGAAATTACATCAACACACTGAATAATGCTGTGCGTTTTAAGGAACTTTGGTGAGACTTTAAGCATGTCTGGCTTATTTGCCAATGGGATAAGAACTTTATCTTGTGTCAAGGATGTTTAGATCTCTGTTTTAATAGGAGACAAAACAAAAATATTAGATAGTTAAAATTAAAGCATTTTTGAAGAGTCTTGTCTATAGATTAAAAATGGATTTAGATAAAGGGGTCTGCAAAAAATATAGTTATTTATTTCTCTATACTCTATATCGGCAGCACAGGCAATTTTCATGGACAACTTACAGTAGTAGGAATTAAAATAACCATAATAACAAAACACTTATAATTTATAAAAATCTATCTTACAACAATATAAAAAGTATAGCAATTATATATGCTCTTTCAGTCTGATATTTGACAGAAAATCAAATGTTTTCCCAGGAGACGACTTTTATGAATAAACCCATAAGCCTGGTATATTTTATAGAAGAACATTCCAATAAAATATGCTTCATAGCCCATGAAATCTCACAGAAATCTTTCAATAAATACAGATGAGTAAGTCTTGAGTGACCAATTCAACATTTTGTATACATTTGTCTATATTCTAAACTGAAAACAATGGGTAGATGCAAAATATAAATATTAATGCAGTCGATGACATCATAGGTCAGATAGACAGATATCAACAGACACCAAACATAAGTTCCATATTCATAAAGCTAAATTTTCCAAGACAAGACCGTGTTTAAAATTTTTCCAAATTGAAATTGATATATACTTTGAGTCTCTTAAACTGGTTAAAAATAAGAAATCTATGTCAACAACTGATATATTTTCAAAACTTTTCAACGAATTATAGAAATTCCTTTATTTATTATAAATAATGAAGTTCGTTAATCTGTCTATTTAAGTTATTTTAATTTATTTATTTTTAAATATAATAATTTAAGTCTTGTATTCATCTTTTATATATATAATCTTTTGGATGTATAATATTTGATTACGAACTGTGATGCCTGCACTGTAAAAATGAATTTTGATGATTTATCACAACTTTTTATATTTTGTCAAATCAACTTAACATAGATAACATCATATTTTTGAGTATTTAATTTATTAAACCAATCTCCTTTGTTGTATTAACTCAAATTTTTAATTTCAATGAACTCAAAATTTTAAGGCAACCAGGTAACTTACTTTTTTAAGTTAATCCAACTTTTTTTTTTTTACAGTGTGTATGTTTGTAAATTGAATTTGATTAAAAAAAAAATGTAATAAAAAAAGAACGTAAAAAAAAAAGCAGACACCAAACACACAGACATAAAACAGACGTTTTCTATAGTGCGAGTGTGAGAAGTGCAATGAATAGGCTCTCGTCCACATTAATTACCATATACTGCCTTTGTGCTGAGATCTGAAGATCTCTCTCCATCTCTCCTTTCATCCCTCCTTCCCACCGTCCCGTCCGGCTCTCCGTACGCCAGGGTTCATCAGCACTTTCCAGCCCCTGGAGGAAAAGGACACATTTCAAACAAACAAGCCAGTGTCATCAGCAGAAAAAAATACACCAAAGAAATGAAGCCAATTCTGAGTCCCACAGCGACCTGGTTATCGTATATTGCATGCAAAGTTCAATAAGCTGTGTTGCAGAGCTTCAGCAGATTGGTGGCAGGCATGCGGCGTTGGGAGCGAGCGCTATATATTTTGTCACGTCCCAGAGGCCCGAAGCGGCCGTGAGTGAGCAGGAGGGCTGAGATCAACACAGTTTCTGCTCATGTTAGCAGTGCTGAAGATTAGAAGCTCCCGCAGCATCACACCCTGAGGACCACACACACACACACACACACACACACACCTGTCGCAGCCTCTCACGATATTACCGACATCACTCATCATAATGAAGCTTGTTTACATAATTCTGGAGTTTGGCTATGATGACTATGACATTTTATGTTGTTGAAAAAGCATTTCAGCGTTCACTTGAATGGAGTGAGACTTTAATTACTTTGAGCCGAATCAATCATAAGCATCTATTTGAGCTAATTTTTCACGTTGTTATGTCATATTTAATACATCAAGCTTTTATACTTCATATAGTATGATATAGTGAGAACATGGAGGACAAATCGGCCAATTGAGAGCAAAAATATGCAATTTGCTGCAGATGCTGATATTTATATGGCCAAAAAGTAAAATTCAATTCTGATGCTTGTAATGTGCACATAAAAAACATATAAATAGAAATATCTGTCAATGTCTTAAGATGATATTTAAATGCTCAGTTTTATAATCAAATCTCTGTATTGCAATACAATGATGATTGAGATGAACTAATAAACCTTCCTCAAAAGTCTGATGATCATATTTGAGATGCATGATTTTTCTAAAAAAATTATGTCAAGTGAACCTCCTTCAGTCCAGTAGGTGTTTGTCTTGAAATATTACTAACTTATTCTTGCGTTTCCTTGATAAATCAGCCCAGATTTGACACAGAAAGCTCGAGCTGAAGGAGGACGCTTGTACAGTTAAAAGACTTTTACTGGATAAAAGAGTCTGAACTATCAGTCGGAGACAGAAGCACTGAGGAGATTGAGTGCGACAGGTTTATCAGCAAAGTTTTCATCATGATGATCATAATTTTAGCCCTTGTAAATTTGCATATCAAATATGACACAGTATAAGATTTATAGAGTTCATCTGCTTAATGCTTAAGGTTTTTGTTGCACAAGACACTTTTTTTCAATTGCATGCGGTTAACTACTATTACTTGATGGGTACAAGCAATTCATATTTCTGGCCAATTTATATGAAAAAAAAAACTTTTTTTGTATGAATTGTGTGCCAAAAAGTTTTTAATATATACAATCTAAACTGCATATAGCTTTGTCCACAAATCTAAAGCAGCACGACAGATTAAATTAGAGACAATAAAGAAACACAAAGTGTTATTGTCACATATTTTTCTCATCTCATCTTAAGTTTTACCATTTTTTGCGAAATGGAAATAATATGCACATGAATTTAAATTCATCACATTTAGACAGACTAAAAACGTGTCAAATGCATGTGTTTATATACAGTTTCTCCACACGATTGGACGCAGAGGAAAGGCATGAAGGACACCAGAGCCACGCGGAGTTAAACCCCGAGGCCAACGCAAGTTTACACATCACAGTTCATATTCAAAGTGGCATCTTACACGCTTATTAAAGATTAATTCAGATCAGATGTCACACCTCTGGACACTGACAAGACGAGGGAGGTGGCGAATGGCTCCCGGTGGAGAACATGTTTCTGCGGACACCTTTCTGTTCACGTGCAATCACACACTTCATCAGAAGACGTTATGTCCGGTAGGGTATTAAACAACCAACTCTCAGTACAGTTTTCAGCATTATGATTGAACATGAAACACTTCACTCTGATTGGATCACCAAGGTCACATGGTGTCATATACTAGAGGTCAACAGCTTTGATCTGGAGCAAACCTGAAACTTTGCATTTTTGAGTTTATAACATGAAATTATTATACTTCTGCAGTGTCAATAGCATTGTGAGAAACATTGATGGTTTTGATGCTGATTATTGATTTCACACAGTTATATTAAGTGTATTTTTTACTAAATTAATTTAGCATTTAAAAAAAGTAATGCTTATTATAATCTTTGAATTAAAAAGTTTCTATTAGCTATGGCTGTTAATTTTTTTCCAATTTAATACATGTACAGATATTGGTAGTGATTTCAGACTGAAATGAAAATAAGCAGTATTGCTCATCACAATTATTGAAAATTTATTGAATGTATGTTGCTTTATATAAAATCCTCTGCTGAATGCATAAATATAAATGCAAAATGAATGCTGGGATTGCTTAAAAATGACTGTGACATCAGCGGAAAAGTAAAGACGTTTCAGTGGAGCAAGTTATTATATTTTTATGAAAAATGACAAAGACAACGTTTTTTTTTGGAACGCATGCATTGACAAATCATTCAAAGTAAAACAATAACATGCATCGAGAAAATAGTCAGTTGAAGAGCGGTGATAAACTACCATTAAAACGTTTTTTTTTTTTATGTTTTTGAAACTGTAATGTAACATCCAGTGCTTTTTATTCTCAGAAGAACCATATAACCGACTCAAAAACCCTATGCAGCAAAAATGGTTCTTGATAAGCTGAACCCAAAGTTCAAAAGTGCATAGAAGAACCTTTATCTTTAAGAGAGAGCTCTTTGTGCGTGTGCGTGTGTGTGTGTGTGTGTGAATCCCTCCCGACTCCGTTTGCTGCAGGCCGTGGGCTGAAGTGTGATAACAGGTCGGTTTACATCCATATTTTACACGCCAGCTTTCAAGCCGCCTATTTTCTCCTCAAAGCTCCAGCCTTTCCCCAGCGGTCAGACATAACGGCACACAGTTAAGAGTTAAGTTAACAAACACATCTGAGCGTCATAAAGCTGGCGTATTAAGAGTGCAGTGTGAGGCCTACGGGGAAATGTAAGCCGTTTCTCTGTGTTCATTAGCGGGATGAAGCTCGGCTCACCTGCACACTGCAGAGAGGGAATAATTGCCTGATTGCAGGTTATTACTTGGCTGGTGAGAAGCCCATCGAGGCTGTTCTGTCTCTCCAAGATCCAGCCTCATAATTCTTACCCATCCACGCACTCGGCTTTAATTCAGAAGCGTCCGCTGACTCGGTACCCGAGGCTTGCGCACACCGCAGAGATGTATTCGAGCTGGCGTCTGCTCTCCAGGCGTGCATTGATTAAACAGGATAAATCTGGAGTTCTTGCTATGGATCTGATGGTGCTTTGTCTGTGTTAGATGAGCACCTGCCGGCAATGCAGATCTGCAGACCTTCAGATCGCTGTGCTGCGGTGCATCCCGTACCTGCAGAAGCAACAGATGGAGGAGATCGGCGTCACAACAGCAGTCTGGATACACACTTAAGCCACTTTTACACCGACGGACAGAGCGGATCTACGGTTGAAACTCGAAACATGAGAACATCATGCAAAAGTTCATGCATTTCAGTAATGCAAATTAAAAGGTGAAACTAATATATTTAGTATATATAACTATATGCATATGCATGATTATACTTTTCAGAGGGCCGACATTTCTGTATTTAAAATCCTTTTTTTAATTGATTTCATGTCATATTCAAATTTTCTGAGATTTTGAATTTGGGCTTTTCATAAGCTGTAAGCCATAACCATCAAAATGATAACTTTTGCACGATATTCTAATTTTTCGAGCGTCAGCTGTACTTCCACTTGATCCTGGGACGACTACAAACCGTTCTCGGCCCGCAATCTCACATGCATTTGTATTACATTCAAAGAGCTCCGTTGTCACGATGGAAAAAGAAACACATCGTACGGTTAAGCAACAGGAATGTTTGACCTGATGGTGGAAAAGCGACTTTAGTTTAGTTTAGTTTGCCACTTTTTATTGACACATGAGAACAACAAATAATGGTCAAATTTGA
>JAULUF010000022.1:3117500-3147500 GCA_031834385.1 Semotilus atromaculatus
GGCTAAACGCTCTCTGCATTGTATTACAGAGAACTGCGGAAAGCAAACGAGCCCACATTACAGCGTTACGGAGGAATTACATACGTACCGAGTGGTTTTAATAAATTCTCATGCAATTATGTGGCAAAGCAGCCTGTGATTACACATCCTTATTGTTATCGCACGAGTAATTGGTTATATTTGCTCGTAACACGTGCTATTCCATGCACGCCCGTTGCATGGTTTAGATGACGTTTAACAATTAAATTTTAAAATGCATTAATATTACTATGATGAACAACAAACATTTTACATGACACTAGCTATGTTTCCATCAAAAAATTGGAAAATCGCATCAGACATTTGCTAATAAGCAGCGTTTCCTTCCCATGTGTTCAAGAGAACAAAATCGTCACTTCCTGGGAAATTGGCGCAAAATATCTGTGATAAAAACGGAAGTTGCTGCAAGAAACTAAGGCTCTTTTCCCTCCAGACTTGCGTCTGAGAGCGGCAGATTAGGTTAGATTCAGAATTAGATTCTCTTGCGTTTGGATGTTTGGGAACACAATCCTGTGAGACGCTTCAGGAGGGAATTAAACCAAATCATTCTGATGACAGACTTTCACTCAGGTGTTTCAGGACCACCAAACCAACATTTGAGATGCTGCGATGCGATTGGTCCGCTGGTTAGTCCAGTTATCCAATCACATCCTCTGTTCAGGCAAAATCACATATTTGTTTTTGTTGCTCATCAAGGGATTTATTCAGTAAATGTGTTTCCATTGTAGTTTATGTGCATGTCTTCTTATCGGAAAATTTTTTATCCACCTCAATCGAGCGCATACGTTTATGCGCATTTTTTAATTAATGCGCATCCAGTGTTTTTTTTTTGTGATATCCCAAAATGCGCATTAAAAATAGGTGGATGGAAACAGCTACTGTGGTCTAAACATATTTATCGTTGTAGAAAGAATTTAATGTTTTTAATACATTGCAAAGTTAATAAATCAAACATTAAAGCTGCAATATGTAATGTTTTTTTAGCCGCTAGGGGTCGCTAACCTCTTACAATAACAGGCGTAGGTTTATGACGCAGTGACGAGCTGAATGACGGGACTTGCTGTCAAGCAGATGTATCTAATTATGTTTATGGATGAGTGAAAACGTTCATGTTTTTTAACATTATAGTGGTATGAAGCAGGGTATGATTGCTAATAAGAGATAGATATCACACGCGAGTCCCGCGGATATAAAGGAATAAGGACATTTCATTCTACCTAATACACACAAGTGCTGAATTAACGTTAATACTCACAGGTCAGTTTAATAGACAAATTAAACTTGTGAGGTAACGCAGCGCTGTTTCACTTGGTCTAACGTTACACTATCAAACTAAACAGCATTTGAGTGTGTTGAAAGTTATGATGTTAGTTATTCGATGTGTTAGTTTGTCTGTATGATACTAGGAGTAAGCTAACGTTAGATCAACATTAGAATAACATACTGATCATATTCTAACATTTCATCATGTTGAGCTATATAACATTGCTTGGTTTTATGTACATTTGCTCACCTGTCTAATAAAGTATGTGCAAGAGCGGTGTCGCTGTCAGTGACTCGTGAAGCTCTGTCAAGTTAGTCGCGAACGTGGCGCTCTTAGCATCTCGAAAACGCAACGCCGATATTGATCCTCATTTTAGTTGTTCTTTTTTGTCCCAAAGTCTGCTTGCCATGGTCTATAATGTTTGAATGACACAAGAACAGCGTGCCGCTAAATGTTACACACAACGCAGTTGTTCACGTCTGTCGCCATGGTTACGTCATGGCTATGGCAGTTCGAGCGGAAACCGAGGATAGCGCGGATATTGCGTCATTGACAGGCGACATTTTTTTCTGGGACGGCCACTTATTTAAATTGGGAATTTCTCTGAAATAAAAAATCTTTGAAGACTTTTGGGATATTGTAAGTACACAACTGCAGGAAATATATCACACTGTGCAAGTGCTTTTTGGATATTTTATTACAAAATTCTTACATATTGTACCTTTAAAATGCATTAATATTACTAGGAGCAGCAAAAATATTTACACGACACTGTGGACTAAACATTTATATTTGTGCATTTAGCAGACGCTTTTATCCAAGCGCACAAGAGAGGAACAAAAGCATAGCAAAGTTTAGATAACATTTAATAATCACTATAAATATACTAAAACTATAAAAATCAATACATTTTACATGACACTGCGGGCTAAACATATTCATTTTGTAATATATATTGAAGTTTGCAATATATTGCAGGGTTTAGAAAATGTTTAATAATTAATTTTTTTATCCTTGTAGGAAGTATTTCATGTTTTCTGGCCTTAGTAGTTTTATTTTGCACCAGATTACAGTAGAGTTTGCCTTTGACGTCAACAATAAAAGCCTATTATACACAATTATATGGTTAGTTTGATTGAGCACTGTTTTTCCAAGCTGTCTGCAAGAATCAGAACAGACCTGCTATAAAGTTTGATTCAAATGTATTGCAGTCTTCAGATAACAGCAGAGACAAAAACAAGGTTGGAAACCAAACATCACACATCAGCCACAACTAATAGTCCCCGTCCCAGTCGCAGCACTGAATCCCTAATCCATGCAGATATCAGCACGTTCTGCTCCTCCGCGGAGATGCTTGTTCATCGAGATGTTATCGTCTCCCAAATCAAATCCTCCGCACCCTCAGGGCTGCGCATTTGTGTTTCAACTGCCTGCTAATACGGCTGATTCCTCCGATTGTGGATTTGATAATTCGTTGATTGGTTAAACGGCGCGCTATGCTGTGAAACCTCTCCAGAATTATCCTCTAAATAACGTCTGGCGTCTAAACGAGGGTCACATTTGGTCTGTTTTGGATGTATCATCTGTGACACCTCTCCAATTAAACGGCGTCTCAGTGATTGCGACGGGGGGCAGACGGTCGGCGGATATCAAGGTGCCCGTTAAGAGATCACAGGGGGATACGCGCGTATGTTAATCGCCTCTGTTAATGTAGCAATGAATTAAGAGTTTAGATGTCACAGGAGGTTTAACGCAGCTGATCCAGCGCAGAGGCCGGTCAGAGCCCGGGCCGTGTGGGGGCTAATTACGGCAAATTGGAAAAGTGTGCATGCGAGGTGCATGTGGGGTCTCCCTCGGCGTTTGCGTTCCCCGTCGTCAGGGTCTGATGGCGCCCGCCCGTCCCACACCTGCTCCTCACCGGCCTGTGATAGATAGAGCCGACCGGTGGCTCAATAACAACCTCCCGTCTGGTATTGATGGACTGCGGGGCCGCAGGCTTTGTGAGTGAGGATCATCTGCTAGAAATGGTCTCTCCGCCCCCTCAGCACCTGCGATAGGTGTGCGAACGGGCGAGAGGGACCTCTGGGACCCCCTTTTTTTTGGAACGATACCCCCTATAACATGAGCACGCCGTAATGTGTGTGTGTGTGTGTGTGTGTGTGTGTGTGTGTGTGTGTGTTGTGGGGGCGGATGCAACCCTGCACATGTGTCCTCTCTCCCTCCTTATTATTCTGTAATTAGCCCTTTGGCTGTCTGCTGGAGGACGGGCGTCCCCCCTCGAGAGCCGTCTGTGTTGACAGACACACACAGACCCAGGAAAACAAACACACACCGAACGGCGTTTGACTTCCAAACAGCTAAAACCCTGACTTCTAGAGAAGGCAAACACGCTCGGGCGCCCGTAGTGATCTGGCATTTGTGGTTCGCTTGCAAGTTTACTCCATCCAGCTGGTCCTCCACCACAACAATGCATGAAATCACAGTTTAAAGCGCTAATGACGTATTTTTGTATAATCGGCCTGTGATATTCCGCTAACGTCACATTTTTACGCACATCACGCCATCAAAACAGATGTCTGGCAAACGCAGACGTTCTGGACGACGGCCACGATCGAGAAGATATTTTGAGATTCTCAAGCAGTCCCAACGAAAGGTCTGCATTCGACACCAGCTGCTTCTGCTCCAGTGAATAATGCAGAGCTATTGCCATAATCGGTTTGATCGCTCTATACTAGACTTCATGCATGCAGTGGCGCTTTTGATGACAGGCCTAAAACGGTGAAATCATTGTTTGAAGCACGAGTGGAGGATTACGGAGCGGAATCGGCCTGTTTGTCAATAGAAAGCTGAAGTTGTGATACTCTAACGTCAGATTTTTATGCATTTTATGCAATCGATAGCCGATGTCTGGCTTGCATCTTTTATTTGATATAAAAAAGTTGCAATACAACCTTGTTACAACTTCTTTGTCAAGGATAACACAAAGTTGCATTAACTTTTATTTCATTTTTATGTTCCAAACTGTTTTTGTTTAACCGTTCTGGATGACGGCCACGGTTGAGACGGTATTTTGAGATTCTCAAGTAGCCTGAACAAAAGGTTTCCCATTCGGCACCAGCTGCCTCGGCTCCACTGAATAATGCAGCGCTATTCTGAACTTTCTATTGATCAAAGAAGCATGAAAGATGTATCAATGTACAATGATCAGCACCACACAAATATTAAGCAGCTGTTCACAACACTGATAATAATCAGAAATGTTTCTTGAGCAGCAAATCACCATAATACAGTGATTTCTGAAGGATCATGTGACACTGAAGACTGGAGTAATGATGCTGAAAATTCAGCTTTGATCACTGGAATAAATTACACTTTACCATATAATCTAGAAAACAAAATTATAATAATTTTTCACAATAAAACTGTATTTTTTGTTCAAATAAATCCAGCCTCGGTGAGCATTAGAGACTAAAAAAATATTTAAAAGTCTTACCGACCCCAAACTTTGGAAAGTTGGGACTATCACTGTCCTGTACAGTAGAGCTATTTCAACCCAACTTTTACAGTTGAGCTTTTGATGGAGGGCAAAGAAAATAAGTTCCAGCTCTGCTTTCGCAGCTGTGATGGCGAGCGTACACATGCACGCAAAAGCAAAGCATTCCCTTCGCTGTCGTGCCTCGGGCTAAACTTATGCGCTCAGCTGAGAGTCCAGGAGCCTCCTGGGTACTGATGCAATCCTACCTGCCATTTTTAAAGATAACTAACAAAAAAAAACACTAAAGTACCCTGAGTCCAAGCGCTTCAGTCAGTCTGAGGTAGCGAGGGAAGCCCGTAAACAGCCGACAGCGCAAACACACACGTACTACTATACCCAGTGTGTGACTAATTAACACATCATCGCAAACCCAACAGCTCCGCTCACCTGCCTCTTTCTTACTGCAGAGAGCGTGTAAATCTCTCGCTGACGGCTTTTAATCTGCCGTGTTGCCCCGTGCCATCTTTAACCTCGCTCATGAGGTGACGGCCCTCTCTGCGCTCCCTGAGAGAGGCAGTTGAAACACAATAAACGTGTTTTAATGACATTGCAGTTCCATTATGAATATGGGAATCTCCAGGGCGCATTCAAGAACAAATGAAATGCAAATGGAAGTTTGAAGAGAGTCATTTGGAGAGTTTGTTTGGATTCTTCTGCAACGGGGATGGAAATCATAAAGTAAATACAATGCAAATGAGAAAACTCACCATTCACTTTCTGTCCAGTGATGCCGTCTGAGCCGTGGGCTTCTGCAAAACAAATGAAATATGGTCACTCACTACTGCTTAAAAGTTTAGGATCAGTAAGATTAAGTAAGTAATACTTTTATTCATCCAGGATGTATAAAATGAAGATATTTATAATGTTCCAAAAGGTTTCAAATACATTTTCTATTCAACAAAGAATGCTAGAAAATCTAATCAAATGCATCACAGTTTCCACAGAAAAACAAAGCAGCACATCTGTTTTTAACATTGATAATAATTAGAAATGTGTCTTGAGCAGCAAATCATCATATTATCCTGATTTCTGAAGGATCATGTGACACTGAAGACTGGAGTAATGATGCTGAACATTCAGCTTTGATCACAGGAATAAATTACACTTTACTATATATTCACATAGAAAACAATATGTGAAATAATATTTCACAATTGTAGTGTTTTTACTGTATTTTTGATCAAAGGGACACACAGATTGCACACACAGCCATGTCAACAATAATAACCAATTTAACTATAGTATGCACAGTTAGTTTGATTTGTATTAGCATTGAGGATTGCTTTTCTCAGCTGACTGCGATCTTATCAGAAAAGACCTGCAGTAGAGTTTGATTGGATGGACAAAAAATATAGGAAGAATTTTACCCTATTTTTAAAACGTTGCTCAGCCTATTTATGTTCCTAATGGTATGCGATTTATATGACTATGCACAGCTGTGGTTAGGTTTGCATTTTTCCATGCTTTCTAAACAGACCTGTGAAACTGCGTTACAATCGTGTCCCGTACACATTGAGTCAACGACAGGAAAGCATTTAGTCAATATGCAAAAGATGCAGGGTGTCCAAACACAGCCGGATATAGATGGAACTATGTGCATTAGTATTCAGCACACACACACACACACACACACACACACACACTGTACCGTGCGCAATGGGTTTGTCTGGCATATTTGAGCATGTGTGTTCCAGACTGGAGTGATTAATCTGATGCTGTCAAGTCTCCACAGATGTTTACATGGAGATGTTTGAGGAGCACATGTCTGATAGAGTGTGTATCTTCTGTCCTCTCCATCTTTAAACATACATATATGACGTAACCTGGGCCATCTGGAGGATAGTGGAGAAAGGCTGACCCACACACACACACACACACACACACACACACATCTCCCCAATGTCACCCTCTTTTACTAAACCTATAGGCTATGTTCAGGCACAGGATTTCTTCAAATCAGATCTTTTCATGCACTCTGTCCGGACTTTTAATTGCAAGTGATCAAATAAGGCATGTGTGTCCAGACATAACCAAACTATCTGGGATGAGTTTTGCAAAGCCAACTACGGTCGCAAGTTTAGTCATTACCAATAGAAACTGGCTAACGCCGATTTTGGGAAACGCATCCGTTGGCGTGTATCTGACCCATGTATCTGACGGGGCTTTCAAAACAGATGTAGGAAAAATGAAGGTGCTGTTATTGTGTGTTGTGTTGAATTTCAAAAAGACATTTTGAAATCTGATTTGAGCAACCAGAGCCACTAGAGTGAGATGCATCTCTAAAAATATAATTGGAATTGCATTTCAAATCACTTCCAGACTTTCAAAACCCCATCTGGATATGCGAAAAAAAATTTGCCATCACACGGTAACCAGGTATTACACATCTTTCTAAGATTTTAAATTTTGCATCACATGCACCCTTTGAAGCAAAGGCTAAAATACACAGAAAAAAGCAGCAAAAATTTTTTAATAATACAGAGAAATACAGATGATTGAAAACATATTTATATTTTATTCAATACTGAAGAGTACAATTTAAAAAAAAATGTAATGACCCCAGTAAAAGATCTCAACAAGCTCGGATTTGTCAAGCTGTCAATAATTGATCATTAAAAAATCCCTTGGAAAAAATAAATCAGAGAACTCTTTAATGTCTCAGTTGTTTCTCCTAGATAGCAATGAGAATAAAGGGAGTAGTGCTTTTTCTCTTTTAAAAAAAAGACCCAGTTATCTACAGTTTCAGAAGAGAACTCAACACGTTATCAAACCATGCTCCGGTTTGCCAAAGACGCCAGAGTCTGCACTCAATATGAACACATACATTTCTCATCAAATGACGAGTACTGACTCATTTGATTCCAGTTTTGTTTCTCAAATAATTTTATGAGAGACATCAAAGACAAAGCAGACACAGAAACATAAAAGTCTCCCGAGCAACTTTTGCGCAATAAAGCAAAAGCACAGAGGACAGTGACACATCATGTGTTGTGGAGACCTGCCAGTGAGAATCAGCTGTAACACACCAGTCTCCATCTCTAGATCTCGGCTCCAGATGGCAGAAAACCCTGACGTCGAAGCCTGACAGTTGTGGCGCGTGGCGGCGTGGCACAGGGTGAAGTGTGTCTGCTTTACAGTGATGAATACTGCCAAAAAACCCTGCACAGCACAGCATGCAGCCGCAACGCTAGACCAAACCACTGATCATCTGGCCACGCAGGGACCAGCACACGATACATGATGAAAACGGCCCGATCTCACACACAAACACAAGGATGAGTGCTCGTTTTAGTAGGGACGTCGATTTAAAGGATTAGTTCACTTTTAAAACAACTCTTGCTGATAATTTCCTCACCCCCATGTCATCCAAGATGTCCATGTCTTTCTTTCTTCAGTCGAAAAGAAATGAAGGTTTTTGATGAAAACATTCCAGGATTTTTCTCCATATAATGGACTTCAACAGGACCCAAACGGTTCAAGGTCCAAATGACAGTTTCAGTGCAGCTTCAAAGGGCTTTAAACGACACCAGATGATGAATAAGGGTCTTATCTAGACAAACCATCGGCATTTCACAAATAAATAAAAAAGTTGAAGTTTTATAAGCACAAATGCTCGCCTTCCTCTGTTCTGTGATGCGCGTTCGTGACTCACGTAATACGCAATTACGTTGAAAAGGTCACGCTTCTGTCCTGAGGAACATGTTCTTTTAGCCTTTTTAATATTAAAACACCCAGGATACACACACGAAATGGGCATTTAAACGATAAACTGACACAAAGACATTTGAATATGTGTATATGGTCCTCCTTCCTCACATTCGTAAACACTGACTCTGTACTTCCGCCGACGCGTGACCTTTTCAACGTAATTGCGTATTACGTGAGTCACGAACGCGCATCACAGAACAGAGCAAGGCGAGCATTTGTGCTTATAAAAAATATAGTTTTTTTATAAAAACTTCAACTTTTTTATTTATTTGTGAAATGCCGATGGTTTGTCTAGATAAGACCCTTATTCATCGTCTGGTGTCGTTTAAAGCCCTTTGAAGCTGCACTGAAACTGTCATTTGGACCTTGAACCGTTTGGATCCTGTTGAAGTCCATTATATGGAGAAAAATCCTGGAATGTTTTCATCAAAAACCTTCATTTCTTTTCGACTGAAGAAAGAAAGACATGGACATCTTGGATGACATGGGGGTGAGGAAATTATCGGCAAAAGTTTTTTTTTTAAAGTGAACTAATCCTTTAATGTGTTTGTTTCATTAATTATAGAGAAAATGTAAAAGTAAACGTAAACATAAGAGTAAAGAAGGAACAGACTGCAAGTTTTAACTACCTGACCATGCAAACTGAACACTTTTGGTTTTCCACCATTAAAAATGAGTAAAAATCAACTATTTGCACATGGAGCTGCATTGAGATCCCAATCTCTCTGGAATTTAATAAAACGGGGGTTTAAAAATGAAGATTCCAAAATAAAAGTTTGGTAGAACTATATCATCTAAAAGAATATTGAGATATCTTTAATGCTTCTTATGATACACGCAAGTAAACTTTGGAAAAATCATATTTATGGCACTCAGGCAATTGCTTTGATAGAGGGGAAATGAGATATTTCTAGTCTCAACATTATTTGTTCTTCAGACATTCCTCTGTAAAAGAAAAAAATTGCAATTGTGCACAACGTGACCCACGTTTAGTTTTTAACCAGTGAAAATGTGTACAATTGAACAGTTTGCTCATTGGCACACTGACATCCCTGTATGTCTAGAATTGAACAATATAGGGACTTACACATTAAACTACAAAAATAAAAGTTTGTGAAGAACCAAAATCAAAATGTATTTTAAGATATCTTTAATGATTCTCGGCAATATGTTACTGATATATCGTGCTTTTCAGTATATATTTTCAACACGACACCAATGTGCCAAAGGCAGCTTAATGCTTTTTTTAAAAGATTCTTGAAGAAAGAGAGAGAAGAAGCAAGCAAGGTCATTTGCATGGAGAGCCACGGACGGCCCGTTCCCCATATCTGATGTCAGTCTCCCGACACTGATAGACTCTGCGTCTCCAGTTTAAGGGATAATGAGATTGCTCGAGCCACACAAACCTCCACTGACAGCACTGCACCAGTCACTTCATCTCTCAGAGACTAAACAACTCCTCCTGCCTCCATCTTCCTCGATGTGAACGCACTCGACTCATCAAGAGCCCGAGCACCGGAGTACTGGAGATAAGTGGGTGAAACGAGGACGTGGGGCAGGACAACACCTGATTGGCTGAAACAGGGCCCATTTTTCCATCACAGCATCTTCCTCAGGTGGTAGAGGATGTGTGAACCCGTGGGAAAGAAAATCACAAATGAGATCGGTTTAATATCTCAATTGTTTCTCACAGATAGCAATGCGTCTCCTGTGTGTTTCCACTAAAGTTTGAGAAGGGGCTTCGACACAGGGATCAGATATGAGATACCAAAGTGTGCAATCAGAAGTCTCAAATTTCATATTTCAAACCGTCACACTCACCCAAGACCATATCTGATCTAATATCATGCTATGCTATATAGAAGACTTTTACAGCTATATAGGATACCACATAATGCAAGCCAACCGCTAGGGTAAAACGCGGATGAACAAAAAGTTCCTTTTTATTACTAACAAATCAAATGTGCATTAACAAGATTTCCAAAATACATGCTATGTCATTCATAAATAACCATAAATCACAAACATAGAGTTACAACAAAATATAGAATTAACTTAACTGGGGAACAAACCATGTCTAAAAGATTGATTCAAATCACATGACTACATGGTTCTCAAAACTTCATAAACTTAGCATACTGTGGAAATACCATGGTACAGCACTACAGGGATGGTAATATTAATGTACTTTGAAATGTGGTATTAATTTGTATCATGGGATTGACATGATACATCACAACAAGGTAATGCCACGTTCTTGGTTTTTTTTTTGTTTGTTTGTTTTTTAAGTCTTCACATGAAGGCTGTTGTTAAGTGTTTTGGAAACTATTTAGCTGTGAAATGTCTTTACCTGTATCACGTGCACGTGCAGGTGTTGAACTGATCAAAAACGTCGTCGTCTCTGAGTCCTGACAAACGACAAGATGCATTTGTAAAGTTTTGTTTACAAAAACGAATCAGTGCGTCAAGATATGAGCTGTGGTGTTTTGTTAGCCACTGAATCGGTTTTATTGAACAAATAATTTATGTGAACGAATCACAGAAATGTGTTCGAATGATTCAGAATTCATCGCGAAGCATTTTGTGGACTTGGTTGATTCATTTGAAAGAACCGACTACAAATAGTGATTCATTCGAGAGTCGGGCATCGATTCGCTAGTTCAGATTCCAAACAAACAGACGACATTGTTTCCTGAAATACTGTGAAGGAATATGTTTCTCAGGTTGGTATACTGTAATCTCCCTCATCAGACGATAATCTAACATTAAAATATTTACTTAGATGGACTCGTGGCAAGACCAGACAAGGAAATGTTGATTGTGGTAAATGCTCAATAAATACTGCAAGAGTTGACTCAAGTCTATTTTTAGGTCTCCTACAGATTTTTAAGTACAATAGTAAACGTCAAACATCTGAGGCAAAGTTGATGCTTAAATGAAACATACTGTATCTGAGAACCCCTAATATATGAAAGAGCAACATGTAAGAAATAAAATATTCCTTTGAAAGTGTGTTTGTTACATAAACAGACCCAAAAGCGATGATGGGGATTGTGGGTACTGGTTTTGGTTCAGAAGCTGATATGGGACAATTTGCATTTATTGGTGTTAGAGAAATATCATAAGTTGTCTGTTGTTCAAACAGTAGAAAATGTCTCTAGCAATGGCAGAGTCATGGGTTCGGTTCCCAAGGAAAGCAAGAACTGATGATCTAAAGTTGCTTTGGATAAAGCATCTGCAAAATGCACCTTTATATAATATAACCAGACTGAGCAGTATATATTTGCATGTTCACAGAAAAAAACTCAAAAGTTTCTTATATCAGGAGGTAAATGGTAAATTAAGTCTGTTATGATTCATTGAAATATCAACTTTGTATTGGATGTTCCTAGCCTGGTTAAAACCAGACCCTTCTCAGTTGAAACTGATTTCAACGTAATTTGGAAAAATCTAAATTTGCCGGAAGTTGTCTGGGTTTTCCCAGGCTTGGATGTTCCTTAAGGAAATAAAAAGAGACACAAACGAGTATACAGTAACACATATACAGAGCTGTACAAATGAATTTCGAGAGCCGTCCAGACCATTGGATGAGAAATGTTTTAGTTCAGTTTTTTTTTCAGGAGAAAATCTGAGAAAAAGTAAAAGTCTCCATTTCCTCGCCATTTAATCTCATTGATTTCTAGGAGAAAAAAAAACTGAGATATTATCTGATACCTCAATTATGATTTTTCTTTCTTACTGTATGAGCTTCCCTAAACATTAATATGGAACTCAGTTCGATAATACTCATTATAAACCTTTCACATTAAATGTACAGCTCTGTCTATACTCAACACTTGACTCATTTTTATTTCTCAGGAAGAGAAACATTTCATTCTCTTATTTCAGTGAAACATAATTGAGCACACAAAGCTACAAAATAAATTTCCTCCGGGAAGAAACATTGCATTGATGTTATTCACCAATCATCCATGTCTCATACACACATGCATAATCCTCCGGCGTACCACACGTGTTGAGGTTTCCACCAGCGCCTCGAAGGCGCGGGACAGGTGACACGGCGGAGGATGCTGGGACTTTCCGCTGCGCAATAAAAATGCTAATCCGCCCTATTCCCCTGTTGATCGGCTCTATGTAAAACAGGTTAGAGTTCTCCGCTCCACATGTGTACCCTCAATTTACCAGTTGGCCTTCCTTTGTCCTGCTCTCTTTATTTGTTCTTCATTGAACGCAGTGGCCTGGATGTCTTCACACATCTTTGACTGGACTCTGCTAATGACAATGACAGTGCTGGCGTCAGATCTGCGCCCACACACCGCCTTAATGATGTATCCGGCCCAAAGACAAAGAGAGTCTTAGATGCGGCATTGTCCCAATTAAAGGTCACAGAACAGAAGAGGTCTTAACTGTCCTCAGCCTCCGGCCACGTTCGCTCAAATCGTCGGCTGCCACTGTCGGTCGTCTTCAACTGTTGTGTGCGCCACGCTGATAAATGTGGCTTTCGGACGATTTCATACTGGGTTTCGTTTGCGCTTTTTTACCTCTGCACCGTTTATTAGATCAGTGCGTTTGCTTTTCAACTGGTTTTGCTTCAGGAACCAGATCTCTTTTTGGTATAAAGAAAAATGTCCTTAAAATGAAACATTGAAATGTCTCTATTATTGAGTTTCTTCAGTTTTTACGGTTTTATGCTCTCAGCCAGCACAAAACCATTTTTAACCATAAAAATGCAACATTTATGAGATCACTGCTTTTGCTTTTCAACTGGTTTTGCTTCAGGGACCAGATCTCTTTTTAGTAGGAGCCCAATTGCTCATCATTGAAAAGTGAAGAAAAATGTCCTTAAAATGAAACATTGAAATGTCTCTATTATTGAGTTTAAAGGTTTCTTAAATTTTGATGGTTTCTTCCTCTAAGCCAACACAAAACCATTTTGAACTATAAAACTGCAACATTTATTAAAAAGTGCTTTTGCTTTTCAACTGGTTTTGCTTCAGGACCCAAATCTCTTTTTAGTGGGAACCCAATTGTTCATCATAGAAAAGTAAAGAAAAATGTCCTTAAAATTAAACATTAAAATGTCTCTATTATTGAGTTTCTTCAGTTTTAATGGTTTCATGCTCTCAGTCAGCACAAAACCATTTTTAAGCATACAAGGAACCAGTTTTTTTTTTTGTGTGTGTTTAGTTTAATTGTTTATCATATTAAAAGTAAACAAAAATGTCTGAAAATCAAACATTGAAACATTTTCATTATCAGGTTTTAAAGGTTCAATTATTCTGGTTTGGCAGATACTTTTATCCAAAGTGACTTATATTGAATTTAAGGCATATGCATATCAGTTTGCATTTAATGTGAATTTAACATAGTCTGGGTAGTTTTTCTTGTACCTTGTGTAGTTTGTTCATGTTTTATGGAGATGTTTTGTTGTCTGCGTGTTGCATGTCTATTTTAACATGATTTTGCCCCCAAATACTGTACGACTGGAAGACCAGCCTTTCATTTGAGCAATAAAACATATGGTGTGTTTTTCTCTAAGTGTGATATTTCGCTTTTAATAATTATAAGGTTAGTTGCGTTTAATCATGTGCATTTTTTTTTGTTTGTTTTTTTTTGTCCACAACCCATCAGCACAGACACATTTTTGGGTCGTGATCCACCCGTTGAGAACCACTGGATTAGATAGCTTTAACCTTTTAAGTTTTTAGGACCTCTTTGTCGAATCAGCATGTTCGGGACTGACCGAAATAAGCATCCGGTGGAGGAATATATCCCGGCTGTCTGAGCTGAACAGGTTTATCAGCCTGTCCGCATGCCCCTGTTTTCTTAATCTTCTCCGTTCGCTCTCCAAAGGCCCAAAATGAAACGGTAATCTACATAATGTGGCCTTTGTCCCCCTCGTAGTTTCTTTAACTCTCACATCTAATTAGCTTCAGGGACTGCAGGAGTGCGATATGGGGTTTTCCGGGGCGCACCCCCCCTTCCCCTCCAGTTGGGCCGCGGGTCGGGCCGGTGGGGTCTGTTCCCCGGAGACCGGTTATGACAAATAAGATTAATGTCTCTCAAGCCTCCTGAGCCACACAGATTAGACTGATAGCTGATTTTCTCAAGAGAAACCCCATGTGTGAGAGCTTGTCAGAGCCCCGTCCCGTCCCCTCTAATGACCACTGGAGCGGAGAGGGTCACGAGGGTACGGGTCAAAGGTCGTATTCCCTATCTCCACGGGCACTGAAGCGTCGGATGAAGGGTGACGCTCCTGTGAGATTGAGGTTTAAACTCTCCATTAGGAGTAACAGTGGAAATAAAAGGCCTGGAGGAGGTTTGAACCTGCTTCTACACATACAGCACCTGTTTACTTGGCCTTACATTATCCTGCTAAAGCTTCATGTGATTTGGTGCATTGTCAGGCGTAAATCGTTAAATGTGAGGATTTTGTAATATAGCATTTCTTTATAGCACAAACACTACACACTGGAGCTTAATATTCAGTGTTCGGGGTTTGTTCTCATCGCTACCTCTACACAAATAATGAAGGATTCAAAGGCAGTTTTGGACCTTTAGTTGTTAGTTTTGAAGGTTTTATTTTTTTCCTCAGTCTAATGAGGGGAGTATGGAAGCCCTTTTCTGCCACATAAGTAAAAAAAAAAAAAACATGCTTGGGAAAATCATAATTATGACATTAGATAACATAAAAAGTCAAAATTATGAGATAAAAAGTCATAATTATGAGTTAGTCAATTGAGATAAAAAGTCAAAATTATGAGATAAAAAGCCAGTTATATGATAAAAAGATATAACGCAAGTCATAATTATGATGCAAATAATTATAATAAAGTCAATTAAATAACTTATCATTTAAAATAAATAATTAATAAAGTCAATTAGACAAAGTCGAAATTATGACATACCAAGTCGTAATTATTTATTATTATTTATTATTTTTTTAATTATAATTCATTACCTCATTTCGACTTTTCGTCTACGTTTTGACTATTTAACACAGATTTGTAAGATAAAACATCATAATTTTAGATAAAAAGTCATAATTATGAGTTAGTCAATTATGAGATAAGTCAAAATTATGAGATATAAAGTCGTAATTATGAGTTAGTCAATTATGAGATAACGTCATAATTATCAGTTAGTCAATTGAGATAAAAAGTCAGAATTATAAGATAAAAATACTTTTTGTCATATTGACTATTTTTATAGTGATTTGCATATGTGTTGGAAAAGCTCTTTGATAGAGGAGTGACCACAAACGTGACATGATCCGTGTGATCCGAGAAAGCGCTGCATTCAGCAGGAGTCCGTAGTCTAGTGGATCTTCTGAAGACACGGCTGTTCTGGGGTCAGTGTAACTCCTGATGATCCGCACCATCACTTCAGTGTAACAGCTCGCTGACAAAGCAACTTCCCAGTTCCGGGAGCTGTCGTAGAGACTGCGTTTCCCCACAGCGATAAAGCCATAAACAAACTTTTATGAAACAATTGTGCTTTATTGATAAGATGTTTGCTCCGTAATAGCAGCACTATGTCTGAATTTGGCTTGAATTATCCTAAAATAAAGCTAAAATATTGAAGGCTAAGCATTTCTTTTTTGCACAGCTCTGTTATTCTTTCAGAAGTGGAGTGTAGTGTACATTGTATTTTTTCAACAGGCAATTACTGTACCAATAACATTCATGTAATGGCCTTATTGTGCGCTTGCACACAATCTTTGAGTTTCTCATAACCCCAAATAAATCCCAATGTTCTCTGAAACTGGGAACCAAAATGATTTCCCGTGTTAAAGTGTGGATACAGCTTCAGGCGTTCACGATCCTCCTCTCTAATGGACTTAATGTGATTATTGCACATCATCCCTTTATTTTACATAGTGGAACACAGTTCAATCTATCTATTTATCTGTCTATCTGTCTGTCTATCTATCTATCTATCTATCTATCTATCTATCTATCTATCTATCTATCTATCTATCTATCTATCTATCTATCTATCTATCTATCTATCTATCTATCTGTCTGTCTCTCTGTCTGTCTGTCTGTCTGTCTGTCTGTCTGTCTGTCTGTCTGTCTGTCTATCTATCTATCTATCTATCTATCTATCTATCTATCTGTCTATCTATTGTTCTATATATCTATCTATCTATCTATCTATCTATCTATCTGTCTGTCTCTCTGTCTGTCTGTCTGTCTGTCTGTCTGTCTATCTATCTATCTATCTATCTATCTATCTATCTATCTATCTATCTATCTATCTGTCTATCTATTGTTCTATATATCTATATATCTATCTATATACACTCACCAGCCACTTTATTAGGTACACCTGTCCAACTGCTCGTTAACACTTAATTTCTAAGCAGCCAATCACATGGCGGCAACTCAGTGCATTTAGGCATGTAGACATGGTCAAGACAATCTCCTGCAGTTCAAACCGAGCATCAGTATGGGGAAGAAAGGTGATTTGAGTGACTTTGAACGTGGCATGATTGTTGGTGCCAGAAGGGCTGGTCTGAGTATTTCAGAAACTGCTAATCTACTGGGATTTTCACGCACAACCATCTCTAGGGTTTACAGAGAATGGTCCGAAAAAGAAAAAACATCCAGTGAGCGGCAGTTCTGTGGGCGGAAATGCCTTGTTGATGCCAGAGGTCTGATGAGTCTCGATTTCTGCTGCGACATTCGGATGGTAGGGTCAGAATTTGGCGTCTACAACATGAAAGCATGGATCCATCCTGCCTTGTATCAACGGTTCAGGCTGGTGGTGGTGGTGTCATGGTGTGGGGAATATTTTCTTGGCACTCTTTGGGCCCCTTGGTACCAATTGAGCATCGTTGCAACGCCACAGCCTACCTGAGTATTGTTGCTGACCATGTCCATCCCTTTATGACCACAATGTACCCAACTTCTGATGGCTACTTTCAGCAGGATAATGCGCCATGTCATAAAGCTGGAATCATCTCAGATTGGTTTCTTGAACATGACAATGAGTTCGCTGTACTCAAATGGCCTCCACAGTCACCAGATCTCAATCCAATAGAGCATCTTTGGGATGTGGTGGAACGGGAGATTCGCATCATGGATGTGCAGCCGACAAATCTGCGGCAACTGTGTGATGCCATCATGTCAATATGGACCAAACTCCCTGAGGAATGCTTCCAGCACCTTGTTGAATCTATGCCACGAAGAATTGAGGCAGTTCTGAAGGCAAAAGGGGGTCCAACCCGTTACTAGCATGGGGTACCTAATAAAGTGGCCGGTGAGTGTATATATCTATCATCTATAATATATATATCTATTGCTCTATCTATCTATCTATCTATCTATCTATCTATCTATCTATCTATCTATCTATCTATCTATCTATCTATCTATCTATCTATCTATCTATCTATCTGTCTATCTATCTATCTATCTATCTATCTATCTATTTATCTATTGTTCTATATATATATATATATATCTATATATATATCTATCATCTATAATCTATCTATCTATTGCTCTATCTATCTATCTATCTATCTATCTATCTATCTATCTATTTATCTATTGTTCTATATATATATATATATCTATATATATATCTATCATCTATAATCTATCTATCTATTGCTCTATCTATCTATCTATCTATCTATCTATCTATCTATCTATCTATATATCTATCTGTCTATCTATCTATATATCTATTTATCTATTGTTCTATATATCTATATATCTATCTATATATATATCTATCATCTATAATATATCTATCTATTGCTCTATCTATCTATCTATCTATCTATCTGTCTATCTATCTATCTATCTATCTATTTATCTATCTATCTGTCTATCTATCTATCTATTGTTCTATATATCTATATATCTATCTATATATATATCTATAATCTATAATCTATCTATCTATTGCTCTATCTATCTATCTATCTGTCTGTCTATCTATCTATCTATCTATCTATCTATCTATTGTTCTATATATCTATATATCTATCTATATATATCTATCATCTATAATCTATCTATCTATCTATCTGTCTATCTGTCTATCTATCGATCTATCTATCTATCTATCTATCCATCTATTGTTCTATATATCTATATATCTATCTATCTATATATCTATCATCTATAATCTATCTATCTATTGCTCTATCTGTCTATCTGTCTATCTATTGTTCTATATATCTATATATCTATCTATCTATCTATCTATCTATCTATCTATCTATCTATCTGAGGAACGGTCTGTCTCAATAAGTTCAATGCTGAGTTTATCATTTTATTGCAGATTTTCTATATGATCCTGTAATTAGAGAGAGAGAGAGAGAGTGAGAGAGAGAGAGAGAGAGAGAGAGAGAGAGAGAGCAGCTGCTAAACCTGAATCTGTCCATCACTGTCACTGCATGGCCGTGGCAGATGCACAGGGCATCAGGTCTTCGTCGACACACACCCTCACGAGAACAAGAGCACCGCTCGGCAGTGTGTGTGTGTGTGTGTGTGTGTGTGTGCGCGCGCGCAAACGTTTCCTTTGGTAAGAGAGATAGATGGTGCAATAACTTGTGATTGTATGAACGCATGACTGTGGAAATAGACTTTGACACTTTCCTGTATTGTCTGAATCTGTGAGTTTAACCTTATTTTTTTCTTTTGTCAGCTTTTCAGAGGTATATGATGGCTTCATCCATCCATCTGATGTTCTTTTACTCTGTCTCTGAACAAAAACTTGACCTTAAAGAGCTATTTCTACCTGATCTGAGCCATGAAAATGACAAAGTCGGGTTGATTCAGTCAAATTAAATCATGAATTGACTTAAATAAAAACAAGTTAAAATAATTTAGGATCCTTTTTTTTTTTTTTTTTTTTTTTTTTTTTTTTTTACAGTCGAGAGCTTCTTAAAGAGATGTAACGTGTCTCATAATCACCCTCATGTCATTCTAAACCTGTATGATTTTCACACACAAGAAGTCTTAAATGTTAAAAGTCATACCAGGGCTGGTCATACAGGTTTGTAATCACGTGATGGTGAGTAAATGATGTTTTTGGGAGTGTTCTGTACCTTTAAGTGTGCAATCAGATGCATAGTCTTTAATGAAAATTACTTTTAATCATAATTCAGATAGTGTTTGCGCTCTTGTGCACATGTAAGACTGCAATTTTAGTTGCTACATCTAACAAAACCTACATTTTATGACATCCTGAATATCCATATCTAGAAATAATAATAAAAAAATTTAATAATTCCAAAAGTTTTCTTTTATAGGGCCAGGTTTGACAGCTTGCAACTTCCTCACTAACTCTGTATCTGAACATATGTTCATATGACGTTTAACATTGCCTGTATCACAGAAAAATGAAGATGTTAAAATGTTTTATGAATGTAAACACTAAACTCCCTTTAAATATAAAAATAGCTAAACTAAACGTATTTGGATAGTTCAAAGACACCGTAAGGAACATCAACTGAAAAGAAGCTTCTTGTGAATATAACAAAAAAGTGTACATTTTTAGGTTAAAGTACAGAAGTACACAGTGCGTTTGTACAATATCCTCCTTTGACCTTCCACATGTCCTTCACAGCTCCAGAAGTGCCTTGTGAACTGATTCGAATCGGTCTCATTGAAAACTGCGTACGTGAGAATTAAATGTCAATGAAGTTCTTTTGATTTCAACTCCGACGAGACGTTTGTTCGGTGTGTCTCAACACACCGTAGACTATTATTATGCAAATGAGGCGCAGTTGAATATTTTCGCCTGTGTTTTTCCAGCTGATGTCAGCACTTCCCGGGAACGTCCTTCTCCACTAAACGCGCCCGGTCGCCGAGGGCTGATGCACGCTTGGGAATGTCAACGGCTGTGCAACAGTGTCCTACATACTCACTGCATGCTGGTGAAACTGTTACACACACATGCGTGCACAAACTAGCCTATTCTATAAAACAGGAGCCATTCTTGTCCCTCATTTACATGTGTAAAATATAAATATATTTGTCCATTCTTCATTAAATGGAAGATTTTGGGGGGCTGTCCCCTTCTCTGTGTATCCATGTTGTCCTTTGATGAAAAATAATCATAATAATTATATATATACGATTGTATTTTGTCTTTAATCCCTAGGCTATATCTTTTTAGATTTTAGTTGAGAGGGTTTTATTAAAAATGCCTTTAAGTTGCATCCACAGGTTATTGGATTTTCCCTTTTTTAACTTTTCAAGGATAAGTTTCTTTTTAATCGATTTATTTGTTAAATATATCAGCATTCAGTTATCTTTATTTTAGTTTCTCGACCTTGGGCTTGTAGCGTCAAATTATGCCTTTCTGAAGGCATAATCCAAATATGTATTTAATTATATTAATGTATTTCTAAATGGCACAGTGGAATTAGCTCATTATTTTACCGAATTTTTCAAACATTTGTTTTAAAGATCATCTATCAAATGCGAAGAATGCATAGACATTGCAATGCGTGTGCATGCAGTGCATCCCTAAACAAGAAAACGAGCATGTGCAAAGCAGCATCGATCACGATAACGCTTTCTTTCCATGTCTGAATTTTTGTGAAATGGCAATCCTACTGCGGGACGTCCTTGTGCGTCCCATTGAAGGAGTGAACAATGAGAACACGATGTCAGACAACAGTGTGTACTACAGCTCCAGGATCCGCGTTAATTGCGGACATATGGCTCCTACTGGAATCATTGAGGAAACGGACCTTCTGGTACCCAATTCGAGTGATTTGCATGAAAAGAAAGCCATTGGTTTATAGACCGTGATGTAAAAGAATGACCTGAAAGCCTGAGGCCACATCCAGTAGTTGATTTAGTGGTTTGCGTCAAAAGAAGCGAGCGAAAACGCAGCGCGGGAGGGCAAATAAACGTAGCAAACGAAATGCAAAACAACAAAATCATACAAAATTGAATATGAACATTTGCAAGCAAGACCATTTTTATTTTATTTTATACAACCTTAACAATTTAAACATATATTTTTATTTTCAAGAAAGCTGGTTACATTTAAATGGTCATATAAATAAATGCGTTAAATTATAAAAACGTTTTTTTTTTTATTTTTTTTTTTATGAAAACTATATACAACAAACCCTTCTGTTTTATTTCAGGCTTCGGGAGGAAAAAAAATCTGGCGAAGGCGTGGACGTCTCACAGCATCATTAAGTCATCCAGTTCAATGTTGGTCCCGGGAGATTTTTTTATGGATTAAATTAAGTACTTCCATCTTCATTTCCCACCTGATCGCAGCCATATAAATCCCAACAGCTGATCAACAGACTTCAGAAAGCCCGACGTCTTCAGACGGAACAGCTGGGAGTTAAAGCAGGAGAGAGGAGAGCGAACAGGCTGACGCAGACTCAGCTGTTTCACTGTCCTTTCTGTGTCTTTAGGGGAAGAAAAGCAGCACGGAAACTAGAGGACTAGTTAGTTTAGACCCGAACCTGGAAGATACGAACGTCGTGAAGGGTCCCAGAGGAGCTAAGAGAGAGAGCGAGAGAGAGAGAGAGAGAGAGAGAGAGAGAGAGAGAGAGAGAAAGAGAGAGAGAGAGAGAGAAAGAGAAAGAGAGAGGAGGGAAGCTGTCCAGTTCTGAATGCGTGCCGCGAACGGGAGCTGTCCAGTGCTGAAGTTGCATTTCTCCCGAAAGCATCGAGGCGTCGCGCTTCATCAACACAAGCGCATTCAGGGGCTCGAGGGTCTGCCGTAACCCTGTGCTGGCATCCGAATCTCGGCATTACCGAAGAGGAACGATACTAAAAAAAAAACTAAAAAAAAAACGCGTTTTGTTTCAGCGTTGCATGCGGAAAAGCGAGCGAGTCGACCGGCGGACGAGTGTTTTTCCCCTTCAACCTGAAACATGCCAAGGTCTTTCCTGGTCAAAAAGGTTAAGCTTGATGATTTCTCATCCGCTGATTTGGAGAGCTCCTATGGCAGATCCAGGGCAGACCTCAGCTTGCGCTTTCATGAGAAAGGTAATTTATTTTATTTGACCTCGCATAAACATCTAGTTCGCTTACACGCGAGGGCATGTGCATGCACATTGACGTTTGATGGTTTATAATCATAACCTCGGCATTGACCCACAGTCACATTGTATTCAACACCGTCAGGCGCAGCAGTTTTTTGTCGACTCGGCACATTTCAGGTGTTGCGCTCTTTCAAGCACGCATTCGACTCGCTTTAAGGCGCATTTTATTTTAGAAAACGCAGAGCTAGCAACAAGTACTTCGCATTTACACCGAGAGTTATCGAAACGTGTCATGGAATTATCCACGCACACAGTCTATTAAGCGAACGCTTGATCATGTTTCATGTTATTATTCACGCTCTACATAACCTGCGCTTTGCATACACTTGCATAATCAGACATTCTGCCGTTCATAGAATATTCATGCATGCTCGTATTACACAGTAATATCTTTCGTGCATTCCGTACACATCGACCTAATTCTGCTCAATTGCCATGCAATTATAACCGAAGCGATACCATTGCGCTTTAAATGGGTTGCAACGCTAATTGAAATGGAGAGCTATTGATTTTTTTGCATGGCCTGTGAGATAATGTATAAGAGTTCACCTCTGTCTGATGGAGGAGTAACATGTATAGCACACTGTTGCATTGCATTTGAACTGTGCATGTTTTCAGGGTACATCAGCGACTACATGACCCCGGCCCCGTATGATGGCGAGAGCGACAGCGGCATTAAAGTTCCCTCTCCAGGACCCATTTACGACAGCATCCACAGCGATTATGGAGCGCCGGATTCGGACCAGCCCGACAGCCCTCAGTCGGAGATCTCCTCGGGATACATCAACGGAGACACCGCGGTCAGCGAGGGTTACACGGTGGACGCCTTCTTCATCACGGACGGGAGGTCGAGGAGAAAAGCCATCAGCAGCCCAAGGAGCATTCAGAGGCACACGTGCAACGAGTGCGGAAAGACATACGCCACGTCTTCCAACCTGAGCAGACACAAGCAGACGCACCGCAGCATGGACAGCAAAATGGCCAAGAAGTGCCCCACCTGCGGGAAGGTGTACGTCTCCATGCCGGCCATGGCCATGCATCTGCTGACCCACGACCTCAAGCACAAGTGCGACATATGCAGCAAGGCCTTCAGCAGGCCGTGGCTTTTACAGGGACACATGCGCTCGCACACAGGCGAGAAGCCCTTCGGATGCGCACACTGCGGGAAGGCTTTCGCCGACCGCTCCAACCTGCGCGCGCACATGCAGACACACTCGGCCTTTAAGCACTACAAGTGCAAGAGATGCAACAAGACCTTTGCCCTGAAGTCCTACCTGAACAAGCACTACGAGTCCGCCTGCTTCAAGGGAGCGTTTGCTCCTCTGAGCCCCATGGAAGTGTGAACGCTCCACAGCACAGTTGAAATCAAACCCTGGATTAATCGCATGTACCTTAACTTTTCTTTTCTAAGTGTACTCTTTCTCCCGCTGTTCACGTATTCAGAGCCGAAATTCCACCCGTTTTGCCAAAACTCAGAGGACATTGAAAATGTCTTTGTTTCTCTCAAAAGGTCAAACCTTTTCTAAGTATTGGATAATATTGTACTGCTGCCAGTGGCCACAAAAGTGTTCAGCATTGAGGTAAAACTATTTATTCATTAACTTATTTATGTATTTATATATTTATTTCCTACAAATAGTCTTAATTTGCACTTTAATTTGTCGTTCAGTTGCCAAGCCTTCGTCATCAATATGCCAAAGCATTTGCCACTTTCTGAATATCTTATTTTTGGTTGCCACTTTATAAATTTGTTGCATGCAAAACAAAAAACAAAACAAAAAAAAGACACAAAAAAAAAATAGTACTAATGAAATCTATGCCAATTTTATGAAGCTTTGGATTTTTTTGCCAAAACCTAGATAGCATCCGTCGGCAATATTTCTCGGGAGTCATGATGAAGAATAGAGCAATAATGCATGGTATTTTTAAAAGCTAAAACGAGTAATAACTATAGCATTTTTAATCACGATTTTATCCAATACTACCAGTAGTCATTCAGAAGTTAAATATCAGGGAAATGCCAGAGTAGTATTAGCGGATACTTCCACGGGATGGGGGGGGGGGAAGGGATATAGGGTCCTTTTGTAAGTGGTTATGCACTGCCTGCCTCTTATTTAATAATGTAGTTGTAGTCGTAGGCGGAACGAACAGATCTTGAGCGCGATCCGGATCATCTGCTCCAACTCTGAGCAAACCTGGGAACGCTGTCGTAGGAGATCGGACAGCAGATTGATCTTTGAAAAGCACTTCTGAGAACATTTCAGACTTTTTTTGAAAAAATAATAATAATACAAATAGTAGCACAAACCTTAGCAATTCAGGTAGACGGGCCTTGTATTAGTCGAACCTCTGTTTTTGTATTTACGGACAAGGAGAACTAACTGTTTAATGCAAGACGCCTTGTAAATAATCCTTTGGAATTGAATATTTCTACAAGCTGTAAAGAATCAAATGAACTTATTTCTGGACTTCTTTTCCCTGGGTTTTTTTCCCCCAGCATTTGAACAATGTAAAGCACAAACGACACCGGGCATTTTCTCACTTCATAATAAAGAACCAATAAGTAACACCGTGTTTGTGGTCGTGTTTGTTGTAGTGACGCAGCGAGATGGAAACATGCTGATTCAGAAAGATGCGTTCACCTCGGTTGAGTAACCGTGCGATGACGTCAGTTCAGTGACGCAACGCTTGTGCTGTGCATCCAAAAAATCATTTCTAAGATGCCAAAGGTTCATGCAACGGCGGATTCCAAGCATGCTTTCATCTCAATTAAATCCTTGACTGATGCCTTTGTTACACGTGATTGAATTTTACCCGCATTGTGTTCACAGGGAGCTCTTGAGAAAAAAAGCATGTGATCAAAGAGAATCCAGCTTGAATGTGTTACAGCGTTCTCTTTCTGGGAAAGATCCCCTATGCTTTGGCAGATATAGCAGTGGGATTATGGTTCTCGGCGTACGGTTGTGCATGTGTCCGAGCTGCAGCGGTAACCTTGAGACATGCGTGTGACAGAGGGAATCTGTCCGTCAGCTTTCTCCAGGTCCCAGCAGAGCTCTTATCAACGAGGACTAAAGCAGTTGAAAGTGGCCCTTGCTGACTGTGCTTCATTACTGGGGCTTTCGCTGTACACCAGCCCACCGGACGCCTTACCTGCGTCCCCTGCTTTAATAAGCATGAGTAGTTGTAGTGCGTGCACAGGGACGAAAAATAGCTTTTTCATTCATATAGCAAACATTTACAGGCCTGATCTGTCCTTTCACTGAAGGTCATTTGTGAGAAATCTGCAATGAGTCATGCAACTTTCTTGCACACAAAGTCAACACGAAATGCAACCCTTTTTTTTTTCTGTAATCTGATGCATTCCTGAGTGAAAATTGTTGAGAAAAAATGCAGAATGAGGTTTTATCGATCTGGAATTGATTACATCATGAAGAGTGTTTTGATATGAGGTATACGTGGTTGGAGGGGAAGGCATGAAAAGTCAATCTTTGAATGCGTGCCAGTGGATCCACAACCAGTTTAATGTGCTGGTGAGGAACTGGGTTTAGGGAAACAGCCCAACATGCCTTTCTGCTGCACTATTGTCATGCGCTGGTTCCCTGCAGCAGACAGGTGTCTAGAAATGGGGTTGGAATGATTGCATTTTGTATGGTTCACAATAACATCAGGATCATTCATTAAAAAATCAATGCTTTTGATCTATGTTGACTGTAACCGATGGGAACTGAGTGAGTGTGTGTGTGTGTTTGTGTTTTATGTGTTTGTTTGTTTGTGTGTGTGTGTGTGTGTGCTTGTTTTTGTGATATATGAGGACACAAATGTGTATAATGACATGCATATTACACTGGTATTACAACTTACACGTGATTTATGAGGACATTGCATGAGTCCTCATATTTCAAATAGCTTAAAAAACATAAAAAACAATGTTTTTTTAAAAATGTAAAAATGCAGCATGTCTCCTGTGATGGGTAGGTTTAGGGACAGGGGCAGTGTGTGTGTGTGTGTGTAAGGGGATAGAATGTATAGTTTGTACAGTATAAAAACCATTACGCCTATGGAATGTCCTCATAAATCACAAAAACAAAGCTGTGTGAGTGTGTGTGTGTGAGTGAGTGTGTGTGTGTGTGAGTGAGTGAGTGAATGTGTGTGTCTCTGTGTGTGTGTGTGTGTGTGTGTGTGTGAGTGTGTGTGTGTGTGTGCGCGTGTGTGAATGTGAATGTGTGTGTGTGTGTGTGTGTGTGTGAGAGTGAGAGTCAGAGTGAGTGTGTGTGTGTGTGTGTGTGTGTGTGTGTGAGAGTGAGAGTCAGAGTGAGTGTGTGTGTGTGTGTGTGTGTGTGTGAGTCTGCTGTAAACAGTGCTGCTCCACCAGAATGACTCATGAACATTAGCAGAAGGGTGAAGGAACATCAGAAAGCCTCCAGTCTGAAACATCTCTTCAGGATGACACACACTGTGTTCTGACCGCTGTGTGTTGAGTAATACTCCTGCGACGCTCCTCGTGTCTGTTCACAACCTTCAAACCTGTGACACGGCAATCATTCCACTTCTACTTTTTAACCTATGAAACAACTCAAGTTAAGAATATAGGGAGTAAAAGGAATCATTCACATTAAAACTGCGCATGAAGTCATTTATTGTGTCTGTTCCTCTAAATCTAAATCTAAGACTTGGAATATGGTATATGGATTACTGATATGATGCTTTTTTTGGTGTTTTATGTTCTTTTTGGAGTCTTTTTGAAAGATGTTGTCACAATGAACCGCTGTACACTCTTAAAAATAAATGTTCCAAAAGGGAGTTTTTGCAGCGATGCTATAAAAAGAACCTTCTTCGTGTGTGTGTGTGTGTGTGTGTGTGTGTGTGTGTGTGTGTGAGAGAGAAGAACTTTTTAATAATCTAAAGAACCTTTTTCCACTATGCAGAACTTTTTTTTTTTCAAAAATGCTATGTTTGGGTTTCATGATGGTGAGAAAATCATGACAGAAGTTTTATTCCTGGATGAACTATTCATTTTTACTCATTTGGTCAGATCTATATATCAAACATCCCAGTATGTGTGTTGTCCATGGGAATCAAATCCAGGCGTTGCACCATGGGACACTCAAAAACATTGACGTATAAGATTGATACTTCAAAGTCGGCATGAAAGGAAATTCACCCATCTATTTTCCAAATGCAATTATAGATCTTATTTTAAATGAAACCACCATGTTTTTCTTTATTTATTATATTACATTTTGACCTGGGAATTTTCAATCTAAATGTCACAACTGGATCTTCCGGTGAAACTCCGCCCCCACAGTCCCCGCCCACATCTCAACATCCAATCAGCAGCTGGTGAACAGAACCAAAGCCACACCCACTTTTTTTCTTCTTCAATAATCTGTTACTCTCGGATGTGTCACAAGTCCTACTTTTGTTTCATTGCGGTTTCCTAACTTTAAGAGAACGGATTTTAAATACGATTTCTTGTCTGTGAAACAATCAATAGTTGTAGATGCACAGAATTTCTGATCATGAAATCTATACGCATTTTCTACCCACCCCCCCGTGTCTTCTTGTTCACAGAGACCCGATGTGCTATTATTTGAAAATATTTGTGCTTTTCTATTCTCCTAATATAATGTTTTTCAGATTATCCTGATCTTATTAAATCCAAATGTATCTGTATACAAGTGATATATTCCATATAGAATAAATCTGCATGATTTCAGTGCAAAATGTAACTATATTATCGCCTAGTTCTTTATATAAATTTATATATATATACTGTATGTATGTATATATCTTTTTTTATATTTATATCCAACTTTATCAGGATACATACAGTATACTTGAGATTTGCTATATAGCCCTATGTAACTGCTTGCCATCACAAAATGCAAACTATATTATCACTCAGCTCTAATCTGTTAAATACAGATATAGATGTTAAGATATTATAAAAAATAACATCATGATTTTCTGTAAAGCTGCTTTGAAACAATGCATACTGTGAAAGTGTTATGCAAATAAAATGTACCTGACTGAACAGCATGCAGAAATGTCCCTGTACAGTATGATGGTCAGGCGAGTCTTATTAGTCAAAATAATCAGCAAATCGGTCCAGACTTCATGCTGTGGACAAAATCTGTCTGCAGAGACTATATTACATAACACTGACCTTTCTGAAACACACACGCCTGCCTGCGAGAAACAACGGAGAGTTATGATATCTGCTCTTGATTAGGTCAGAGATATGTGTTTCCCTGGAACTTCAACGTTTCTCTTATTGTTATCGTACTGCACTCGAACAGCATCGGGGAGCCCGAAATAATATCTATAATATAAAAGAGTGAGAGCTGAGACTTCATGATGACAGTGATGTGTAGATCATGGATGTTGGATTACATTTCTGACACATAAGGGGGAAAAAACATGTTTTTGTGAAGACATAAAGAGTTACAATTATGACAAACTAAGTCATAATTATGTGTCATAAAAAAGTAATAATATTCACTTATCTCATAACACTTGTGTCATAATTTCTACTTTTTATCTCATAGTTATGACTTATATCATAATTATAGTATGTTGTAATTTTCTAGATTTTGTCATCATTTTGACTTTTTGTGTCATAACTATAACTTATGTCATAATTATGTCCTACCATTCAATTCAATTTAACTTAATATGCCAATTTTATTGTATAATTGACTTATTAGCATGTCATATTTATGACTTGTCTTAATTTATCATTTTTATGTCACAATTATGACTTAATGGTGTCAAAATGGTGACATAGTATGTCAAAATTATGACTAAGTATGTCATAATTTAAAAATGTTTAGTTAATTGTGACTGTCATTATTATAACTATAACTTAATGTCATGAACTTATTTAATGTCATAATTATGACTTTGTACATCATAATTATGACTTAGTATGTCAATGATTTTGACTGGTATTATTATAACTATGTCATAATTTCTTATGAAAAATCCTTTTTTATGTCACAATTATGTCAATTTCAAATTTCTCTCATGATTCGGACATTTTATGACAATTATGATGTACAAAAGCATTATATTTTTCCGGTAACACTTTAGTTTAGGGTTCAATTCTCACTATTAACTAGTTGTTTATCAGCATGCATATTACTAGGATATTGACTTTTTATTAATACTTATAAAGCACATATTAATGCCTTATTCTGCATGACCATATTCTAAATCCCTAAATCCTCAACACCTAAACTTAACAACTACCTAACTAACTATGAATAAGCAGTAATTAGGAGTTTATTGAGGCAAAAGTCACAGTTAATAGTGAGAAATGGGCCCTAATCTGAAGTGTGATGTATTTTTCTCATGTGGTTGAATGGGCTTCAATAGGTCAGAGATTCTGCTCGAGGGTTTTCTGGCAAT
>JAULUF010000022.1:3152500-3155000 GCA_031834385.1 Semotilus atromaculatus
GCAACATGTGCCTTGATCCACAATGGAGAGAAGCGAATTCTTGGTTTAAAGAAATCCAGTGTGCGGGCGTCTGTCTGAGAATCTGGGCAGGTTGTACAGTAAGTGGAAAGCACTAGGCTTGGTAAATGAGTGTGTGAGTGTGTGCGTGTGTGTGTGGGCGCACACAAAGATCTAACATTCATATCGGTGTCTGTGTAATTGCCACACTGGATCTGTGGCTTGCGTTCACAGGACTCTCGTGTAGGAAATGAGCCCATAAGAGCGACAAATCACAGCGGAGATCTCTTTATCATCATATCCTTCCAAGAACAAGATAAGGCAATCCCAGAATGCACTGCAAGCTCGGTGAAAAACGGATGAACCAAGAGATTTAAAATATACTTAGCCTATATTTATCCAGTGATACAAATTGTTTCATCTAATTAAACTGACTATTTCCCTCAACTATTTGTTGTTGCGAGCACACGATAAAGGCAAACACTGGAACTGTAAGAGAAACTGTGAGGGAACGTCTGAACACATTTGCATATTGCAAATATTTACATTTATGCATTTAGCAGACGCTTATATTCAAAGCAACTTACAAAAGAGGAGCAAAAGCAATTCGTCACAGAGCCAACAATATTCGTAATATACAGTGCCAGGTTTATTAGATTAAGAAGCAAGCTAGAGAAGAGGAGAAATGCAGAGAATAGAATAGGTTTTTGTTCTGCAAGTGAATATATGCATGCAATTATTTTAACATCTATCAGAATTTTTTTTTTTAATATGTAAATATGCATGCAATGATTTTAACACACCTATCTACAGTTAAACAACAAACCCACTACACACAGTATATACTATTTTTTGTTTTAATTTTTGTGTAAATTTTCTTGATTGTATGTAATTTGTTCGTTCTATTTATTTACTTATAAATATTCCTAGTAAGATTTAATTTATTTTTATTTCAGCTTTAGGTTTAGTTTTTCTGTATATCTAGTAATGTTAATGCCTCCTTAAATGTTAAACCTTTTTATTTATTTTAGATATTTTTTTATTTAATTTTTTTATATATATTCATTTTTTTATACATTTAGCTTTAAAGACTACAGCCAGTAGTAGGCGCTGTCCCGCATGTTCTCCACCCGCCCATAGAGCGTAGGATCTCACTCACAGAATGTACACATAGTGTCAGCCATCTTTTTTTTTTAAGCTAAGCTAGCAGGCTCTTGTTCTGTGGAGAAAGCTGAGTAGTAACGTTAGGGGTTACCATCCTCTTTTTCCCAGACATGTCCGGCCTTGAGATCGTCCAAAATGTCCGGGATTCAGCTTTTGCTTTTCTGCATCTAACTGAATTCATTCCGATTGGTGAATCTGAATGTAGTGTTTACATGAACGCTAAACAAGTGATCGGTTGATGTGCGTTTTAACATTGCTAAGAAAATTCCCGCTCCTCTGTGAGAGATCCGAGACTCACTATCAATCAATCAATCAATTTATTTATAGAGCACATTTAAAACACAACCGAAGTTGACCAAAGTGCTTTACAAGGAATCAAAGAAACACAAATATAAAACTACTATACATACTTAAAACCTAATGAGACCAGAAGGCACTCAATAATCATCACAAGAATAACAGGAAAACAGACTACAGAGTGTTAAAGGCCAGGGTGAATAGATGAGTCTTGAGTTGAGATTTAAAAGTACAAATAGATGGAGCTTGCCTAATCAAAGGAGGAAGACTATTCCACAGCTTCGGCCCAGCAGCAGCAAATGCACGCTCACCACGTTTTTTAAGTTTAACTTTAGGGATTGTAAGATGGCCAAGGTCAGAAGATCTCAGGTTTCTAGAAGGAGTGTATATATAGAGTCAGAAGATCCATTAAATATTGTGGAGCCAATTTATTCAGAGTTTTATAGACAAATAATACAATTTTAAACTCAATCCTATACTTTACTGGAAGCCAGTGCAAAGACATAAAGATAGGTGTTATGTGGTCAAACTTACGCTTCCCTTCAAGTAGTCTAGCGGCTGCATTTTGAACCAGCTGTAGATGAGAGATGGAAGCCTGAGAAATACCATAATACAGAGAATTACAGTAATCAAGCTTCGATGTTATGAACGCATGAATAGCTGTTTCCAAATTTCTCCTGGATAAGACAGGCTTTACTTTACTGAGAAGGCGAAGTTGGTAAAAGCATGATTTGACAACAGCTGAGATCTGTTTATCAAATTTTAAACTGGAGTCGAAAAGGAAGCCTAAATTTCTGGCACTCTTTGTGTTATACGGGGAGAGACACCCCAGATCAAGATCAAAAACACAGTTTTTTTTGGGGCCGAAAATAATAAACTCAGATTTATCTTCATTTAAGTTTAAAAAATTACTTGAAAGCCATGACTTCAGTTCGTTTAGACAGTCATACAGCGGCTGAAGAGTATATTTGTTGTTGCGTTGCAAGGGCAGGTAGAGCTGTGTGTCGTCGGCATATAGATGAAAAGAAACACCATGTTTTTT
>JAULUF010000022.1:3165000-3412500 GCA_031834385.1 Semotilus atromaculatus
CCACTATATTAGCAAACTACTGATTGTTTTCAAACAGGTTCCCCATATTTTCTTCAGATGTACTCCACAGACTAGACTACAATCAAAGTGGTTGCTTGGGTGTATAAACACACTGTATTCCATATTTGATATGCATATCAAATATCTAAAACAATTGATATAATTGACCACATATTCTGGAGAACCTCCATCTGCATTTCTTTGACTGTCTGATTTGATTTTAAAGGGGTCATGACATGAGAAACCAAATTTGCCTTGATCTTTTGGTATTTAAGAGGTCTTTGTACCATTAAAACCTCCTGCAAGTTTCATAACTTAAGACGTCCTCCTCATTATAAACGAACCATTTATTTAATCAAGCTCTAAATACAGCTCGTTCTAGATCCTTTGAACTTACTGACATCACGGTATGAAGTGACGTACCAGTCGTTTGCATATGACCGCCTCCAGCGCAAGACAACTACGCCTCATTTCGCATCATCGCATCGTTGTCGCGCGGCTTGCGCCCACAGGTGTTCAGTCGTCGTACAGCGACTCAGCGAGTGTGTCTGTTTACAAGATGACTGCGATGCCACGCAGATGTGCTGTTTCTGGCTGTGGACAAACAACATGTTTGAATACGCTGCCGAACGATCCAGACGTCAGGGAAAGCAGTCGGATGCAGTTTATTTGCAGCATATGCAGCGCGCCAAAGCCTTATTTGATCGGTGAGTGATGAAGATGAGTGTAACTGGGCGCATGTTACTGAAAGAATGAGCAGAGAGAGAGAGAGAGAGAGCCACGGCCGCGCGCCTTCAAACTGCTCTCTCTCTCTCTCTCTCTCTCTCTCTCTCTCTCTCTCCCTCCCTCGCGCATATGAATAAAAATTAATTGAGAATTGACACAATGGTAAAAGATCGGAAGACCGAAGTTTCACGTGGTGGAGCATTGTGTAGCCTACATGTGATAAAAAATGATAAACGTTCATAATTTATGCATAAGCAGCACTGACGTTAGCCAATCATAACAGTGGGCGTTAACACTGAACTCTTAAAGGGGAAACACTTTCAAAACATACTGTTTGAATCAGAGGTGAGAAATAAGGTGGGAAAAGGCCATAAATCACTACATTTTAAAAGTTTTTTTGTACAAAAAACTATAGTAATACTATAATTGCACCTAAAGGAACATAATAAAACAAAACAAAAAACCATGTCATGACCCCTTTAATAGCCGGTGTCAGGCAGATTTCTGTGCTGCTCAGATTCAAGGACGGATCTGAGATTTCTCAGTGAACAGATCCGGCCCGGGTCAAATGTCAAGATCCGATTTCAACGGGTCAGTTTTAGCGGTTTATTTACAGTAAGTGCAGAAATGGGTAATGTCATGTTAACAGACAGGAAATGAGGCTGCTACAAAACAGCTGGACTCTGTATCAGTGTGTATGTCTTCAGTTTTGTGGACACACACAAACTGATTTGTCGCTGTGGCTGAAGCTCTATTATATGTTGTTACTCAGTGAGGCCTGAGCCCATAAATCGCTCTGACTAGTGAAGACATGTCTGTCTCTCTCTCTCTCTCTCTCTCTCTCTCTCTCTCACACACACAGCAGGAGAACCTGTGAAGGTTTACAGTGTCCCAGAAAGAAAGAGCGACTTGCTGCAGAAACAGAGAGATTCAAAGCTGAAAGTGCATGTGCGTGTTCACTTTAAAGAGTTAGTTCAACCAAAAATATAAATTCTCTCATCATCTACTCGCCCTCTAAAGCTGTGTTCAGACTGCAGGTAAATGTGGCCCAAATCCGATTTTGTGTGACTCAGATCTATTTTTCTCATGACAGTGTGAACGGCACAAACCACATGGAACTTTTCAATTCCAATTTTTGCCACTTCCATATGTGGTACTAAATCTGATACACGTACATTTTTAGCAATGCGACCGCAGTCTGAACAGTCATATCAAAATTCATGTGACATTTACGTCACCCTACAGCAACATTTGGCTCAATTATGCACTCATGAGGGTCACTTCAAAGATTTTACATACCTGACGTCATCAAGACAGTTGTGAAAGGTAGTCAGTGAAGAACAGTGATGTGTCAGAGCTCATAAGTATTACAGTGACAGCATTATATACACAAGGACTTGTCTCATAAATGTTTTAAAAACTCTGCTCTCTTTATTCGTATCCTCGTGTTTGTTTATTTATATAGCCTGTGCATACATTCGCTGGCTTCCACGGCAGATCAAACTATTAATAGACATAAACACGTAATCACTTACTTTAATGTTCTCCGTGTTGAAAGAATGACAGCGTGCTGTACAATATTATAATCAGACAAACTACAACATTATAATCAGACAAACTAGAATTCTACAATCAGACAAACTAGAACCCAACAATCAGAGAAACTACAACATTATAATCAGAGAAACTAGAATCCTACAATCAGACAAACTAGAACCCAACAATCAGTCAAACTACAACATTATAATCAGAGAAACTAGAACGTACAATCAGAGAAACTAGAACCCTACAATCAGACAAACTAGAACCCAACAATCAGACAAACTACAACATTATAATCAGAGAAACTAGAACGTACAATCAGAGAAACTACAACATTATAATCGGACAAACTAGAACCCTACAATCAGTCAAACTACAACATTATAATCAGAGAAACTAGAACCCTACAGTCAAACTACAACATTATAATCAGAGAAACTAGAACCCTACAGTCAAACTACAACATTATAATCAGAGAAACTAGAACCCTACAATCAGTCAAACTACAACATTATAATCAGAGAAACTAGAACGTACAATCAGAGAAACTAGAACCCTACAATCAGACAAACTAGAACCCAACAATCAGACAAACTACAACATTATAATCAGAGAAACTAGAACGTACAATCAGACAAACTACAACATTATAATCAGATAAACTAGAACCCAACAATCAGTCAAACTACAACATTATAATCAGAGAAACTAGAACCCTACAATCAGTCAAACTACAACATTATAATCAGAGAAACTAGAACGTACAATCAGAGAAACTAGAACCCTACAATCAGACAAACTAGAACCCAACAATCAGACAAACTACAACATTATAATCAGAGAAACTAGAACGTACAATCAGAGAAACTACAACATTATAATCAGAGAAACTATAACGTACAATCAGACAAACTAGAACCATACAATCAGACAAACTACAACATTATAATCAGAGAAACTAGAACCCTACAATCAGTCAAACTACAACATTATAATCAGAGAAACTAGAACGTACAATCAGACAAACTACAACATTATAATCAGACAAACTAGAACCCAACAATCAGTCAAACTACAACATTATAATCAGAGAAACTAGAACATTACAATCAGAGAAACTAGAACGTACAATCAGAGAAACTTGAACCCTACAATCAGAGAAACTCGAACCCTACAATCAGATAAACCAGAACATAATAATCAGACATACTCATTATCAGACACAACAGAAGTCTATATAATGACACATATCAGAATCCTTTTTTGATAAACCAGAACACTATTATCAGACACAAGAACCTTTTCTCTCTAAGAAAGGTTTCTCTCTTGCAAGCACACAATCCCCAAACCTACGGCAGAGCAACTTGCAGGCCAAAGAGCCGGAGAGGTTTTATATTAAGTGCTTTTATAACCTTTAAAATATCTGATTCTTTATCAGTGTTCTCAGAGCACCAGAACCCAGAAGAACAGAGAGGACAGTACACGCAATTAAATTAAAGAGAAAAGATAGAAAAGAATTATTGATCCAGAGAGTTCGCAGTGCGAGACACAGCAGGACAAAATGTCGTTCATTTGTCCTGAAACCGCACCGCAACCTGCAAGATGAGAGCTTTCCTGAGGGCCAATTTACTCTCATCCCTCTGATCCTGTGTGTGTGTGTATGTGTGTGTGTGTGTGTGTGTGTGTAAGTTTGCGGCTTGTGCTGACAGTTAATATCCTTCTTTTTAGAATATGGTTCTGCGGTACCTGGAATCGATTACAGGGGGACGACAAGCGACGCTCCTCGCATGAAACTGCTGCATTCCCTCGGGCCTCTTACACACACTGCGTGAGAAGTGCTGAGTCTCACAGAAACACAGCATCTCCTCGACTATCTCTCCACTGTCTTCAGGACAGAGCAGGCCATGCAAACTGGACCTCAAAAACACCAAAACGGGGAAAAAAAGTACAACAATGAGAGGATGTCTTTTACTTTCACGTCTTTTATCATCCTCCAGTTGACAGTGTTGAGTTTACAGCATTTGCACTGATTCCTGAAAACTAATTAGGAAAAACATAATGCTTTCATGAGTCATTCATCATGAGCGCTATTGTGTTGGGGAAGCTGCTTTGAAACTGCAGCGTGTCAAGCTATAAGCTACTCATAATTTGAAGCAATTACACGAGTCAAGCTACCTTTTGTGTAATTAGCAAGCTACACTGTTGAAGAAGAGATTCTGCTACAAAAAGACATAAAATGCTGCACAATGAAGCAAAAATATTTGAAGCTGCATGTTTTAAACTCTTCTTCAAAAGGTAGATGATTCTCCTTTAAACAGCTTTAAAGTTAGCATGAAACGGAAGTCTCTTCCCTATTGAGACATATATCTGAGTGAAAAGGCTTCTGGAACAAGAACAAATGTAGGCGGGGCTTGATTCTGTCTATGAGGAATTGATTGGATGGTGGTGGTTTGCTATTGGTGGATCTCATGTGAGTGACAGGTTGCCCCGCCCCCATTAAGAGAGAAGAGATGAGATGCTGCAAGAGGGATGGGAAGTTATTCTGATTACAATTAAGAGGCACATGAATAAAAAATAAAAAAACTAGAGGTGGGCATAGATTAATTTTTTTAATCTAGATTAATCTAGATTAATTTTAAAATTAATCTAGATTAATCTAGATTAAAATGGCTCATTTGAATTCTCCCGAAGGCATTCAGAATATGTGTGCTACCCAAATAATGACTAAAAGTAAGTCTTTGAGAATAGTTTGCCTCGCATAGGGATGTGCATTTCTGCCAAAAATGCCATTCGACAATCGAGGAACAAAAGTCGAATATCGTTCAAAACAAAACCCGCAATGACAGAAAGGGAGGCCAATTTCATCTTTAGCGATTTGTCATCAAACAAACTATTTATTAATTGAACAAGTAACATGTTTTCTTCGGTTTTTTTAACAGTAACGTTAATTGGAAGAAGAAAAAAAACAATACGCACCACAGTCCGTTTTTGCATCGCCAATGCTCGTTAGATCAAAAAATAATGTCATCATATGTCATAATGATTTTATGTGAACCTGCCTTGTTACTGCAATAGCCTCCTTTTTAAACAAATTAGTTTCAATCAATGTAAACTATTCGTGTGATTATGCCACTGCGCAATGCACATACATTACCGCGGGATGGCGGGTGTTCATTTCATAAACTGTGGACAATGGCAGCTTATTTAAACCTGTTAACCTTTGCCAGTGCGCCGACTCTCTGAAGCGGTTTTTTTTTGTAGCCTATAAATTAATGTATGTCCAAAAACCGGATAATGTCATACTTTTTAGTAGTGCTATCGTGGCGTAATAATCTGTTTGGTTGTAAAATGTATTACCTGAATGAAATGAACTCGAATGTATCGTCCTGTAGAATCATTCATTCACAGACAGCATACGAAGATGTTCAACTAATAAAGATCTTCATCGCTGGCAAAGATATGATGCATTTGCAGATTTGCTTTCACTAGACTAAACTGTAGATCCACGGCCACTTCATCCAACGCTCTTGATGTTCTTAAATCTTCCTGTTATTTACGACTCCTCGAGTGTGAATTGAAAGCGCTTCAGACGATTCAGTGCGTGGGGAACTGAACAGATCAACTGATTCGCGAACCGATTTAGACAGATTTGACAACTTGTTTGATGAAGTCTTTGAACAGAAACGACTCAAAAGAGTGATTCATTTGTAAATGAGCATCGCTCATGCCCATACAAAGGATACAGCGCGCTTGGAATAAACTCGTTTAACAACGTATTGCATTAAAATAAAGTAACGAGAGGAACGTCGCCCAACATAACAAAGTAAGTACACCTTGTGTCCCTGACAGGAAAATACCCCTGCTGCGCGATCTGTGACAGTAGGCGCGGCCGCGGCGTCAAGTATGTATGTCATACTACACATTAGAATTGCGCGAAAATAACGATATTCGAAAAAGCTATTTATGATCCCAACCCAACTTAGATTAACGGCGATATTTTTTTTATCGCGCGATAAGAGTCTCACGTTAACGCAGCACGTTAACGCCGATAACGGCCCATCACTAAAAAAAACACATTTTCACATATAAATCGTCATTATAATAAAGAATGTTCCATTTTGATTTCATGGTGACTTTAACATTTTATTGCATACTTTTAGTTAGACTCTCCCCAACACAGTTTAATGGGTTTCCAACAAAAGGCAAGGAACTGTTATTCACAGAAACCCTTGAGGCACATTAAGCCCACACAGAATCTGCACCCACAGAAAGATCCTCAGATTTCCACAAAATTCAAACATTCGCCATTCACAAAGTCATATACTGCACATCCCTCACTCCTTATGCGTTTATTAAATATTTTGGCAAACTAAATATACTTTCATCTGCCAATAAGACTAGTTCTCTCAGCAACATTTATCATTTTTCAAGTTTTTATGCACTCCGTAACATCTTATCAAAACAACGTTGGGTAAGTAACTAACTAAATGTATCAATGCTACTAATGTTACTGTTGTTTTGTTTTATCATTGTAAGTAGATACATTGATAAAATGCTGCATCACTGTTTTTGTCACACCGTATCGCACATGTGTGTTTCTTAATGACCTTTAACTTCTTGAGCATTTGCTCTCTATTTGCTCAGCTGCCAAAACATGGAAAATATTTACAAGGAACTCAAGGGAATAAATTGTAACTTGTATCTCTTCTGCCCTCTCGTCTTTATTGATTGTACAAAGCCATGTCCTGGATTAATTACATTCAGATTAACTCAATCTGATTGGAGGTTTGTTTTTGCATGTAGGCAACATTTATCTTCATTAAACAGTCATTTTATAAGTCAATTAAAGTGACTCACGAGACACTCATGGATGTTTTACAGCATTTATAATTCCTGCCCCCGTCGTCACGTTCTGTTCGTTTATATGAATACCTCTCAAGTTCTCTTCATCATGGCACGTTATCTTGACAAATGCGCCTCTTTTAGTCAGTGAGCTGATCAATAAGCAGAAATCAGGATGAGTTAAAAAGATTTGCATTGGAGTCAGGCTTATCTGAGGGTCGACGCAGCTCTCAGTCCGCAGGTGGTTTCATTTCTCCCTCGGTGACAAGGGCGCCATCAATTACAGGAATCACAGCGAATTTATTCCCTCGCCGTGCCTTCGCTCGCCGAGTCGCTATTGATTAGAAGCAAAATGGAGACATTCAATTATGGGTAATTGGGTTTGATTAACATATGCAGTATGAGACTGGCGCGCTCCACAGGGACGACATGTCTACAACAGCGGCAATGTGACAATCAAACACTGCATGAGAGACTTGTGACCTGTACAGAACATTGATCGAGAATAAGAAAAAAGATCCGTGCACGAATATCGGCCAAAAAGCTCACAAGATCCATTATCCAGAGGCCACAAAAAAGGACAAGAGTGCAAAACGTTTTCGGGTTCAACCCTTCATCAGTGCAACTGATCAAACACACACAGCACTTCACAGAAGCTGAAGAGTGACTGAAGATGTGAACAGGATCAGGTCAGCAGGTTTGAAGTGACATTGTGAAAGAACAACACTAATCCGAGTCTCTTAAAGGTGCTATATGTAACTTTTCTACTAAAATGAATCCTTTTTTTATTGCCTGTGTGTGAAGGGGTTGTAATCACACATTACAATGATCCACTTGTCAGGTTTTGCTATTACCTCTAAAGGCCAGTATTCCTATTTCTATGTGAAGGCTCCGGGTCGGATTTACCGCGAAATCCATCGTATGTGCCGTGTATGCGCGCTCCCGAGCCTCTCCTTTATATACAGTCTATTGTAGACGGTCAGGGAGTTACGTCCGGTCAAAGGTGTAGGTTTTTCGGCTTATATCTCGGTCAATCTTTGATCAATATTCCCAAGACTCAAATCGTTTGTAGTGCTGGACGGGGCCTTTCGAACGAGCCCATCCCTGAGGTCCAACTCGCCCGGGTCCCCGAGTTATAGCCGTTCGAAATCGGGGATCCTCCTCTCCCGAATTTGAGCTCTGTGGGTCTTCACGTTCCAGAGATACGACCGGTTCTCTTCTGAGATCGTGACGTCACCAGCGTCCGCAATTTTGCAGCACGCCCGATGGTTTTCGGCTAACATCTCCGCGAAAACACCACCAGATTTTTGCGTAATAGACGGTATTGGCTATGAGGTCGAGCACAAGCGTTCTTGTAAAAATTGGTTGCAATCTAAAACTTCACCGCTAGAGGCCGCTAAAAACTACATATAGCCCCTTTAACCCTCTGGTGCTGATCGATCATTTTTGACCAATTTTTATTATTCGAAAAGGTTAAATGGTCCTGAAAAACATTCACATTTGTATTGTTCGTGGTCATAAATGGGAGACGAATTTCATCAGTTTGAAACTTTGGTAGCTATAATGCACACAAACAAATTCTTACTGAAAGCTCATTTTTTTGAAATATCAACCTCGAATACCGTCAAATAGGGCATTATTTGAGGGAACAGCCATTTGTAGTGGAGTCCAAAGCCATAGTGGACATTATTGAGTGCACTAATTCAGCTCCACATCGCACCGCAGTAACGAGTGCATTCACTCACTCGTTTTCATTCACTCCTTCAAGTGAACTGTATTAGTGGACTAGGGAATATTGATTGAGGATTCAGCACTTGTTTAGATTTGTGGCTTTGATTTTCTCACAGTTTTAGAGTAAAAAGTGTTTTGAAAAATATATATTTCATGAAAAAATTCAAATTTTTATTTTTGTGCATTTTTCATAACAATAAATGTAAAATGTATTAGTTTTTTTTGTTGTTGTCTTTGAGTTGGAAATTTAGTTTTCAGGTCTATGCTCAAAAAGTGAATAAATGGAGTATAACTACTTTATAAATATAATTTAGCACCATAACATCTTATGGTGATATACAAATATATTAATAAAACATTATCAAACTAGAATATAGTACAATCATTTCATTAAAAATATTAATAATAATAAATGTTCACAATCCAAGTGTCACGTTTTGGGTGTTTGTTTCTTGTTCCTGTCTTTTGTGTCATGTGATCCTGCCATGTGTTCCCTTGTCTGTTGTGTCATGTTGTAATTGGTTTATTGTTAATTGTTCACAGGTGTCCCTTGTCTAGTCATTAGTAATGTGTGTATTTAAGCCCTCTTGTTGTCGAGTATTGATTGTTGCATGTCCAGGCTCCTGTAGTCTTGTTTTCTAGTCTATGTTCATGTTCCTGCTTTAGTTTTGAGTTTTCATGCCTTGCCATGTTTTTGTTTTATGTTTGATTGTGTTCTTTTTGTAAATTAATTGCGTTTGGGTTCTCACCTCACTTGCCTCCATTGGACTTCAATCGTTACACCACGTTTCCTATAAAAGTAGGGGTTTTCTAACGTTTTGATGTCTAAGACGCCCACATTTGACAAATTGCCAGAGACCAGACCACTTTCTAAAATATAAAGGCATATACAAACCGTAAGAGGGATAAGTCAATAGTCAATATTGTCAGTATTTTACAGATTATATACAGCACTTCTCTCTTTTTTTCAAGTTTGTGGTCAGTAAAGAAATGAATGCTTTTATTTATCAATTTAAAGACATATATAATGTTACAAAATATTCTACTTAAAAAAATGCTGTTCTTTTGAACTTTCTATCCATCAAAGAATCCTGAAAAAAAAAATGCATCATGGTTTCCACAAAAATCTAAAGCAGTAAAAACTGATAAAAATCATAAATGTTTCTTGAGCATCATCAGATCATCATATTATCCTGATTTCTGAAGGATCATGTGACACTGAAGACTGGAGTAATGATGCTGAAAATACAGCTTTGATCACAGGAATACATTACACTTCACTATATACTCACATAGAAAACGTCTATTTTAAATTGTAATAATATTACATTGTTTACTGTATTTTTGATCAAATAAACGCAGCCTTGGTGAGCAGAAGAGACATTTTTTCCAAAATTTCAAAACTATTTGACCGATAATATTTTATACGTATATTTTACATCATTTGCAATGCTTCATCTTTTTCTGATGTTTAAATGCGTTTTCCTTGGACTGAAGTGACGTGATTGGTCTGATTGGTTGGCTTCATGACTCAGAACTCAAATCCACTGTCTCATCGTGTTTCTCTCTCTCTGTAACACTGGATGTTTTCTCCCAGTGGCGGCGGCTCCATCAGCAGATGATCGCACAGATGCCGAGAGCAGGTGTATGTATATTTCAGCAGCTCAGAGGCCGGACATGAAGAACTTACACGAGGACGCAGCACTCAGGAGACACACACACACACACACACACAGTCAGTCCTAGCATACAGATGCTGGCTGTTGACTCTCATTTGTCAGACTGTTTTCGCCTGGAGCCCATGAAAGGTCAACATGCATGTTCACATGTGTTCCTTCGTCTGCTGGGAGAAGAACTCAAAACCACCAGTTTTATGGAGGAGGGAATTGAAACTCCAACTGTTAATGTCCCAATTCATAAGACAGTCACTTGGTCTAAGGGTACGTTTACATGACAACGGTACTAAACGTGGAAAAGTTTTTCTTTTGTGTTTTTTAAAACTTTCGCATACAGACGACAGCATCGTAAAGATGATCCCGTTCACACAGCTCCATTAAAAGGGCTACAAACGCTGTATTATTCATGCCACTTTGTAAAGAAACACAGGCGTCTATAGACACGTAATATGCATGCACATGAAATTCACGTTTTTGTAGTTTACACGGAGACGTTAATGCTGTTGTTTTCAAAAACGTGCACTGTATTTTCAAAAGTTTGCTTTTTCATGCCTTTAAATGAACAGCCAAAATGCATACATTTGACTCGTTATTAGTTGAAAATGGTGTCACGGGGTCCATAAAACATTTGAAACTAAATTCAGCTGGATAAATGACCACTGTCTTCTGTAGAGCTGCTTTATAGCTGAATCAAATTCATTTCATAATTGAATCATTTCAAATGTGACTTGACTGTAATTTCTTCAGATATTTGGCGTATCACACATTGTCACCAGAAGCGTCACTTGTTGCTCATTAACTCTTTAATTAAAGCCTTTATATATAATGCATTATAAAAGTATTTAATGCATTAATTATGCTGTGTAATGCACTGTATGGTATCATGAATAATTATAAGTTATAATACACTATAATACCTCATTGTCACACCTTGAGAAAATATAATGGATTAAAAGCTGGTTTCAGATGTAACAATGAATCTGCAAATATTATAACGCATTTTAACTGTGATTGCAATTATTTATGAAAATATATAATGCATTACAATGTACATTATGAATGTATGAAATCAAGTAAAGTGTTATGTAATTTTAAACAGGATTATTTATAGGAAATGTAAGTGGTGCTGTCCAATCCTGCCATATAGAGAAGCTTTTCAACATCCAATCAACTGCATATTAATATAATCAAGCCCTGACTTACATTTATCCCCCGTTAAATATCCTGTTACACAGTACGGATGTAAAATTGGTAACACAACACTATAAGTAACTTTACAACTACATGTCAACTAACTGTCCTTAGAGCATTATCTCTTAATAAGTTTTGAATGCTGTTTCACGCTGAATTTAAGTTTAGGAAAGTCATGTTCTCCAGCCACTGAAAAACCACAGACACTTGCTTTTCATCGCTTACAACATAAATCAATGAGATCTTCATCACAGAAGAGTGAAAAAAGACTACTGACATAAAATGCATATACATATCAATATATATCTGGCAATAATATGTCTTATTATACTTAAATGCTTAGTTTTAGAATCAAAGCTCTGTGCTTTTAAAACATATAATGAAATGCAACACAATGATGATCGAGAGAGGAACAAATAAACCTTCCTCAAAAGCCTGATGATCATATTTGATACTTGCATTTGATTTGCCTAAAAAAATATGTATGGATAATCAAGTGAACCTGCTTCAGTCCAGTAAGTGTTTATCTTAAAATAAACTTATTTTACGTTTCCTTGATAAAATCAGCTCTCAGGTTTGACACAGAAAGACTCGTGAAGCTCGAGCTGAAGGACGACGCTTGTACAATCACACTGAAAGACTTTTACTTGCTAAAAAGAAGGCATGTAGTGGATTGTGTGCGACAGGTTTTGATGCAGTTGTTGGCTCTACAGGGTTAATTCTCCTTCGTTCTCTCATCGAGTGATTAGGCATTGTAATTGCGCTGAGCAGGACTGTTCCTCTGTGAAATATTAAAGAGGGATTGAGCTACGCCTGATGAATCCTGCAGTTGTGCTGTAATGAGAGTCTTCCAGCGTAGGCCAAGATCTCTCAGGAAACACAGATTTGATGAGTGTGTGAGGAGCGCTCGTCTGCACCATTGTTAAAACACAGTAAAACTTCTGAAATAACACTCGCTGCACATCCACCTGTGCACGGCTTGCTAGATTCAATCACGCAGTGTATATACACTCTGCTTATTACACACACACTCTGCTTATTACACACACACACACACACACTCACTCTGCTTATTACACACACTCCGCTTATTACACACACATCCTGTTTATTACACACACACTCTGCTTATTACACACACACACTCTGCTTATTACACACACACACACTCACTCTGCTTATTACACACACACTCCGCTTATTACACACACATCCTGTTTATTACACACACACTCTGCTTATTACACACACACTCTGCTTATTACACACACATCCTGTTTATTACACACACACTCTGCTTATTACACACATCCTGTTTATTACACACACACACACTCACTCCGCTTATTACACACACATCCTGTTTATTACACACACATCTTGTTTATTACACACACACTCTCTGCTTATTACACACACACCCTGTTTATCACACACACACACACCCTGTTAATTACACACACACACACTCTGTTTATTACACACATACACTCTGCTTATTACACACACACACACCCTGCTTATTACACACACACACACACACACACACACACTCTGCTTATTAATATTGTGTACATAAAGATCTGGTGGAATCCGGCTGGTCCTGTAGAGGATCTTTACCCTCGCACACGAGCAGATCCTTCACCTCTCATGGCACGAGCGCAACTGGTTTTTAAAGCGATGGGAGATGAGACTCTGATAGAGTAGAGACCATTTTTTAGACCATTTAGACTATTTTTTAGAAAATTTTTCGTGCACCCTAAGTGCAGTTGTGCCGTGTGCTTTCGCATGTGCTTAGATCGTTAAAATAGGGTCCATTGTCCTTTATTTGGAGCCTTTATATTATGCATTATAAAAGTGTTTTAATGCATTAATTATGCACCTTAGTACACTATAGTTGTCACATGACCTCACTTCCTTGCATATTTAATTCAGCAAGTGCTGTTCAAGTATCTCAAAAATAAACAAGGCTATCTTAAAATGTTTAATCCCATTTTGTGTAAAATATTTCTTCATTTAACTTGAGGCTGTGCATTATGTTATCATGGGTACATTCAAAAATAGTAGCATTACCAGTGATATTGCCTCAGGAAACAGAAGTGCAGTGATGCAGCATTTGATAGTGTGTTGGTTTGTTTTCTCAGACAACAGAATATAGAGACGAGAGACTCTGAAGTCCGCTTGAGTGTTTCATGTTTCTGGTTGGGTTGAAACAATAGCTGGGAGACGGACCCTAGAGAGGGAGGATTTATACAGATGCTTGCTGAACGCATTTATCAAACACATGCATGCAGACGTGTACAAACGCACACATATACTCTCTCACACACACACACACACATACACACACACACTAAGTTGTTTCCCAGCAGTTTTCATGTAACTTTGGGTTATCCGGCTGTTCATGACAGACTAGTGGAAAGAAAACATTCAAAATGAACACTATTAGTGTTTATTTTGTAACAATTAATCTGTTTGGCATCTGGAGATTTTAATCTCAAGAAGATTTATTTATTACTGATATATCAGTATAAAGTTAAAATATTTGGGGTTGGTGTGTATTTATGCGCTGCATTGTTGTTATAGTTGCCGTGAGTGACATGCCAACCTTAAACTCTATTTGAATAAAGTGTGCGTCATCCTCAGGAGAACGCCAGCTCACAGAGGTGTCATCTGTAGTTCCCTATGTCGGCAGTAGACAGTGAGGCAGCTCACTAGCTTTTGGATTGGAGCCTCAGTTTCTCTCCATGAGGCCAAACTCACGCTGAGCAAAACCTACACTCTCTCCAGGAAGAGCTTCAGGTGATCTGTCTCACAAACAACCACGACCAAGTGTCATCTTAGAGCGTTCATGTTTATCATACGAAACCGTGAACATTTCATTCAGAAAGCCACATCACATGTCTCTCCTAAAACTCTTTATGACCCCCAACCCCCCACACACACACACCTCAATGATGAATACATGAATGAATGAACAAACAAACGAACAAACAAACAAATGAACACAAGAATGAATGAATTCATGAATCCATGAACAAATGCATGAATGAACGAATGAATGACTGAATGCAGGAACGAATGCATGAATCCATGAATGAATAAAGAAATGCAAGAATGCATAAATGCATGCATGAATTAATTAATTATTGAATGCATAAATGAATAAATTCAGGAACGGATGCAAGAATGCATGAACAAATGCATGAATCCATGAACGAATGAATGAATGAATGAATGCATGAATGAATGAATCAGATTTCTCCCAAAATGTATTTATGCATTCATGCATATTAATTTAAATAAACGACTGTGTTTGAGATTGTGAAATGTGATCTGGACATGGTTTCATGCGATGTGACGCATAGAGATTCAGACAGTTTGTTCTGAGAGAATCTGACGAGAAACGTCTGAGTTCAGACTGATCTTGTTAAATCTGTGCAAGGTCTGAAACATTGTTGAGATCTCCTCCGAAACTCATGCGAGATTACTGGAGTCTGTGTTTTCAGGGGAAACATCTGGAGGCTTCAGCAAAAGTCTGTGTTTAATGTGACGTCTCTGCAGCACAAACACAGCAGCGCAGCAAACCGTAAAGAGAACGAGCGCTCAGCTGACTCTGACGAAGGCACTGCTGCACAATGCATCATGGGAGCGTGTGGTCGCAGCGCAGATGACCCAGAATATTTTCTGCTGACATTCCTCGGAGGCGAGGAAATTTGTGTGCAAGCTAAAACTGGGTTACATAACATCATCCTAATATAGTCATGCAGGTAAGGTTTCAGAAAGACTTATAAACAGCACATACCTGCTCGCTTCTCCAAAAACACAATCACTGAGATCACATCTAGCTGAGATATCGTGTTTATGATTTATTTCAGATATGTGTGTATGATGTAAAGATGCTCTGTTCTGTCAAGAAAATCTTACAATCACACTAAAGGTAAAGTAAGTTTGCTCAGTGTCAAAATACTTGTACCCCAGTGTTATATGAAAAAAAATTGTGAAACAGATTATAATAAACTTTATACTTTGTCACAAATTTCACTTGTGTAGAATGAAGGTGCAATTATGATAAATTAAGCCGCATTGAGGGATAAAAGGCCCAATTATGTGAAAGCTGCAATTGTGAAATCTAAAGTCAAATTTACTTTTGTAATTTTACACTGTTGCAACTCCTCTCTTCCTAGTCTGTCAGTAACGCTCTGTTCACTTCCTGTCTCTATGAAGCCCCTCCTTCTGAAAAGCACACTGTGCTCTGATTGGTCGGCTGGATCAGTGTGTTGTGATTGGTCGAGCGCTTTGAGCGTGTTTGGGAAATGTCCCGCTCTTACCATAACCACCAGTTTAACACACTACTAACTAACTCAACCAGGCCCCGCCCCCTTTATGCTTCGTATGAATTATTTAAATGAGGAATATTATGACGTGTTCCTGGAAGAAACTCAAGACTACAATGGAGGCGTTTCAGGGAGTTCAGAAACACTGACACTGATATAGAGAAGAACTCCCGCTGGAGGGACTTTGTAACTTTGCCGAACTTTTTCATGCTCAAACATCAACATTACACAATAAAGAAAGTTGAACATGAAAAAAAAAAAAAGGCATAAAAGAAGCCAGCTGATAAATAAACCAACATGTGCAGGTAAAAACAACTAATGTGCCCGATCCGAGAAACCTGCGGTTGGCCGTAGATGTGCTCAGCGAGCGTGAGGACGCGTGTCCCACAAGTGCATTCAAACAGGCCAGCAGAACTGTTGAAAGAGCAATAAATGTTTCAGGAGGAAGAGCTTTTAAAAACACATCCAGCAGCTCTGGAACTTAACTTAATAATTATTTAAAAGCTTGTGTACATGAGTGTGTTGCCATAATTTAGAGTCTGAGTGTCTGTGTGTGTGTGTGTGTGTGTGTGTGTGTGTGTGTGTGTGTGTGTGTGTGTGTGTGTGTGTGTGTGTTTCAGAGAGAGAGAGATTGCAGTGTAATTGAATAGGACAGATACATGCACAGAAGAACAATTCCCCTCCTCCAATCCCATCAGCCCCGAGCATCATTACACACATGCCGTGTTCGGGGGGGAAAATCGGCTGCTATAATTTCCATTCAGAGAGACGGGAAAAGGCACTCTTGAGCGGAAGGCATCGGTGCGGCTCTGAAGCTGTGAAACTGCAGATCGGTGCTTAAAGCTCTTGCAGAGTTTGCTGGTTTTCAAGTGCATTGAACTGCATTTAGCCTTTGCATAGATTTTACAGTAGTAGTAGAAAGATTAATATGTTGCAATTAACATATCATTTACAATTAATTGAGAACAGAAACAGTCAAACTCCCCAACTGCTACACCAATATGAACTATAAATCAATTCTCACGTGATATTTGTGCGGGGAAAAATATCAAAGACGAAGCTGCATGTTAAAGCAGGGGTGTTTGTGAACTGATGACGTGTCTTGATTATAATAATTAGGCCGATCTAGCTTAGACATGCAGACGCAGCACGAGGCCGATCCTCACGAGTGTGTGAATACGGGAAGCAGTGTGATGGGAAAAGCCGCCGTTGAAGCTGTGAAACTGCAGATTGGTGCTTAATCAAAGGTCTCATGGTGTTTGTTTATTTCCAGTGCTGGTGAACATTACACAGAGCATTAATTGCTCGGGCAGCGGCCCAACACTAACCGGCAGGGACACGCAAACACTGCCTGCAAACATTCGTCCGATCGACCGGAGAGCGAGAGGGAGACGTTACAGCGCTGCCACCGGCCTGGCCCACGGGATCAACAGTCCACAGATCCTCGTGTCACACACACTCGCGCGCACATGCAGATGTGGGACTGCATTTACACATCAACCATTTGATCTGCTGATCGGTTTCCCGCTGCCATTGTATCCCTTTTAAGCCAACAGTAAATGGCATTCAAGAGCCATTTTACTTTTGCATCACGATGCATTTATGAGTAAATGAATCTGCAGTTATCATGCAAAAGATGGTTACCTTAAGATGGGTAACTTGAAGCGCTTTGGATTAAAGCATCTGCCAAACACATGAAGGTAAAATGCATGAATTTAAATAAAACTTTACAAATGCTGGATTACCAACAGCAGACTAAAAAAAATTACACACACACACACACCGTTGTCTGTTTTACAAAAATAGTATGCCGTAAACTGCACCGTATTCACAGTAAGCCATTCTGAACCATTTCCTACTGCTATATCATTTTTTTTATTATTAAAAACAGTTCAAAGCATTTTGTGTCTCTTCAGTAAATGTATGAATGACTGAAGCATAAAGTGTTTCTGCTATTTCACGCAACATCATTTCTCTGTTTTCATGACAGCTGCTTTGAAATCGGAGGTTCGCTTGTGGATTGCTTTCCTAAAATGGACCCTTTTCACCCACTTCTGTGTGGCTGTGGGCTCGGGAAGATAATTTGTTATTATTAGTGAAAGCAGAATTGTGTTTTTACGCTGTTTTCATGTCACACCAAACTCAGAATTGCCTTTGGGGCTGAAGCTGCAATAAAGATAAATTAGAAATAGATTGCAGAAACTGTTTCCATCCATAACAGTGACTTTGTTTTATTTCATTTTGTGGGAACACTCACTAGGTTACGTTCCCTCCTCCGCACTTTCAGGCTGGAGGTTTTTCCTCTCGGTACATTGTCACGGTTTCTGCGTGAGCCCTGTGGGCTTCATCAAGAGGCGCTCTGCAGTCTCGCATTAATCAGCGCAGTCGCACGCGCTCTCACAGGTCCCGCTATCACGCTTCTCGTACCAATTACACCCGGGCCACCGTCCGATCATGCCACGAGAAGGCCCTCGGCCAATCGGACGCCGGCGTGAAGCACAGGGGGTTCCTCTACAGTCACCTGACCGCTGTGTAGGACACAAGAGGACACTGGGAAGGACGGTGCGTTTGCGCTCGTCTGGGGAATGGGATAAAAATACTGAGCTGACAAGCCAATTAATCAGCTTTCAGGGCACTGCGGTGTAGAGCATCCTCCAAAGGGCACCGGGACACTGTCTCTTTAAGAAGAAACCACTCTGATGCCCATGCTTTTGCTTAGCTAATGCGAATTACACTGTTAAAAATAAAGAGTCCGAAGGAGGGGTTGTTGTAGCAATGCCAAAGAACTATGTTCTGTATTTAATTTGCAAAAATCTGTATTTAAATATAAAAAAATGAAATCTCTGCTTAAATTGCATTAGAAACGGCGACCTGATTTTCTCAAAATGGCAACTTTTTTCTCAGAATTGAGAGTTTTCTTCCCAGATGTGCAGGTTTTTTTTAGATTTGTGACTTTCAACTCACAATTGACTTTTTCTCTGCATTGGACTCAGTTCTGTGAAAAATTCTGAATTGCAAGATATAAACTCGCAATTGACCCTTCACAAAGACCCGCCCCCCTTAGTTACTGTCGCCATGTCCGACAAGCTACGCCGCTCTCATGTTCTCACGCAGTGAAAAACACATCGCGGAGCAGAGAGGAGACTGACAACACGCTGACAGACAGGACAGACCAGGTTACTTTTCGATTACTTTTGATATTAAACACAGTCTCACCTTTCAAATTTGGTCATTTTTTAAAAGAAATTTAAACAATAAATACCGTTTTGTGGCTCTTTAATGTGTCGTGACAGATCGCTGTAGAGCCTCAGTTAAAGCTGCTTGTGATCCGATCATCTCTTCCTTCTAGTTCATTTATAGCATCAAATAAACATGAATGAACATAAGAAGGAATGTTGTTTTAACCGCGGAAAGGCGTCAGTACACTCCGTTTTTCAAGTTCAAATCCTCCCATGTTAATCTAATATCTCTCCTGGCTGCTTTGTCGGACAAAATGGTGGATGGCAAAGTATGATTGGTCAGATTACCTGTCAATCAAGCTCCCTGCGAAGGGTCAATTGCAAGAAATCAATTCAGAATCTTTCAAATAAAAGTTCTTAAAGTTAGTTCTTAAAAGAACCATTTTTCTGAGTGTGAAGAAGCTTCATTCTATATAACCTTTTTCCATTATAAAGAACCATTTGTGGAATGGAAAGGTTTTATATATGGATACCATATTTTTTTATTTCTATCCAAACGAACAGAGATGTATGCGCACACAGAAGGCCTATGAATACAGATGAGCGGACAGATGTTACTAGTACAGTGGCATTATGAAATATGCACTTGTCCTCCATTTCTGATGACTTGAGAGATTGAAGACGACATGACAACCTCTCTGCTAAGTGAAGATAATGAGCAGCGGATGCTTGATGGATTTTACGGTGCATTTCGTTTTTAGGAAGTGAACGTTTGAGTGCACCAAAGCGATCCTGACAACGGGACACCCCTAAAATGACGACTCCCTCACCAGTGCACTTAAACAGGATAGGACTGAGATACTTCGTCAAGTTTCAAGATCTCAATAAAGTACTTCAACTACAGTCAATTAAGCTAGCCTTTTAGAAAAGTAGTGAACGACAGCACAAGCTACTGACAGAGCAAACACTGCAGTATTTATCTCTCACAACATGAGGATCAACAACATGCAATAAACAGAACGATTTGCACTCAAAACTATAAAACAACATTTATATAATGTCACAGTGACAAACGGCAGCATTGGAATGAAAAATTTATTTTGTAAAGTTATTAGAAAATTGAATATGTAATGATTTAAAACAAAAATATTTCATTCACACCAATAAGACGTTATATTTGCCATAGGGACTTGATATTTTCACTCTTGAACACATTCACTTAAACAAATCACTTCGAAATGCTTCATTTGAGAGAGAGAGAGGGATTTTAGGGCAACACGTTTGCTGGGCTGTAAAACTGCATTAAACAGGACTTGTTGTTGTTGTTGTTGTTGTTGTTGTTTTAGTGTGTAATGTTACTGTTTGAGCATGAAAAAGCTCTGCAAAGTTACAAATTCTCTATATCAGTGTCAGTGTTTCTGAACTCCCTGAAACGCCTCCATTGTAGTCTTGAGTTTCTCAAGAGAAGAGCTGCAACTTGTTACAGAATCACACATAGGCTATAGTGGACTGGACACTCTTACTCTTCAAAATGAGTTGAAATTGGTGTGACCGCTCCAGAAGTGTCTCTGTCTCCCTGGACACTACACGTGTTAGTGAACCCGGGATGTGTGATTTGAGACACACCCTTGACTCCCATCCGGCCCTTCTTTATATTCTCAGTGCTTTGCATTCAAAGAGTGAAGCTGATGGGAAATCTTGAGCACTGCACAAGTACTGGCTAAAATCAATCCCGTTTCACATTCAGGGGGGGTTTTAAGAGAGCCGGGAAAACCGACAGCTGGCTGAAAAATCCGGCGCTGGCGCTTGTGTTTCCATCGCGGCGTCTCCCCTGTCAGCGCGTTCCCCGAACGAGCCCCTGAAATAAATGAAAGCAGTTCCACTCTGCTGACTGTTGCTGCCTCTATTCCCAGGCTTGATTTAGTGCCACTTTTTTCTTAATGGACTGTTTGTGAGCCTGGCTTCAGACCCGCAAGAACCCACCAATCACGACTCGCTCGCCGCCGACCTCGGAGACGCTTCACGACGGCAGATAAACACGCAGCGTTTGTTAGCGGTCTGTAGCGAACGTTATTAGCATGAAACGACACTTATGATTACTGGTCTTTTCTTTTAGCTCCTTCTCAAACTGCTGATTACCGTGGCTATACAGTGCAGTCGTGCGGTGTAGTGGTTAAAGGGATAGTTGAAATTTGAAAAATGAACATTAGCCCATGATTTACTCACCCTGAAGCCAACCTAGGTGTATATGATATTCTTCTTTCAGACAAATACAATCGGAGTTATATTAAAAAATGGCCTGGCTCTTCCAAGCTTTATAATGGAAGTGAATGGGTATATTTTAAGTCCACCAAAGCACATCCATCCCTGATAAAAGTGCATCTATCCATCATAAAAGTGCATTATCCGTCATAAAAGTGCATCTATCCATCATAAAAGTCCATCTATCCATGATAAAAGTGCATCTATCCATCATAAAAGTGCATCTATACTTCATAAAAGTGCATCTATCCATCATAAAAGTCCATCTATCCATCATAAAAGTGCATCTATCCATCATAAAAGTGTATCTATCCATCATAAAAGTGACGATTTCCAAATGTGGGTTACCATGCTTGGCCTTCACGTCACTCCAGAGTCACCCCTATATGTCCTAGTGTTCCTCCTGCACGAGTGTTATCCCCTCAGCAACTCATTTGCATCCTTTGGTAATTGCCATTAACACAACAACTGCTTTTTCTTGTAAGTCTCTTTGGCTAGTAAGGGGCTGCCAAAAACACAAACGTAAATGTAAATAAGATTCAATTAGCATCCAGCTTCAGCGTGTACCGCGGTTCTCAGTGTTTACTCTGGTAAGCTGCTCCAGTCTGGGCGGCTGCCAGTGCTGCTTAATTGCACAGGGATCGTTTTGAGTAATTAGGCAATTGGAATATCCACTAGTTTTAAATAAGGCAAAGAACTAATCTCAGCCGGCAGCCAGCGCTCTGACAGAGGAGATGTAGGATGGGGACGCGCTCGCTAGACTCCCTCGAGGGCCGCTTTAAAGGCCTGTCAGCGAGAACTGTTTGTTTTGAACGATGTGCATCTTACGTTATCAGGTAACGCATGATACGCTTGTTTGGTAGTGACACACATTCACAGGTTTATTCAAACATCTCACGGCCTCTACTGTCTGCAAGCTAACATGGTTTAGTCTCGAATACTTCCAGATATCAAACCCTGAGGGAATCGATGGCATCTTTCCATATGTCCATTTAGATACTCGTGGGATTGAATTGAGCCAGCCCTTCTTGATAGTGTTAGTGCATTGTTAACGGTGCTAGTCAAATAATGCTGATTTTACTAAAAAAGAAATGTAGTACTTTACATACTAAGGAGTATGCACTGAACAAAATAAAAAAAAAGTGTATGCACTGAAAAGACTAGCAAAGTTTTTATTATTTTTTTAAATTTTTTATTCACAATTTTTTATAGTTTTTAAATTATTCAAGTTAAAGTGTGCAAATGTGATGCAAACGTTTAGTCAATTCACCCGTGTGTCTGTTTTCATAAATAAAATATAAATAAATAAAATACCGCAAAATAAATGAAATACCGCAAAATAAATGAAATACCGCAAAATAAATAAAATACCGCAAAATAAATAAAACACCTTAACTAAAATAAATAAAATGCATTAAAAATAAATACCTTTAAAAATAAATAATAAATACCTTTAAAAATTAATTAAATAACTGTAAAAAATTGTTTTTAAATAAATAAACATAAAATACCTTAGATAAATGTATAAATAAAATACAAAACTTAAAATAAATAAATGCAGCAATTATTAAAAATGAATAAATACAAAACCTTAAAATAAATAAATACCTTAAAAATTTATAAATGAAACACCTTAAACATAAAAATAACTTAAATAAATACCTTCAAATAAATAAATTGCTTTAAATAAGTAAAAAAAAAAAAAAGTAAAACTTAAAAATAACCACTCGCATTAAGTGATGCAAACGCTTTCGTGCCAGTGACTGAAGATGCTATTTTTTCCAGAACAAAGCTTATAAAACTGTGGATCAAGGTTTTGTTTGGATAGTTCAGATTAGCATGTGTGCATTAAAGTGCTTAACTGCATGAATACCCTCAGCTCACGAACGAAACCCCAGCACGCTGTGCTAACAGTGAAAACCTCCGTGATGTAAATATAAGAGACACGTGACCTGCGCTCAGAGCAAACAGTTGACACGCATGCTAATAGCTAATTATGAACTATAGGGATTTATTTACCTGGAAAAGCTATTAGCCTCCCAAGACCTCCATAGCCATCATCACCAAACTTCCCCGTACAGCTTGAGGGAGGAAGAGCGAGATGGAGAGAGATACATCCTGATGGAAAAAGAAAAGGAAAGGAAACAAAACATGAGCAGTTTGGACCGGTTTAAATTTCAAGATTTAGGATTTAAAGCTGCAGTGTGTCATTTCTAGTGACACCTGTTTGTTTCATTGGCCTGACCTAGAAATAAATCAATTTAATACCTTAGGATGAATGGATGAATGGGTGGATGAGTGGATGGATGAGTGGATGGATGGGTGGATGAGTGGATGGATGGGTGGATGAATGGGTGGATGAGTGGATGGATGAGTGGATGGATGGGTGGATGAGTGGATGGATGAGTGGATGGATGGGTGGATGAGTGGATGGATAAGTGGATGGGTGGATGGATGGATGGATGGGTGGATGGGTGGATGGATGGATGGATGGATGGGTGGGTGGGTGGATGAGTGGATGGATGGGTTGATGAGTGGATGGATGAGTGGATGGATGGGTGGATGAGTGGATGGATGAGTGGATGGGTGGATGGATGGATGGATGGGTGGATGGGTGGATGGATGGATGGATGGATGGGTGGGTGGGTGGATGAGTGGATGGATGGGTTGATGAGTGGACAGATGGGTTGATGAGTGGATGGATGGATGAGTGGATGAATGGGTGGGTGGGTGGATGGATGGATGGGTGGATGGGTGGATGAGTGGATGAATGAGTGGTTGGATGGGAGGGAGGGATGGATGGATGTATGGATGGGTTGATGAGTGGATGGATGGGTTGATGAGTGGACGGATGGGTTGATGAGTGGATGGATGAGTGGATGAATGGGTGGGTGGGTGGGTGGATGGATGGATGGGTGGATGAGTGGATGAATGAGTGGTTGGATGGGAGGGATAGATGTATGGATGGATGGATGGGTGGGTGGATGGATGGGTTGATGAGTGGATGACTGGATGAATGGATGGATGAGCAGTTTGGACCGGTTTAAATTTCAAGATTTAGGATTTAAAGCTGCAGTGTGTCATTTCTAGTGACACCTGTTTGTTTCATTGGCCTGACCTAGAAATAAATCAATTAAATACCTTAGGATGAATGGGTGGATGAGTGGATGGATGGATGGGTGGATGAGTGGATGGATGGGTGGTTAGATGGATGGATGGATGAGTGGATGGACGAGTGGTTAGATGGATGGATGGATGAGTGGATGGATGGATGGATGGATGGATGAGTGGATGGATGGATGGGTGGGTGGATGAGTGGATGGATGGGTTGATGAGTGGATGGATGGGTGAATGAGTGGATGGATGGAATGATGGATGAGCGGATGGATGGATGGATGAGTGGATGGATGGATAGATGGATGGATGAGTGGATGGATGGATGAGTGGATGGATGGGTTGATGAGTGGACGGATGGGTTGATGAGTGAATGGATGGGTGGATGGATGGGTGAGTGGATGGATGGATGGATGGGTGGGTGGATGAGTGGATGGATGGGTTGATGAGTGGATGGATGGGTTGATGAGTGAATGGATGGAATGATGGATGAGTGGATGGATGGATGGATGAGTGGATGGATGGGTTGATGAGTGGACGGATGGGTTGATGAGTGGATGGATGAGTGGATGGATGGATGGATGAGTGGATGGATGGGTTGATGAGTGGATGGATGGGTTGATGAGTGGATGGATGGAATGATGGATGAGTGGATGGATGGGTGGATGGATGGATGAGTGGATGGATGGGTTGATGAGTGGACGGATGGGTTGATGAGTGGATGGATGGATGAGTGGATGAATGGGTGGGTGGATGAGTGGATGAGTGGATGGATGGGTTGATGAGTGGATGGATGAGTGGATGGATGAGTGGATGGATGGGTGGATGGATGGATGGGTGGGTGGATGAGTGGATGGATGGGTTGATGAGAGGATGGATGGGTTAATGAGTGGATGGATGGATGAGTGGATGAATGGGTGGGTGGATGGATGGATGGGTGGATGGGTGGATGAGTGGATGAATGAGTGGTTGGATGGGATGGATAGATGGATGGATGTATGGATGTTTGGATGTATGGATGGATGGATGGGTGGATGGATGGATGGGTTGATGAGTGGATGAATGAGTGGTTGGATGGGATGGATAGATGGATGGATGTATGGATGGATGGATGGGTGGGTGGATGGATGGGTTGATGAGTGGATGACTGGATGGATGGGTGGATGGGTGGATGAGTGGATGAATGAGTGGATGGATGGGTGGATGAGTGGATGGATGGATGGGTGGGTGGGTGGGTGGATGAATGGATTGATGGATGAGTGGATGGATGAGTGGATGGATGGATGGGTGGATGGATGGATGGGTGGATGAGTGGATGGGTGGATGGATGAGTGGATGAATGGATGGATGAGTGGATGGGTGGATGAGTGGATGAATGAGTGGATGGATGGGTGGATGAGTGCATGAATGGATGGATGGGTGGATGGATGAGTGGATGGATGGGTGGATGAGTGGGTGGATGAGTGGATGGATGGGTGGATGCGTGGGTGGATGAGTGGGTGGATGAGTGGATGGATGAGTGGATGAGTGGATGAATGGGTGGATGGGTGGATGAGTGGATGGATGGGTGGATGAGTGGATGGATGGATGGGTGGATGAGTGGATGGATGAGTGGGTGGATGGATGAGTGGATGGATGGGTGGATGAGTGGATGGATGGATGGGTGGATGAGTGGATGGATGGGTGGATGAGTGGATGGATGAGTGGATGGGTGGGTGGATGAGTGGATGGATGGGTTGATGAGTGGATGGATGGGTTGATGAGTGAATGGATGGAATGATGGATGAGTGGATGGATGGATGGATGAGTGGATGGATGGGTTGATGAGTGGATGGATGAGTGGATGGGTGGGTGGATGAGTGGATGGATGGGTTGATGAGTGGACGGATGGGTTGATGAGTGGATGGATGGATGAGTGGATGAATGGGTGGGTGGATGAGTGGATGAGTGGGTGGATGAGTGGATGAGTGGATGGATGGGTTGATGAGTGGATGGATGAGTGGATGGATGGGTGGATGGATGGATGGGTGGGTGGATGAGTGGATGGATGGGTTGATGAGAGGATGGATGGGTTAATGAGTGGATGGATGGATGAGTGGATGAATGGGTGGGTGGATGGATGGATGGGTGGATGAGTGGATGAATGAGTGGTTGGATGGGATGGATAGATGGATGGATGTATGGATGTTTGGATGTATGGATGGATGGATGGGTGGATGGATGGATGGGTTGATGAGTGGATGAATGAGTGGTTGGATGGGATGGATAGATGGATGGATGTATGGATGGATGGATGGGTGGGTGGATGGATGGGTTGATGAGTGGATGACTGGATGGATGGGTGGGTGGATGGGTGGATGAGTGGATGAATGAGTGGATGGATGGGTGGATGAGTGGATGGATGGATGGGTGGGTGGGTGGATGAATGGATTGATGGATTGGTGGATGAGTGGATGGATGAGTGGATGGATGGGTGGATGAGTGGATGGATGGATGGGTGGATGGATGGATGGGTGGATGAGTGGATGGGTGGGTGGATGGATGAGTGGATGAATGGATGGATGAGTGGGTGGATGGATGGGTGGATGGATGGGTGGATGAGTGGGTGGATGAATGGATGGATGAGTGCATGAATGGATGGATGGGTGGATGGATGAGTGGATGGATGGGTGGATGAGTGGGTGGATGAGTGGATGGATGGGTGGATGCGTGGGTGGATGAGTGGGTGGATGAGTGGATGGATGAGTGGATGAGTGGATGAATGGGTGGATGAGTGGATGGATGGATGGGTGGATGAGTGGATGGATGAGTGGGTGGATGGATGAGTGGATGGATGGGTGGATGAGTGGATGGATGGATGGGTGGATGAGTGGATGGATGGGTGGATGAGTGGATGGATGAGTGGATGAATGGATGGATGGGTGGATGAGTGGATGGATGGGTGGATGAGTGGGTGGATGGATGGGTGGATGAGTGGGTGGATGGATGGGTGGATGAGTGGGTGGATGGATGGGTGGATGAGTGGATGGATGGATGGATGGGTGGATGAGTGGATGGATGAGTGGATGAATGGATGGATGGGTGGATGAGTGGATGGATGGGTGGATGGATGGGTGGATGAGTGGATGGATGGGTGGATGAGTGGGTGGATGAGTGGATGGATGAGTGGATGGATGGATGGATGGATGGATGGATGGATGAGTGGGTGGATGAGTGGATAGATGAGTGGATGAATGGATGGATGGGTGGATGAGTGGATGAATGGGTGGATGGATGAGTGGATGGATGGATGGGTGGATGAGTGGGTGGATGAGTGGATGGATGGATGGATAGATGGGTGGATGGATGGGTGGATGGATGGATGGATAGATGGGTGGATGGATGGGTGGATGGATGGATGGATGGATGGATGGATGGATGGATGGATGGATGGATGGATGGGTGGAAAGATGAGTGGATGGATGGGTGGATGGATTTGAAAACAAAAGAAGAAAATGAAAATGCTTCATGCAAATTTAAGAAAATGCTTCATTATCACATGACCTCATTACATTGTTTAATTATCATCTCGGAAATTTGCAAATTTGCAAAAGGTCACTTTGCATTTTTCAGGGTCACGTCACGGACAAGTTGAGATCATTGCATTATGGGATACAATATCTCACGCAGCGCACACTGGTTGTATTACACACATTTTAGTAAATAGTCATCTGGGTATTCTATACATATAAAATTCTCACACAAGATGGGCGACACCTGCAGAATACGATTTTATTTTTTGTGTGAACAACCCAGTAGAAGGTGGTCACCAGTTAAACCAGCTGGCCTTTGTTAGGATTTCTCAGCACTAGAGAGAAGGAGAAAATAGATAATGATGGAGAGAGAAATTTCAAGAGCGATAAAGAGATACAAAGAGAGTGAGGGAATGTGCTCTTCGAGGCATGACTGCTCCAGGTGTCAGTGTGCTGAAGCCAGTCCAGACAGGGCCATTATCTCTGATCCCTCCTGACCGAGCCCGGGTCCACTGCGGGAGGATTTAACCCACCGTGGAGATTTCATTCCTCTACGTGACTGATTATTTCCCTGACTGAACAGTGCTGTCAAAAGTCCTTTGGCGCTACAGCGGACATATTAAGGAGATCGATTTCCACCGGACGCTCGAGGCGCCAGACCTCAGGACCACTTAACACCTGTGTGTCAGCGGACGGCCCGCGCTTTACTTGTAACCTTGATGTCAAGCTGAAGAAAGGCTATTTGGAAGCAAGAGCGCAGCATGAGGAGGCTTTGATTTAGATCCTTTAACTTTCCCCTGCTATCGTGGAGTATTGTGATGAAGTGTGCTGCACTGCAAAAAATAAATAGCACTTGTCTCGTTTTACAGTACAAACAATCGAAATATTCTTAAATCAACATACATTTGCTTGAAGCAAAATTAGCCAACTTAAAGTCCCCCTGTGGTGAAAATCAAGCTTTTAATGTTGCTTAAACGTCTATGTGGTGTTTTAATGCTTTAAGACAAACCATGTGCAAATTCATAAGTCAAAACCATTGCTGAGTATTTTCTCCTTAAAACTGCAGTGAACCAAAGACAGTGAAATCGCTGGTGTTTCTGACGTCACAAACTACCGTAACCAATCACGTTTAGCATTAACAGTGAACTAGCAGGGGAATATCAAGAGAAACCAGGTTATCCCAGTATATTTTTCTGTTTATATGAAAAATCGGGTAGATTTAGCAATATAGCAGGTGTATGATGCATACGAACTATATGCCTTTCTTCACTGACGTTCTGAGTTGTTCAAAGCGGGCAGACTGTGGCAAACGGGAACATAGTTTGTGTTTTATTATTAGCAACACATTATTAGCTGTTTGATAACATAGTCAAGCAAAAGGCTGATCATATTAATTACCATCATGTGTCCGACGTTGTAAAGAGCGACACCATTGTGCAGCGTTTACCTCAGTATTGACCGAGTGAATCTCCAAGATGGCGCGAGTGGAGGCGGGGCTAATTTGCATATTCATAAAACCGCATAGGCTACTAAATTAAGTAAAGGTGTTGAGTTATTCTTCATGCCTTCAAATACCTTGAATGTGTTTTTCACAGGAAAAATCGTTTAAACGTGGTTAATATGTCATTTTGGTGATCAAAGATAAGATTTAAGAGATAAAATTATTCAATTCACATTTATTTGTATATAGCACTTTTCACCAAACACATCGTTTCAAAGCAGCTTTACAGAACATTTACTACAGGGGGACATAAATAAATAAAATTAAGGTGAATTTATGCTTAAAACATGAAAGAAAAAAACAGATAATGGGATTAGAAAAATAAACTTGGTTTAAAAGTATTTTTTTGCAAGATATAACTACTCATCAACAGTGTATAAATGCACATCAACTAAACCAGTCAACATCAAATAGCTTCCTGCATGATCCTAAAATGAACACAATCCCAGTCTGTAAAGTTGAATGTTCTTCTCATAATAAATCTGAAGAACAAGCTTTACATATATGCGCACAGTGATCTGTTACATCTTCTTGCCCTTATTACTGTAATCAAACACTTATTTTGTATTTATTTCCCCTGAAAAAAATACATAATATCTTATGGCTTTTACTCATCTAGTAAATGCAAGATGAGAAGTAGACTTTTTAGATGTTTGGACTGGAAACAAGACACAAATACTAAATAAGAAAAGCTTTTTTTGCGGTGTAACATGTCTGATGAATTTACATGCATTACAATTTACTGTATGTAAATGTAATAGTATCCTCCACACTTACCGGTTTCCTATTCCTTGCTGTCTATCCTGCTCCATGTTGAAAGAAATGGCCAGTGTTTACACCCCCACTTCTAGTGACCAATTGTGGTTATGTGAAATCAATTAGCACGCCTAATTTATGTTCGTACAAACACACATTTTATTTCTGTAGTTCTCAAAATCCATAAACTGTATATTGCTGAAAAATAAATCTATAGGTTTACCAAACGGTTCAGTGATTAACCATAAGATCAGTTGGGTTAAGTGTTGGTCAAATGTATTTACGCAAATCAGATGAAAAGCATATCAAAAGTATCGTGAGCATTGCATTGTGAAAGACAATTACTTCATATGAAAGGTATTTCTTTGATGACACACTGATTAGGTGTGGTGAAAAATGTAATGTATTAGGTGCGTTGTACTTAGTCAATTGAACATGTGATTACATGTAAAAACGGACTTTTTGATGATCTGCTTTGAGTTTTGTACTAACAGTTGTGAGGTTTTACCTCTTACTTGCGATTATAGTACCAAAGCGAATAAAAACTGTATTTGAATGGCCTTCAAAAAGATAAAAAATTTCCCGCAGCATTAAATTCAGACAGCAAAATTGTTTAACTGCACTCAATCACACATGCAATATAGGGTCAGGTGACCACATTTGAGAAGCATCAGAGGTTTAGGACCTAAATAACTTAAACTGTTACTGTACACTCCCACACAACGTTCAGTATTTGTGTGTGTGCGTGCTTGCTTGCGTGCGTGCGCGTGCGTGCGTGCGTGCGTGTGCGTGTGTGTGTGTGTGTGTGTGTGATAGTTTCAGGGAAGGTGCTGACAAAATTGAAAGGCTGAAATCGAACATGCACCTATTTTTTTTTTTAACAAGAAACAAACAGAATAGTAACACACAAACACACAGAAAGTCACACACTCATCCACCCTTCTCCCAGCACATACACACTGAAGGTTGGATCCACCTGATTGCATTTGATGTTTTTAACAGAGTTGTGGATGTGACAGATAAAAGAGTATGATGCACTTCTGTGGCATTCTGAGCCCGTATATCAGCCCTTAAAACCTTCAGTCCACAATGCTGTGTGTAAATATTTGATGCTCCTGCGGCTCGCTCTGGCTCCTTCTCAGTTCAGTTCTCTGTGTGCGGTTCAGTTGTGACGCCGCGGCCCGAGCACTCCACGCTAAAAGCTGCAACTAACAAAAAGACAAATACAAGGAAATGGCTTATGAATTAGAAATCATACCATGTGCAGTAAAAGCACATAGCTTCTCGTCAACTCAGATTGAGTTTTTTATGAGGCATTCGAGCGGATGTTTATAAACAGCTGTGTGACACGTTCTCTCAACACACGTGTGAATTTACAAAAGTAATGCAACCAGTTTATGAATGCATGCATACACACTTAGACAGATAGAACAGACAGACAGACAGATAGATAGATAGATATATAGATAGATAGATAGATAGATAGATAGATAGATAGATAGATAGATAGATAGATAGATAGATAGATATACAGATGGATGGATGGATAGATAGATAGATAGATAGATAGATAGATAGATAGATAGATAGATAGATAGATAGATAGATAGATAGATATACAGATAGATAGATGGATGGATGGATGGATAGATAGATAGATGGATAGATAGATAGATAGATAGATAGATAGATAAAGATAGATAGATAGATAGATAGATAGATATACAGATAGATGGATGGATAGATAGATAGATAGATAGATAGATAGATAGATAGATAGATAGATAGATAGATAGATAGATTGATAGATAGATATACAGATAGATGGATGGATGGATGGATGGATAGATAGATAGATAGATAGATAGATAGATAGATAGATAGATAGATAGATAGATAGATATACAGATAGATGGATGGATAGATAGATAGATAGATAGATAGATAGATAGATAGATAGATAGATAGATAGATAGATAGATAGATAGATAGATAGATTGATAGATAGATATACAGATAGATGGATGGATGGATGGATGGATGGATAGATAGATAGATAGATAGATAGATAGATAGATAGATAGATAGATAGATAGATGGATGGACAGATAGATAGATAGATAGATAGATAGATAGATAGATAGATAGATAGATAGATAGATAGATAGATAGATAGATAGATAGATAGATAGATAGATATACAGATGGATAGATAGATAGATAGATAGATAGATAGATAGACAGATAGATAGATAGATAGATAGATAGATAGATAGATAGATATACAGATAGATGGATGGATGGATGGATGGATAGATAGATAGATAGATAGATAGATAGATAGATAGATAGATAGATAGATATACAGATAGATGGATGGATAGATATATAGATAGATAGATAGATAGATAGATAGATAGATAGATAGATAGATAGATAGATAGATATACAGATAGATAGATAGATAGATAGATAGATAGATAGATAGATAGATAGATAGATAGATAGATAGATAGATAGATATACAGATAGATGGATGGATAGATAGATAGATAGATAGATAGATAGATAGATAGATAGATAGATAGATAGATATACAGATAGATAGATGGATGGATAGATGGATAGATATACAGATAGATAGATAGATAGATAGATAGATAGATAGATAGATAGATAGATAGATAGATAGATAGATAGATAGATAGATAGATAGATAGATAGATATATAGATAGATAGATATACAGATAGATGGATGGATGGATGGATGGATGGATGGATAGATAGATAGATAGATAGATAGATAGATAGATAGATAGATAGATAGATAGATAGATAGATAGATAGATAGATAGATAGATAGATAGATAGCTTGATAGATAGATAGATAGATAGACATACAGATAGATAGATGGATGGATAGATGGATAGATATACAGATAGATAGATAGATAGATGGATGGATGGATGGATGGATGGATGGATGGATGGATGGATAGATAGATAGATAGATAGATAGATAGATAGATAGATAAAGATAGATAGATAGATAGATAGATAGATAGATAGATGGATAGATAGATAGATAGATAGATAGATAGATAGATAGATAGATAGATAGATAGATAGATAGATAGATAGATAGATAGATAGATAGATAGATGCAAAGTTTCCTTTCACCATGCCAATAAAGCTATTTGAATCATAGATTAGAATCAACACATTTGTAGTGTGTTATTACGTTGATGCATCTTTTCCACCACTTTATTCTTCTGTCTGTATTTATTTCATCTGCTGTAATGCCTTTATTTCCCTCCAGGGTTTAATCAAGTTTTATGTTTTCTTATATGACATCCTCACATAACAATCCTTTACGACTTAAATAGAGCATTAAAACACATCCCAGCAAACACAGAATGTTCCCGATGGTTCCCATGTGGTTATTTTTTTTGGGAACCAAACAAGAACGTTCTAGGAACGTTCTCTATAGGTTATTTTTAGGTTCTATTTTTATAACCTAAGGAGAACGTTCCGGGAACGGCCTTCGTTGAAGGCCAACGTTCGTCCCCTAACTTTCCCAGGGCCTAAAATTGTTAGCTGGGATGCACGCAAAGAATCTGCCTCACATTTCCCAGCACAGGAGAGGTTATCCGCTCCCCGTTTCCCAAACTAATGGAGTATCGAGGAAACCCGTGCCTGTTTTCGAGTGGAGAACCATGAACGTATTTGCTTCATCGCAGCCCGAGGCCTCAGGGACGTGTCGCTCTGACAGAGACAAAGTGACAGATGAGTGAAGAGGACGCTGGGAACAGATGGAGGGTTTGTGGTGTCAGATCACCGGAAGGCCCTCGGACCCCTCGCCTGTCTCACCCCTCAAACACTCGGTCAAGGAACAGCATGATCAGCTTCCACAGTAAAGCCCTCCGGAAACGGCAGACGAAGCCGAGCGGAACGAGAGACATTTACGCTGTTTGGACAGAGCCGGGGGAGATTCGTCCTCCAGGTGCTTGATACTGTGTGCTTTTCCCTCTAAACTGAAGGACTTTCCTCTCACTGTTCTAGTCATCGCCCGAGGACCTGGTCGTACATGACATGGCCTCTTTTATTTCTCCCCTCAACCGCTTTTCAATATGCTGTTTCTTCCTACGTTCCCCTAACTCTCGTTATTGTCTTCACCAGTCAACTATTAACTGTCATTTATTCACTATCAGCAAAAAGTACGGCCCACACTCAGACCGCTTAGACAAGAATAATTTACAATGGCTACAGATTACACTAAGAAAAATTAACTAGAATAATGGCCTGGCAGATTCCAAAAACACCAGAAAATAGAATAAAATGTAAACCTGTGATCGCACTGTAAAAAATTATTGTGATTTTAACGGTAAAAGACTGTAAAAACGCTATTAATTGGTTAACAGAAAGTTTCCTCACAGTGAATAACTGTGATAGATCTAACCATACATTTAATATAATTTTACAGTAAAATAGTTTTTGGAAGTGAAAAAGAACAATTCATTGTATAATTTACAGTAAAAAAAAACGTTAATTGACATTCCCACAATTCCCTGCGTGACACATTTTATGTTTCTTCATAGATTTCTTTGTTTTTTCTAATCAGTTATGTACATTAGGGTTTTATGTTACATTTACAGATGTTAAATTAATGTTTATTGCATTTCTAAAATTTCATGTGTGTCACCATGATGCTGCTTGTGATGAGCTTCGATTCATCATGTGACTCTCAACACGACTTGGTGGTCGTCAGTGTATTACAAAAGTACAACACAGATTTGAGTACTTCTATATGTTGGTAAATTAACATTATATCAAATAACAAAACATGTATTTACTGTAAATTTAAGTTAAGTCTGTTAAACCTAAAATGTTGCTGCCGTATTTTTTACGTAAAATTTCTGGCAACCATAGCTTACCGTAAATTTAACAGATTTTTTCAATACTTGATTTTTGTTACTCTACAATAAGTCGCTTCTGTATTGTGATGTGAATTTGAATTGAAATCCCCACACACCACAGGAAGAAAAATGTATTGAATTTTATTGAAGATAAAGCATAATGGGTTTGTAAGTCATATATTTAAAAACTACAGCTGTGTGAATTTATTGAACGTGAATTTTATTTTAACTTAAAATTACAATTCTACATCCTGTTTGCTGCCTCAATTACAATTCAGTTAAAATTTAGGAACTAAATTGGAATGACAAGAAGAATTTATAGAATTGCAATTCAAGGGAATTAAATTTAGCCAAAAGGCCTTTAAACATTTAAGCCTAAAGGGTTTTAAAAAGTTTTTTCAAAACTTTCAAGCAAACATTCAAAGTTTGCTTTTATATTTTCATGCTAATAAGCAACTAGTTAATAGAGAAACTAAATGGAAAAGGCACTCTTAAGTTTTATTCTTAAGTTTCAGTTTTACAACCCTGATAACCAGCAGGTAAACGGACAGCTGCTACTCACTGGGTTTTTTTACGGTAGTGGTAACAGGTATGGTAATGCGGGGACCGAGTGGGCGGGGTGCCAGCGGGAAGGATCCGCCTCCAGCAGGTGGTTCGGTGCTCATCGGCTCTTCCTTAGGGCAACACACACACACACACACACACACACACACAGTGTGCAACTATGCAGACTTCTCCTGTAGGCCCAAGGCTGCCTCGCAGGGGTGACAAGCGCTGACTGAGAACTCTGTAATTGGAATGACCCTGAACTCACTCTCTCTCTCACACACACACACACAGACACACACACACAAACACACACACACATAGACACACACACACACACACACACACACACACACTCCTCGTCTCCTGCTTTAGATAGATTGTCAAACTCCCAAACTCCCGCTGCTCATTTGCTGATGTGCATGACCGTGTCCAAGAGGCAGCAGCACTTGAGACGCAACCAAATTGATGGAGCTTCAGTAAATGTGTGTGTGTGTGTGGGCCTTTACACGAGGAGGGCCGTAAAGTGATTTGTGATATGACACGCTCTGCTCGAGTAAGAGGGAATGGACTGTGTTTCTCTGGTCTTTGGGAATCATTCCGCACCTGTTACAGAAGCGCAATCGAGGGTCGACACACGCTAGTTCAGCACTTTTTATATAAGAGTGAAATCTAATGAAATCTGACAGGTTAGACACTCAATTTTTTGCAAGTCAGAGTCAAATCTCAAGCCTTCGGCCTTGTGTTTTGATGGAAAAGTCTTGTTGGAAAAGTCTTGACTCAGACCTTACTAATAAATTGTTGTTGAATAAACCATGTCTTCTTAAAATTTATCAGCTAAAAATATGCACAAGTGAGGCTGGTAAAATACGAACAGAGGAGAAAAACTGTATCCATTAACTGCAGGGTTTCCCAAATTTGGGTTTACGATTTGATTAAAAGGAAAAAATTTAAAAGAGGAAAAAAATAAAAGTCTTAGTAAAAAAAGGTTTATCCACATGTCATGTGACAATTACCGTCATCAGAGGACTGTGAACATGCAAATGTGATGTTCAATTATTGAAATATTAAGTTAAACTCTCAGGGTTATTTCAAGAAAATATGTTAGCTCGAAATAATTTAGCTTAGGTTTTTGCTGACAAAAAAGCTTGCAAAATGTAATTTAGCAAATGTAACTATAAAACAGATACTTGATATTCAAAATGTTCCCAATTGTGCTGCCTTGCGTCACTCCTAAGAACATGTGTCATGAACACGGTTTACCTGTGGTACAATCATTGAGTTACAACTTATAAACAATCTCAAATTTAAATACATTTTCTGAAAGCACCAAACAATACATGGCACAAACAGGTTGGAAATGGGTTACTTCCAACATCCCATTATTTAGCTTATTATAGTTATTATCATCTTAGCAATTCAACTCAAATGTAAACATATTAAACACACTGACCATTTTACTTGGATTTCAGGCCTACAAATAACGATAACAATATTTAGGCTGCAGTTCGGACGCATTCTAACTCTGTCGCTTTAAATACTCAGCCTTTTTTAAACATAGTGAATTCTGATTGGCTGTAAATGTTTTAAGCGTTCATCGCTGTGAAAGAGACTCCAAAGTCGTTCCTCTGTGTCCTTATCATTATAGTTGTGTTGTACTATTCTCATAGAATTAAAACGATTATTAGGCTACAACTGTCGTTGTCGTCCTTGAATGGGCTTTTAATCTTTAAAACTCTTGGGATAAATCACACAAAACTGTTGTTCCAAACCTATACGACTTTCTTTATGATTTTTGTTGACGTAAAACAGAGAAATCTTCTAAATGTCTTGACTTGTGTTCCATACAATCAAACAAGTTGGGAACGACATGAGTAGGCCTATACGAGGACAGCATGTTCATTTTTAGGTGAACTATCCCTTTAAAAGTGTCTTTGTGATGGTTATTTTTGCGACGGTTATTTGGATTCTCTTTCCTTGCTATAAGTGAAAATGTTACACAAAACAAAACAATGGCAGCCAATCAGATGTTTAATATTGAATATGTGGAGCATGTTTGACCCGTTCTAGAAACCAAACGACAGACAAAATTCCCTTTGTTTTGTCGCGGTTTAAGGGATTGGGACAAAAACTCATCGAGTTTTAACACCTGTCGTTGTTCTTTCACGTCACGCCTGGTTTTCAGCCGAAGACCTCTCGGTTTACACACATCTGAGGTCCAGATGCTGATTTTAGCGAGACATCTGTCATTTAAGCTTTTCTTTAAGGCACAATCCTTTGCAAGATGCTCGTTTGTCTGCCGTTTTCTGTGCATTTTTAGAAGTTGTCAAGATCCTGCTGGTGAGGTTCTGGTTACAGACCACCTATTTCCATCTGCCTCTCACCTTCGCTGTCAGATTCAGTTCCCTTCCACTCACGTCGTTATTCCTTCATCTTTATTCTGTGGAAAAGCATCTGTTGATGGATTTTTGGTTAGCGGCGCTTGTAAACGCATCACGTTTTGCCTCGCTGTGTTGCATTTAATTAGGGATTCCACTTTTTCTTGTGTTTTCGAGGAGCTCGCGCACTGGGCCATCGAACAGATATAATTTTACATTTAAATTGAATCTTCTGTTTGAGTAATTGGGCCAATCCCACACCGTTATTTCCCTTGAAACTGCGGCGCTCAGTTTATCTGGAGATTTGTAGGCTATAGCGTACGTTATTATTTTATCATGAGAAGCGTAATAATTCTCTCTCTTGGTTTGCGATGGATGGCAGCCGTCCATCCGTTCGTCTGGATTTAACGGAGGCGATGGAGCTGTCAGAGCTTCTGTATTGACTCACAACAGGGCATGTCTCTGCTTTAGAGCTGAAGAAAAGAGGAAAAGCAGGGGATGGCAATGAATTCTCTCCCTGCTGGTGAAATGTCAGAGAGTGCAGTCGGTTAGCGGCGACAATGAGGGCCCTTCACCTGCTAATTGAAATCCAATGAGGTGTGAAAGAACCCTTTAAAAAAATTCACAATCAACAGGACCATCACGGTCAGCCACAACCAGAGAGAGAGAGAGAGTCATTTCATTTTGACGTCTCTCCCTCTTGTTAAAGATCCATCACTGCCCATTATTGCGTGAGATTGTGTTTCACGGCGCCTGTGTCTCCAGCAGCATCCAGACAACCCTCCATCACTCAGACCCAACACCTGTAGTCATACGAGCACTTAGAGTTAAACTTACATGCTGTACATGCTGGAACCAGACCACGGTCATAAAATATCAACGACGGGTAAAACCAAGATTGAATCCGGTCTGTAAAAGGAAAGAAACACTGTTCATTTAAAATGGCTTGGATTTGTTCACAAGTTAATATTGAAATCCACATACAAAGCAAAAGTTCCACCTGTCTCCAAAGCTTTCACTTTCCAATGGTTTTGAGATTACTATATTTTGGAGAAATGTGGAACAAATTTATATTTCAAATATTATATAAATAATAATATATATTTTTTTCTATTCATCAAAGAATCCTGAAAATAATGGTTTCCAGAAACATCTGAAGCAGCACAAACTTTTCAACATTGATAATTATCATACATGCTTCTTGAGCATCAGATCATCATATTATCCTGATTTCTGAAGGATCATGTGACACTGAAGACTGGAGTAATGATGATGAACTCGCTTTACTTACTATATATTCACGTAGAAAACAGGTGTTTTAAATTGCAATAATATTTCACAATATTACTGTTTTTACTGTATTTTTTATCAAATAAATGCAGCTGAGCAGAAAAGATTTCTTTCAACAAAAAAAAAAAAGAAAGGAATTTTACCTAGCCCAAACTTTTGAATGGTAGTGTATTAATATACTGAATACAACAACAAAAACATGTGACACAAGAATGCTCCTAAATGAAACTCAACAGCGCACAATAAATAAATCTGAAATCTCTTATTTATCTCGATTCTAAAGCTTAATTTGAATTTAAACACTTCCAATTGGTTACATTGCTGAACCACATAAAAAACGTCAATAGAAACTTTCAACACAGTAAATGGCAGCAAAATTGTGATTGTTGTAATAAAAATCGTGATTATTTATGCAATTAACTGTGCACAACATAATTTTTAAGATAAACAGTTCAAATGACTTTTTTAAATTGTGGCCAACAAAATATATCAAGTTTGTTCTAATATATAATAAATAAATATATCATATTTTGCATAATTATGCATGTGCATTTTGTTATTTAATCACATGTCGTTGATTTCACATGAAAGAAAGCCAGAATGACATGTAATGTTCACATTTACATTCATGCATTTGGCAGCACTTTTATCCAAAGCAGTTTTCCCTGGGAATCGAACCAATGACCTTTACGTCGAGCTTTATTGAGCACCAGGAAGGATGTTAGCTAATTGCAATTTATATCAATAGCTAATTATAGAGCTAAAACTAATTAACAGTACAATGACGTCTGTTTACCGTACCTGAAGATATGAACGCCGTTCTTACACATCCCTGTACCTATTTAAGCGTTATATCAGGTGAACAGGTGAACAGGTGCCTGACTGTCACAACTAATGTAGGAGAATCTGTTCTGAGATCCGCTTACGTGAAAACACTCGCTTCTCATCCTCAGCTCGAGTCTGTGTGTCGTTCCTGTTGCCTAACTGTCCCATACGTTTACTGACATGTTTGCTGACATGAAATATTCAACAGCCGACGGTGACACGGGGAACGATCTCCACAGAGTGTTATGAAGCCTCGGAGCGTGTGTGTGTAACATTGATTGGGATGTTGGCTGCGGAGAACAGGTTTCAGGTTTAATAAGAGCAGATAAAAGTGCTTTTTGATTCTGAGTTTCACCAGGAGCCTGTGGCTGAAGACAATGACTCAACAATTCAGGGATATTTCATTCATTCCAGGCTGCAGGGTTTTTACAGAACAAAACTTGATGTAAAAGAAATAACATTATCACTGGGATACAACGCACATAGATGAAAAAGCCTTCTTAAGGTGTACGTCAGTGGAAAACTGGACGTAAACGAGGTTCACAAGAGATCTCAACATCGTCTGATATCAAAAGTCAGAGATCTCAATATGAACTAGGGCTGTGCAACGATTAAACGCATCCAAAATAATAAAAGTTTGTGTTTACATAATATATATGTGTCTGTACTGTGTATAATTATTTTGAATATAAATACACACACATGCATAAGTAAAATGTGTTATTTATATATAAAATATTTATAATATAAATATATATATATATATATACAGTATATAAATGCAAATATTTCTTAAAAATATACAGTGCATGTGTGTGTATTTATATGTAAAAAATAATTATATACAGTATACACACACATATATTATGTAAACTTTTATTTTGGATGCGATTAATCGTTGCACAGCCCTAATAAAATTGTATATCTTCGATAGATGTTTTGGCCATTTGTAATATATTTTCATCTTAAACAGAGGTATGTGTAATATTTTGCCCTAATAGTATTAGGGCAATACTCTCCACTGTATGAAGCCCTGAGTGATCAACTTTCCTCTAGGATGGAGGGATGGAGGGATGAGTGCAGCGGATTGATCTGGTTGCGGTGTGGCCGGTGGTTTGTGAAGATAAAGCCAATAAAGTGCTGTCTTCCGTCTGTAGGATGGGCCTCAGATCAGCTTTAATCCACACGACTCCATCATGATGCATATTCATCAAGTCCAGACTCTTACATGGACTATGTAAGAATCTGCTGAAATCTGTCACTTCAAACTGTAAAATTAATATTTGAAGGATTTCAACTGACATTTAAAGACATTTAAGCTGTATTCATTATTTACAAAATGGGCAAAAATTATTTAAAGAAATGCAAAAATATTATTAAAATATTATTTTTTATAAAATATAAAATAGAGTATAATATGAAAATCAATGATTATTATTTTTTAGTGACTTAAAATATATTAATAATGAATATAGTAATACATGAATATTAATTTATATCAAATGGGGTGTGTATAATATATAACCTATAATATATACATTTCTATTGTAATATATACTGTATATATATATTGGTATTTGAGCTGTTGTTTCTCTCGAATGATGTCACTTCCTGGAGATGGAGAATGATATTGTCAAGAAACAATCAAGATATTGTTGTTAGTTAAAGGGGGTCTTACAAAAAACCTAGAGAATGGGGAAAACAAACCAATCACAAAGTGATGCATTTCTATATAAAAAATCTGAATAAATTGACAAAAATTGACATTAAAAATTCCCTTCAGTGTTCATGTCATTGTGATGCTGTGATAAAAAAGCTTAATATAATTTGCATTGTAAAAATATATAATAACATTTATTTAAAAAAATATAAATATTTGACCTAATATTTGAAAGCATATGAAGGGGAAATGAAGAGCGAGAGATTAGTGTCGGCCTGCAGCACCTGTCGTGTACCTGACGGACTCTCCTCACACTCCTCTCCATCTGTGTGTGTGTGTGATGTATCAGTGTACCGACGGGCCACACAGGAGGACCGCGCATTAACACACACATCTGCCTGCAGCGACACCAGCACTGAAACACACACCGTCCTCAGTGATTCAGCACGCCCGTTGAAGACAAGATTAGCTTGTCAGTGTCCGAGCCTGGACAAGCTGGGCAGTCTGGTCTTTCATGATGGTTTAAGAGCGGGTTCTGGCACCGGGAAACCAGCTAAACCAGATTAAGCCTTTAAAGGATTAGTTCACTTTTAAAAAAACTTTTGCTGATAATTTCCTCACCCCCATGTCATCCAAGATGTCTATGTCTTTCTTTCTTAAGTCGAAAAGAAATGAAGGTTTTTGATGAAAACATTCCAGGATTTTTCTCCATATAATGGACTTCAACAGGACCCAAACGGTTCAAGGTCCAAATGACAGTTTCAGTGCAGCTTCAAAGGGCTTTAAACGACACCAGACGATGAATAAGGGTCTTATCTAGACAAACCATCGGCATTTCACAAATAAATAAAAGAGTTTAAGTTTTATAAGCTCAAATGCTGGCCTTGGTCTGTTCTGTGATGCGCGTTCGTGACTCACGTAATACGCAGTTACGTTGAAAAGGTCACGCGTCGGCGGAAGTACCGAGTCAGTGTTTACGAATGTGAGAAAGGAGGACCATATACACATATTCAAATGTCCTTGTGTCAGTTTATCGTTTAAATGCCCATTTCGTGTGTGTATCCTGGGTGTTTTAATATTAAAAAGGCTAAAAGAAAATTTGCGTCAGGACAGAAGCGTGACCTTTTCAACGTAATTGCGTATTACATGACGTCACAAACACGAACTGTTTTCTATGTCATTGTAAAGTGTAATTTATTCCTGTGATCAAATCTGAATGTTCAGCATCATTACTCCAGTCTTCAGTGTCACATGATCCTTCAGAAATCACTCTGATATGATGATTTGCTGCTCTAGAAACATGTATGATTATTATCCTTATTGAAAACAGTTGTGTTGCTTCATATTTTTGTGCAAACCATTATTAATGATCGTAAGGATCGTTTCATCCCAGCAAACACAGAACGTTCCCCTAACGTTCCCAATGGTTCCCATGTGGTTATTTTTTGGGAACCAAACAAGAACGTTCTAGGAACGTTCCCTGGAGGTTATTTTTAGGTTATATTTTTATAACCTAAGGAGAATGTTCCCAGAACGTTCCCAGAACCTAAAATAAAAAATGATCTTCCTGTCAATTGAATTAAAAGTCCAGCTTGTGAATCAAAACAGTTCTTACATTCTGAATCGTATTCATCTTTAAAATATGAAATGCTCATGCTGGCACTTATATCTGCATATCTTCACAAATGCAACGGCTTTCCAGGCCAAAGCTCGAGTGAGAAAGAGAGAAAGAGTCTCGATGAATCTGCTGTCACTGTCTCAACTCATCAAACCGTTCTGGCCTTCAGGGTTTGTGGGTAAAATCTGTCACACACTCACAGTCGCACGGAAAACTGAATTTAAACTATAGCCTGTCGGCTGGAATCACATTTCCAATCCGGTCAAATGAATTGTCATTCTCAGCATTACAGTGAAGATGTTCTGCGCCTGCTGTAGAGCTCATAAACCCAGTCTTCACTGGAAGAAACGCTGTGTGTTGTGTTTTAAACATCTCCCGCGATCGATCCGGGAGTTTAGCCTGTCGCTCGAGCTTAGTCCGACTACGACGGTCTGTGGTGTGGAACGGACCGACTAATGCAACCTTTATTTCAAATGTTATGTTTAGGTGGAAAGCAATCTTGAATTAATTATGAAATGCTTGGTTTGTTATTGCCTCCAAAACACAATCACATCAGTTATGGCTTACTGGGCACTGAGATGTTTGATGTGCTTTCCTGAAGTTTCATTCGATTACGCCACAAGCTTCATTCAGGTCCTTAACATCTCTCACAGGCACGAACACACAAACAGAGAAGATTTTAGTTTTGGAGGAAAAAAAGAAAAGATATAGATAGTTCCTACAGAATCGCAGCAATATTGTAATATAGTTATTTTGCTGGAAATATTAGCCACCATAAAGAAATTTAATTTTTGGGGGTCCATTAGTCCAGTGGCGAAGTGAGGTAATAAAAACAATTTAAAAAAAAACAATACATAACCAAAATCACAGTAAAAAAAATCTTGATATAATTATTTTTCTGTTAATTTTGCTGTTTATTTTTGGATAGTCCAGTGTATTAAAGTGAGGTGTGTGTGTGTGAGTGTGTGTATGTGTGTGTGTGTGTGTGTGTGTATGTGTGTGTGTGTGTGTGTGAGTGTGTGTGTGTGTGTGTGTGTGTGTGTGTGTGTGCCTTAAAATAAAAGATATAGGCTATATAAAACATTAAAACGTAAAAAAAAAAAAAAAACTATGTGTAGCCCGAACTCATAAAAAAACAAACCATTCAATGAAATGTAATTGAGTTAGTTCAACTCAATTTGGGTCAATGTAATCCAAATCAAGTTAATTTCAAGCTTCTTTCATTTAAAACTTCTGTCTAAAGTTAAGTCTTTCCTATCTCTTAAAGATCTTCAAAGAGTCATTCATGCTTTCGTCTTATCTCGTTTGGACTATTGTAATTCCTTATATATATTGGAATATATCAGTCTTATATGTCAAGGCTTCAAATGGTTCAAAATGATATTTTAACAGGGGTCCTTAAACGTGAACATAAGTCCAATTTTAATATCTCTCAATTGGTTGCCAGTGCGTTCTTGCATTGAATTTAAAGTCCTGTTGCTTGTTTATAAGTCTGACACCTTTCTTATTTGTCAGATCTTTTAAACCCGAATAAGCCGCTCATGCTTGCGATCCACACACAGACAATAATACGCTTGCTAGTCCTACTGTAGGTTACGATACAGTGTTCCTTTATCTGTTAGTTAAAGTTGTATCTTTTTACCCATGCATTTAAGTCATTGTGAATTATTAACTTATTTTAATTATTCGATTTTTATATTTAGCACTTTTCTCTCTGTACAGCACAGTGGTCAACCACTGTTGTGTTTATTTGTGCTTTATAAATAAATAAAATGACAATTTCTGGATTCTCCATTTGCCCTATATTTAATCTAGGAGACATAGTTGAGATATATAGATCTCATTTGTGCATTTTCTGCACTTAAAATGGCCCCTGTAAGGTTCTGCACAGCATCGGCCCTCCTGCGATTGTTCGAGGAACGCACACCCTCATCCTCAGAGCTCCTGCTCTTTCTTCTCGCTCTGCTTTTGAACACGAGTGTGTGTCTCTTGAGCCAGGCCTGGAGATAAAGCTCGTCTTTGATTCTCGCCTCACAGGTGAAGCAGTAGCACCTGTTTGATCCGAGGAGCGTGTGGTTTGAGATCCGAACCCGGCCCTCCAGATGATGAGCACTCGTCCCGGACAGGACCTCATCAAAGCCAGAGATGGTTTGTTCTTCAGACGCTTGAGAAAGACAGCCGGCACTGCTTTGTGTATCGGAGCCTTAAAAGAGCAGAGTTATGCTTTCCAGATAACCCAGCAAGCATTAGCCGTCATTTCAGCGTCTAGGTTAACTATAGACCCGATATAGTCCGGCTATGAGTAACACTTCTAGCCAAAATAACCCTGAATTTGGTTGTCGGTTTTGCCAAAGTAACTTGTGAGATGTTTGATATTCCATCATGTGCAAAGTCAACAGTGATTACAAGGTGTTCGGTTTCATTTCTTCTATCTTTGTGATCTAATTGATGACTAGTCTAATCTTGGGCTATTGTTCAGACAATAGTTTTAGTCTAGTCGTCTGGGCTGTGTCTTATAGACGCTATTAAACGTTTTTAAACACAAGATTGCCTGGGAACCGCCCTGGCTCGTCTCATTCAGAACATCTCTCGCATCTCATGCGAGCGTATCGGTTCATAAAGTGGACATTTGTGTACGTTTAGGTGCTGAAACGTACATTACCGGCAGCAGCTACAGTAAGTAGCCTAAAGCATTAGAGAAGTAGAAATTATCTGACAACTGAGCTGGAATTGCCAGAGCAGAGTTGAAATGATAAAGAGAAAATTTTAGCAAGAAATCCATTGTAATATGCACAAAAAAAAAAAGTCTTACATGAAATCTAGATGCATGGCATACACCTTTCAAAAGTAAGATTTAAAAAAAAAAATGTTTCTGTAAGAAGTTTCTTCTGCTCACCGAGGCTGCATTTATTTGATCAAAAAAAAAAAAAAAGAGTAAACAACTAAAATATTATTACAGTGTTTCTATGTGAATATATTGTAATGTGTAATTTATTCCTGTGATCAAAGCTGAATTTTCAGCATCATTACTCCAGTCTTCAGTCACATGATCCTTCAGAAATCAGGATAATATGAGGATTTTCTACTCAGGAAAAAATTCTGATTATTATCAGTGTTGAAAACAGTTGTGCTGCTTTATATTTGTGTGGAACCGTGATAAAAAAACATTTTTACGATCCTTTGATTAATAAAACGTTAACATTTATTTGAAACAGAAATCTTTTTGTAACATTTTCTTGGATTTAAAAATGCAAATGCTTAAGAGTATGACTGGATGATTATTGCAGTGATTATGATTATGATGTCTCCAGCATGTTATATGTTTGGTAACAGTTCTTCTAACACTAACTGATGTGTGTGTAGCTTCTCATTTCTTACACATGTAGGAAACACATCATGGTCATATCGCAGGATGACAGTGAAGATTCATCAGACTCAGACCGTGAAAGAATGGTTGTGATGAACATGAAGAATCATTTTCACACATGAGTCCAGATCTTAAATGTGTTTGGGATGTTCTGGAGGAGACTTTACAGAGAGCTGGACTCTTGCTTTCACAATTCAAAAAATATAATATAATAAGAAATAACATCACAACATTTATTTCCATCAAGAGTTGCATCAATGTTTTGGTCAAGATGCAGTGCATATGTAATGTAGTATTCTTCATAAGTTTTTAATCAGTTATTTTTCAGATTATTTCTTTAATATGAGTGTATTTTGTTCTCCTGCACTGGCATATATATATTTTTTAAACTAGTACTAGTATAAACAAGTTAAAAACTTCCAGTGCAGTAAGACAAAGTACACTTATATTTAATTATATTTATATTAAATATTATATAAAAAGTCTTAACATCTTATTATGCAGTGTGCTTCTCAAGTACATTAATCTTTTTTTAAGGATTTTTATTTTGGACTGGAAAACAAGACAAGACTGGGGGGAAAAGACTTCCTAAAGTTTTATTTTGTATTATTTATTTATTTTTGTCTTGTTTTCCAGTTAAGAAGCAAAACTGCATAAAATATGAAGACATGCTTTCATAGATTAAATCTTGAACATAACTGTGTTTTGTCTTGCTCCAGAGGACTATAATCTTGTTTAAGTGTCTTTTATACCTTTTTAAATTAAGTATTTAGATATTTGGACAGAAAAACAAGACAAAAATGCTCATTAAGAATATTATTTTTTGCAATAAAATAAAACATAAAATTAGGTTTATTTTTCTGACCCCACTGACAGATATTTTCTTGTTTTAATCATGAAGACACTTAATATCTTAAGTCATTTAGTTTAGAAAATATTGATTTAAGAATGTTCAGATATTTGTGTGCATGTATGCTGTATTCACACACACACACACACACGCACACACACACACACACAGCAACACAGTCTCACACCCAAGGCGTCATCTTACTGACGCTTCTGACCATGCGTCAACATGCCGACGCACACACCCCCCCACAAACGTCAATATGAGACGCTCATCCTCGGGCGTCATCAAATGCCGCGCACCCTTTAGCGTCAGTTAGATGACGCTTCCGTTATGGGTAGGTTTAGGTCTGGGGTAGGGTTAGGATTAGACCACTAGGAGGCGCGTCTCATATTGACGCTTAAGGGGGGGGGTGTGCGTCGGCTTATTGACGCATGGTCAAAAATGGTCCATAGCGTCAGTTAGATGACGCCTTGGGTGTGAGACTGCGTTGCACACACACACACACACACAGAGAGAGAGAGAGAGAGAGCGAGAGAGAGAGAGAGAGAGAGACACACACACACACACACACACACAATCTCTCTCTCACACACACACACACACACACACACACAGACAGACAGACAGACACCCCCTCTCTCTCTCTCACACACACACACACACACACACACAGACACCCCCAATCTCTCTCACACACACACACACACAGACAGACACCCTCTCTCTCTCACACACACACAGACACCCCCAATCTCTCTCACACACACACACAGACAGACAGACACCCCCTCTCACACACACACACACACACACAGACAGACACCCCCTCTCTCTCTCTCTCTCTCTCACACACACACACACACACAGAGAGAAAGAGACACACACACACACACACACACACAGACAGACAGACACACACACACACACACACACACACACACACTCAGCCTGAGGACAGCCGGTGTCCCACGAGACCACGAGCGCAGTGTCGTACCTCATTTCCCAGAATGCATATTCCCAGGCATTTCCCTGTTCTCCCTGTTTGAGGACGTGTGAAAGTGTGACCGGATTTCAGCAGCTCGATTATCTCTCTCAGCTTCAGTGTGTGTGTGTGTGTGTGTGTGTGTGTGTGTGTGTGTGTGCGTGTGTGTGTGTGCGTGTGTGTGCGTGTGTGTGTGTGTGTGTGTGTGTGTGTGTGTGTGTGTGTGTGTGTGCGCGTGTGTGTGTGTAGGAGTCGACTGGCATCCACACGGTTGGACTGAGAAACACGAGAGTTATTCATAAGATAATCTACAACATCTGTGGGTGGAGTTTCACACTTCCAGGCAAACAAATGCATATTGGTAATGTTTTTGTTTTGTTTTTTTTTACAATAAAACACTTTTCCTGCTAAAAAAACAGCTCCAAAAGATATTCTGGTAACACTTTATAATAAGGTTCATTAGTTAGAATTAGTTGATGTATTAACTAACATGAACTAACCATGAGCAATACATTTGTTACTGTAATTGTTCATCTTTGTAAAAGATAATTAATAAAAATAAAGCTGTTCATTGTTTGTTCACAGTGCATTAAGTAATGTTCAAATTTTAATAAAGTATTAGTAAATGTTGAAATGACCATGAACAAAAATGAGTAAATGCTGTATAAGTCCAGATCATTATTAGTTCATGCTAATGTAGTTAACTAATGTGTTAAAGGGAACAACCTAACACTTTCATTGTATCTCAGTGTGACAACATGCCCCACCTCAACAACCTCGGCGAGTGTTTCTGCTGGATAGATCAGCATTAAACTGTTAAATAACAGATATAAGATTAAAATTATATCAGATTTGTCTAATTTTAAATAAACACAAAAAAAAGAGATAAAAAGTTAACACAAGTAAAACATTTACTTTTGCTATGGATCTATAAATATTCAGTGATATCTTCCAAAGATTTCTGAATTTTGGTGCAATTATTAAATATAGTGTTGATATGGCAACTAGTAAATACACTAAGTTTTGTCGTGTGTGGAAGTATTTAAAACAAGTGTTACAACTATCCTCGCTCACCCCTATTCAGGATTAATGTTCAACCACGCTAAAAAATGCAGAGTTGTTTCAACCCAAATTTGGGTCAAATATGGACGAACCCAACCATTGGGTTAAACATTTTAAATAAAAAATGTAAACCCAACGGCTGGGATTGTCCATATTTGATCCACATTGGGTTGAAACAACCCAGCATTTTTAAGGGTGTACTTTCACTGTCTGTTTTCGCAAGTCATGCGAGTGGATTCTTCTGTTGAGAGAGAGAGAGAGAGAGAGAGAGAGAGAGAGAGAGAGACAGAGAGAGAGAGAGAGAGAGAGAGAGAGAGAGAGTCACTGGTGGGCTGCACATGATTACACCAATCCAATAAGAGCTCATTGCTGTTCTGTGTGCCGCACATTAGTGGTAATGAATGTGAGTCCAGATATAGAAACAGCATCAGATTCTTTCACACACATGAGGAAAAACCCTCAGCGTTAAAGCACAAATTATTCATGCGAGCATCTAGATGTTGGGTTGTGTTGATATCACCTTCTCAACGGTGTCCATGTTAGCTTATATACAGCACCTTCCACAAATAGATAACCTACAGACAGAAATACTGTGAAGGACATTGAGGAAATGTTATTTTACTCATGTGGTCAAAATAAAATATTATAAATAAATATGGAGATTTTCTGTTTGTTTTATATGACGGGAGCTGTTTTTCCAACCCTGTGACCAAAATATTAAACCGTTTAAATCAAAACGGTTTAAAATAAAATAATAAATATGGATTTATTCAATTAAACACCTGTTTTGTTTTCATAAGCCTGTTACCAAAATATGGGACATCAAAAAAAATACAAATAATAATAATATTAATAAAAACAAATCAAATCTATCAAATATATATATATATATATATATATATTGAAAATAAATTAAATAAAACTGCTGTTTTTTTCCCCATGCTTGTTATCAAAATATGGCACATATGGACAAAGTATTGGGAAAAAACTCTTAACTCTTGAATTCAGGTGTTTCAATCAGAGGTGTATATCATACAGTTTATGGAAAAAAAGGTTGATGGATGCCAGCTTTGCAATAAGTCAGTTTGTGAAATGTCATCCCTGCTATAGTATACACTCACCGGCCACTTTATTAGGTACACCTGTCCAACTGCTCGTTAACACTTAATTTCTAAGCAGCCAATCACATGGCGGCAACTCAGTGCATTTAGGCATGTAGACATGGTCAAGACAATCTCCTGCAGTTCAAACCGAGCATCAGTATGGGGAAGAAAGGTGATTTGAGTGACTTTGAACGTGGCATGATTGTTGGTGCCAGTAGGGCTGGTCTGAGTATTTCAGAAACTGCTAATCTACTGGGATTTTCACACACAACCATCTCTAGGGTTTACAGAGAATGGTCCGAAAAAGAAAAAACATCCAGTGAGCGGCAGTTCTGTGGGCGGAAATGCCTTGTTGATGCCAGAGGTCAGAGGAGAATGGCCAGACTGGTTCGAGCTGATAGAAGGGCAACAGTGACTCAAATAACCACCCGTTACAACCAAGGTGGGCAGAAGAGCATCTCTGAACGCACAGTACGTCGAACTTTGAGGCAGATGGGCTACAGCAGCAGAAGACCACACCGGGTGCCACTCCTTTCAGCTAAGAACAGGAAACTGAGGCTACAATTTGCACAAGCTCATCGAAATTGGACAATAGAAGATTGGAAAAACGTTGCCTGGTCTGATGAGTCTCGATTTCTGCTGCGACATTCGGATGGTAGGGTCAGAATTTGGCGTCTACAACATGAAAGCATGGATCCATCCTGCCTTGTATCAACGGTTCAGGCTGGTGGTGGTGGTGTCATGGTGTGGGGAATATTTTCTTGGCACTCTTTGGGCCCCTTGGTACCAATTGAGCATCGTTGCAACGCCACAGCCTACCTGAGTATTGTTGCTGACCATGTCCATCCCTTTATGACCACAATGTACCCAACTTCTGATGGCTACTTTCAGCAGGATAATGCGCCATGTCATAAAGCTGGAATCATCTCAGACTGGTTTCTTGAACATGACAATGAGTTCGCTGTACTCAAATGGCCTCCACAGTCACCAGATCTCAATCCAATAGAGCATCTTTGGGATGTGGTGGAACGGGAGATTCGCATCATGGATGTGCAGCCGACAAATCTGCGGCAACTGTGTGATGCCATCATGTCAATATGGACCAAACTCCCTGAGGAATGCTTCCAGCACCTTGTTGAATCTATGCCACGAAGAATTGAGGCAGTTCTGAAGGCAAAAGGGGGTCCAACCCGTTACTAGCATGGGGTACCTAATAAAGTGGCCGGTGAGTGTATATTCCCCGGTCATCTGTGGAGTTAGGACCAGCAGAAGACCACGTAAGGTCACACAGGGGTCAGGGGCGCACGAGTCTCCGTTCCTGACAAACTTCCACCGCCATTATTAAAAGCAGAAAAACTGTGCGGCGGGATCTTCACGTAATGGGTTTCCAACAGCTTGCAAGCCTTATTTCACTCTGAAGACCTTGACTAGCTTGTTCAGGTGTGTTTGATTAAGGTTGAACTAAACTCTGCAGGGTAGTGGACCTCCAGGAACCCTGAAATAGTGTATCTAAACAGTTTAAAATCCTATATAATAACATTTAATGGAATGACATTTTGTACCCTATTCATCCACAGGCGAAGTAAAACAAGGCACCATAAACTGAAAGTAATCTGTGTACCTTTTGCGTTTAGGGTTTTGTGCTGTGTCTGAGATCTGTCGTGTTGTGAAGACGATGAAGGTCATTGTGATGATGAAGGGCGGCGCTTGGTGCTGGAGGCGCATTAGGAGATGAGAACGTCCAATTACAGTCGACTTCCCCGAGGGCCAGCGCATCCCGATCCTGGAGAGATCATCACCTTGATCGTCAAGCACTGTAAAACCCATTTCACTCAGACTCCTTCTTTATGTTTCATATGCTGTCGTCTCTGGTAATGACCTTTCTGTTCATATGCTCATCACCAGAATCACTCCTGTGGTTTACATATTTTTATGATCAGTTTTAATCTTTTACGCTCAGAATAAAACTGTTTCCATTTTCCTTCAGTAATGTGACATTTACAAGTGAAAAATAATATGCACTGAGGAAAAAAGTCAATAGTGCAGACGTATGTTCGCTCGCGGAATATCAGGACCGTAAGCAGACGTAGATGGGATTTTAATTCTTATTTGTTATTATTCATTCTAAAGAGAAGATTCCATAAAGGAAGATTCTATCGGAATCTATGAATAATCGTTACATCTAAATAATCACTAAATCTACATGAAAATTCTCTAAAGGAATCTATAAAATGAAAAAAACTATACTAGTTAGGGATGCACGATATATATCAGTAATATCTGTATTACGAAATATGTTCATTTATAATGTTATCGTTATCGGCCCGACAAGACACTTTGGCTGATATATTAAAGCTGATAAATAATGGATTATTATGAGACACTTCTGATGCGCACTGTTCGTAATTATGGTTTTGAATTGCTTGAAATATGATTGGAATTACAACGAAAAAGGAAAATACCTTTCAGTGCAACATGAGCAGCGCAAGTGTGTCATATCGGCTACATAGAAGGAGAACATTATAATTGTGTGTGTGTGACAAGGCTTTTAATGGTGAGACTTTTGTTTTTGTAATCAGGCTCTTAAAAATTAAATAAAGATTTTGGATTTAGATTTAGATTTATCAGCCAATATATCAGGTATCGGCTTTCAAATAAAAAAATGTATTGGTATCGGCCAAAATTTTCATATCGGTGCATCCATAATAAATAGATTCAACAACCGGCATTATTTAAAACATTTTACATTTCTTACTTCAAACAATATTTCTGAGTTTGTACGTTAGTTGCTGCAGTTTGTGCCCTACTCTTGGAATGAACTTCTCGTATGGACTGAAAGGTTTTGAGTGACGCTTCTATCTCTCCTCCAGCAGGATCTCAACAGTACATGACAGCGAGGGGTCAGTCTTATTACAGGCCTGAACCGCTGGAGAAGGTCGTGTTCTCAGACGGAGGATCACACACTGTCACTTAACACCGGCCGTGTCGTGTCACAGCCTGTTTGTGTAACGCTCTCACCTCTTCATGAGATATGAACAATGACAGCCGTTTGACGAGTGTCACCCGGGCAGAGCTTCACAGAGACACTGAGAGACGGGGGGAGAGAGAGAGAGAGAGAGAGAGAGAGAGAGAGAGAGAGAGAGAGAGAGAGAGAGTAAGAGAGAGAGAGAGAGAGTAAGAGAGAGAGAGAGAGAGAGAGAGAGAGAGAGAGAGAGAGAGAGAGAGAGAGAGAGAGAGAGAGTAAGAGAGAGAGAGAGAGAGAGAGAGAGTGAGAGAGAGAGAGAGAGAGAGAGAGCTCTCCCGTGAGGACAGGCTCTGCTCGCACTGCATCCTGGGAGTGACGGAGACCGAGCTGCACTTCCTCACAGAATGCCCAAAATATGAGCACATCAGAGACCACTATTACCCCAAAATAAATAAAATATTTCCCCAATTTAACACCTGTAACCCAACCCAAAAACTCTGTTTCATTCTTGGTGAAGAAGCCAAATCCTCAAACATAGCCGCAAAATTCGTAACATCTTGAGGGACGAGCAGAAGCCAGCAGACACCCAATAAACACACACACACACACACACACACAGCCTAAGATCTACACACGTATATAATGTTCAATTCCAAGTTCAGTGTTCGTTTGTTTTTGTTTTTCGCTTGTTTTTGTTTTTTATATAGATAATTTCTAAATACTTTATATTTATTTCTTAATCTTTGTTTATTTTATTATTATTGTTTTATGCTATCAGTATTATTATTTTGTGTACTAAATGTTATAAATCACTTTCTATGTTGTCTTGACGCTTTGGCAATTCAAAATGTATTTTTTTGTTATGCCAATAAAGCTTTCTGAATTGAATTGAATTGAGAGAGAGAGAGAGTAAGAGAGAGAGAGAGAGAGAGAGAGAGAGAGAGCGACAGAGAGAGAGAGAGAGAGAGAGAGAAAGTCACCCTGATGAAAATATGCTGGTTATTGCTGGTCTGATGCCAGTCTAGGTGTGGGACTGGTTTATTTAAGATGTCGACCAGCAAAAAGTATCAGGTTAGAAGTTTATTTTCTTTTATTCAAACCCCCTGACTTGCTTTTTGCTGTGGAACACAAATTATTATTATTATTATTATTATTATTATTATGTGCCACATCCAATTTCATATATGGGAAATATCAAATAAAATAAATAAATAATTATCTGTTTTTATTTGAAAAATTATTATATAATACAAAAGACTTTATAAAGGAATACATAAAAATGTTATCTAAATTGATCAATTATAAATGATATAGTATTGGAATATGTTTGAATAGCTGAGCCTGTTGAATGTTGTCAACACTACAACTATATAAATATATATATATATACTGTATAACAATATAAAACTTGTTACATTTTATGTTAGCTCATAATTTTCTCACTTCAAATAACATGTAATTTGTACCTTTATTCCTAATGAGATTCCAGTTTGTATCATGGAATGGACTTCTATTGTATGGACACATTTTTTAATTTTATTTTAAAGAAACATTCAAAGAATAAAGAGTAATACAGATGTGGAACAACAGACAAATTTCATTTTTGAGTAAACTATCTTTTGAAAATATAGATATTTAGATATAGATATTGATAATAATAGTGGATGCATTAATTTCAGAGGCCAGATATCATCTTGATCATCTAATATTATCTGAAGCGAGACTTCATGTAAATTCCTGGTTATGATTCTGTCCTCATCCTCCCGTATTGATACTATCTGTCATTTATTCGCTCAGCAAATCACGCTTTATTCGCTCTTGCTCAGAACGTATTCGTTCTTTGATCGCTGTGTGTGATCAATATCAGTTTGAGTTTTTGATAATGCACATCACATCTTTTATATGGTTCTCCTGAAAATGAATCCGCTGATGGTGTTTTTGAGGATGACCTGAATGAATGAAACGGAGGATGTGAGAAGAATCACATGAACACTTCTCAAGGGTTGTGTGTGGTTGTGTTAGTCACACATGAACGATGAACGCTGATTTTCAGTGCTTTGAAGACAGTGCATGTCAACAAGTTGTGCTGTCAGCAAACCCAGTTTCTGATGCTGTTGTCTGCGCTGGTGTGTGTCGTTTTGAAACTCGTTCCATGAGCACCTGGACGTGCGAGCGCGCCGGCGAGGCTTCTTCAGGACCGGCAGCTTTGATGGAGTGTCGGGAACCTTCTAACGCAGTGATTGACTGGAAGAGTCCTGGAGGATCCGGCTCTGCTGCGGCGCTGACCCGGCTCTGCCGTGAGTGACAGATGAAGAGATGATGGAGAGATGATGGAGAGAGATCTGCGACGGATCAAAGACAACACCGGATGAAAGACACAGACAGCAGGAGACAAAACAGGAAACAAGGAGGGCGAGAGAGACAGAGAGAGAGAGAGAGAGAGAGAGAAGACAAGGGAAGAATAAACGAGTCTGTGAAAGCAGAAACTGAGACAGAAGATATATAGATAGATAGACAGATAGATAGATGGATCAATCTATCTATATCTGTATATCTATCTATATCTATCTATATCTGTATATGTGTCTGTCTGTCTATCTATATATATATATATATATCTGTATATATCTGTATATCTATCTATCTATTCTATCAGTTCATCCTTCCATCCATCCATGGCACAGTTCATATCATTGTTCTGGTTTGTGTTGATGTGGTTCTTCTGAAAGTACTGAGTCCTGATAACGTTCCTCTAGTGTTCTCGGTTCATGTTCTCTGTTCATGTTCTCGGTTCATGTTCTCGGTTCACGTTCTCGGTTCACGTTCTCGGTTCACGTTCTCGGTTCACGTTCTCGGTTCACGTTCTCGGTTCACGTTCTCGGTTCACGTTCTCTGTTCACGTTCTCTGTTCACGTTCTCTGTTCACGTTCTCTGTTCACGTTCTCTGTTCACGTTCTCTGTTCATGTTCTCGGTTCATGTTCTCGGTTCATGTTCTCTGTTCACGTTCTCTGTTCACGTTCTCTGTTCACGTTCTCGGTTCATGTTCTCGGTTCATGTTCTCTGTTCACGTTCTCTGTTCACGTTCTCTGTTCACGTTCTCGGTTCACGTTCTCGGTTCACGTTCTCTGTTCATGTTCTCGGTTCACGTTCTCGGTTCACGTTCTCGGTTCACGTTCTCGGTTCACGTTCTCGGTTCACGTTCTCGGTTCACGTTCTCGGTTCACGTTCTCGGTTCACGTTCTCGGTTCACGTTTTCGGTTCACGTTCTCCGTTCATGTTCTCTGTTCATGTTCTCTGTTCATGTTCTCGGTTCATGTTCTCGGTTCATGTTCTCGAGTCCCCCTGAGTCCCCTCTCTCACTCGTACAGCGGTGATTCCAGCGGCTCTGGTCTAATACTCTTCCAGCCGCCCAGACAATAATATCATCCACTCCAGCTAAAAGTCACTCCAGAGGCCAAAGGCCTCATTTACAGAAATTAAGCAGATCAGCCAGAGGTGTGAGTTAATGTTCTTCTTCTCTGAGCAGAGGCGAGGTTGAAACACATTAAAGCGTATCAGTGTGAATGGAGTCGACTCCGCCGGCGGGCCAGCGCGGACGGTTTCGAATCGGGAACGACGTGAATGAGACTCGTAATGAGCTCAACGCTTCCTCAGCAGGCCATGTTTGCCCAGAGCCATGAAGCTAATCGTGTCTGGAGCGCAATGAGTTCAGAGAACACGCAACACATCTCGTCTACTACACTCATATCCATTAAAACCACATCCTTTTCTCGTAATATTTCACTTGTACCATCTTCTGTCTTGTCCTCTTTAAGGTCTCTGTCTGGTATTGTTCTTCCATGCATGTCAGCAAGACATTTATTTTGCTCAAAGGCTGGTCTTTCATATCTCAGGAGACTTCAGTCACAGTGTCTCTCTTTCTTTTCTCCTAAAAAGTGAACAAAAATAGAAATAATTAAAAAACAAAAAAGAGAGTTAATTTTAGACATTTAACCGCTCAGATCATTTGCTCTTAGAATAAAGTTTGAGATCTGTGGTTTTCAATCGCAGACTTGTGAGATCTCTAATGAAACTACAGAGGAGAGGCAAATGGTGATTTTCTCAATGAGAAAAACATCTTTAATGAATTTAGTTTTTAAAGTTATTTTCTGAATAAGTGTTTCCTGTTGGATGTTAAAGTCCAGCACAACGTAAATGTACATGAATCTGATCTTTTTAAGATGATTGTCCTTAAAACAGACGTGCTCCTGCTTCAAATTCACATTCTGTAAAAAGACTGCAGAAAAAATGCCTAAATATGAGGGAAAATGTGCAAGATGAAGATCTAAGGACAACTATGTTGGCCATATCACAGCTGGAAAGCATTCATTTACATCCGTCAGAAGCTTTACCAAAGTGACTTACAGTGCATTCATTTGCTGGGAATCGAACCCATGACCTCAGAGTTGCTCACGCCGTATAGTTTCTCGGGGAACTCAAACTCAATGCATGATGCATGATGTGTTCAGGGTGCAATGCATTAAGCAAGCATTCACGGCTGTGCACTTGTGTAAAGTTTGCATGTTTCTGGCCTCAGGTGAGAGTCGTGTGAACAGAAGACAGCTTGTCTAATGAAGTGCAGAATATTCATCAGCTGAAACACTCAACTGATCATCCCAGACGTTCCTGCTTAAAGAAAAATGGCCTCTATGATTCAACAAATTGATTTTTTTTTTTTTTTTGTGCTTTTTCTATGGCTAATACATCTAATTGTAAAAGCCAGTGGTCCTTAAAAAGGTTTCTCACTATGAAAGTGTGTCTGCGGCATGAGGACGAGGAGATACAATAACTACAATCCTAATAATGTGTGTGTGCGTATTCTGATGGACGAGCTCTACGACACAGGCAAGCTGAAATGGCTTTATGTCAAATTGTGTTGGCACAGCTCTAAATGGACTTCCCTTAAATGTACTGTGTAATGCAGTGTGTAAAAACAGAAGAGGTTTGTTAGGGTAAAAGCATCAGGTAACAGGCGTTCAGACAGTCCAATAGATCAGATGCAGTCTGATGATACATATTTTTGGTACTGTGTTGCACAAAATGCTTGCCAGTTGAAATATACATTGAAATAGAGAAATGTTTCAGGCCTCTTGCATATTCCGTCAAAGATCCACTGTGTGTTTTTGCCGCTGAAGCCTTTATCATCACACACTCCTGTCCTGAAGGTTGAGTTTGAAGATTTGAATATTTTTGTCCTCCACAGCAGAGCATCTATATTTTAACTCATATTTCAAGGCTATGAGTTTGGAGAATGTATTTCCCAAAGCCTACTGTAATGCGAGACCGATCTACAGTGAGTCGTGTTTGTCCATGAAAAACTCACTGGTTGCCGGGGCGTTACTATGCAGGTTAAAAATGTTTCTAGGATGTTGCTATGGATGTTGAGGATCCTAGGTGTCCTCAAGATTATTCTGTGCTGTAGATATGGCATATAGAGAAGTATAAACAACAGTAATAGTGAGCAATCAAATGTGTGATTTTTGCCTGGCAGACGATAAAACAGGCACAAAAAAATAAATAAAAAAGAAGTTTGGTCTTTTTAAAAAAAGTAGGCTAATTCCTTCAGGAACTGATTTCTACAGCTGCAAAATGCATTAAATAAAAGTGCATTGCACACGTTGATGGATATAGATTCCCATACAAAGTATGGATAATTCATAATAATTTTTCTTTGCAGTTAATTAATTCTTGGCAAGTATTTCAGAGCGAAGCCCGTTCTGGAGTCCTGCATGTCGCGAGCGCCCGACTAGCCTTTTCATATTTCATGAGCGCAGGAAAGACGTGCGACAGTTTTCCCCATTGTGATGGTGATTTCCCCTTTTCTCTTTAATCCCGACAAACCAGATTATGAATGGTGCGCTCCTCTCCGCGAGGAAACGGGAATTTAAATAGGCCCTACGATTCATGGTGCCATTTCTCCCTCATCTCCCTGAAGGAGCAGCAGGTTTTTTCAGGAATTAATTAGCTGGATTTGTATGAAAATAGGTTTGGCGTGACATCTGGTCTGGTTGTAAGTGCTAAGTGCTAATGAGGCCTATTCAGAGGATTTGCATCTGTTGACTGCGTCTGGCAGAGCCGAGGATCCTGTGACCCGGTGTCCTCTCTCCAAGGAGACACGAGATCTCCTGACACGGGCTTGAGTTCAGCTCCTCTCCACTTTCTGAGGAGAATGAATCATTAAAACCATTAAGAAGAAGCATGTGGATATTTCACATAACACAATCAGCAAATATTGAAACGCCGAGTGTTGAATTGAAGTGTGGCGGCCTGACTGTCTATTAAACTTCCTGCCCTTAATACTGAAGGAATAATCAGCAAAAATGAACATTTTGTAATCATTGACTCGTTTTCTTTAAGATGTCATGCTGAATGTCTGAACAACTTTTTCAACATAAAGAAATTGGATGGTGATTAAACTCTAAAAACAACAAATGTCCATGAACGTGACCATTATTTTAAGTCACACAAAATGCAAGTTTATGTTCTGCTCACCTCCTCCTATAGCAGTATTTATATATATATATACATACATACACACATTTTATTTATTTATTAATTTATGTGTGTGTGTATATATATATATATACTATAATATTATTACTAAAATAATAAAGTAATTACTATATATATATTTTTTATTTTTTATTTATTATATTATATATTATTATTACTTTTATCAATAGGGCTCTGAAATCAATTAATCACATCTATCTATCGGTCGATCTATCTATCTATCTATCTATCTATAGATAGATAGATAGATACACATACATACGTTAATAATAAGAAGAATATATTCAACAACAAAAAAATTACATATATCTGGGATAATAAAGCTGTATTGCATTAAAAAGGGATGTTTGTGACTGAGCGGTTGCTGTGAACTCCAGAAAACCCCAGAGGTGTGAAGACGCCTCAAAGAACCTCAACCTACCCGCATTTCCACAGGTTTAACCAGTTTAACGCACTGAGCTTAACCAGGTGAAGACACTGACCTCATGACCTCATCCACGTGCTTGCATTCAGACGTCGAGGATTGCAGAATAATTCATTCTTACAGAGATTAGCCAGGGTTCACCGGTACGTGGTGGATTTCTACAAAACATTATGTTTCTGTAAGCTTTTGTTTGTTGAACAAAAGCGGAAGAATTGAGCTGAGAAACGGCAGCGCACACTGGGACATAAATAGATGGCGTGCACATCCTTATTCAAGGTGAACGGCGCAGAGTAGAGTCTGTACAGTTAACTCAGCATTTTCACTCACAGAATCATTTATCAAGGAGAAAAGACGCTCCGCAGCGCTCCGTACGTAAACGCTCGTCAGCATGACCCACGCACTAACACTCCAGGAGATTTACAGATCTGGATTAGGACATTATTATTGCGTTCACACATGCTGTCAGGTTACAGTTGTTTGTGCAAAGACAATCTGCCTACCAACAAATTTCACTTACTTGCACATAAACCCACAGTGCACTCTGTTTAGGGCTAGTTGGCCTGCTAGTTTTTCAGCCTGATATGTAACCAAAACCCTCCTAAAACCACCAAACAAGAGCAGTTTTTGTTTTGTATTTATATTGGGCTTTTGACTTTTTGGACATCTACTCCGAATACCCAAGCAACCCCCTAGCAACAGCTTAACAAGTACACTTCAACCTTGTCAACCTATCATAACACACATGCATGCAGAACAAAACTTGGGGACGAGCTGTTTTGACTCAGGCTAGAAAGTATCTACCTAGCAACCACATAGCAACACCCTAGTAACCACTCACACCATCCAAGTATGCTAGGAAGGCAACTACCTAGAAATCACCCAGAAAACACCTAGAACACTCTTGATACCAACAAGAAATGCAACTACCCAGAACACCTTCGCAACTGCACAGCAACGCCCTGGCAACCTTCCACAATCACAGCAACTACTCAGAACACTGCATAGCAACACTCTAACAACAACCGACATGTATCCTGACACCACAAAACTAGGGATTGGCTGTTTTGAATTGGGCCAGTAAGAAACTACCTAGCAACCATCCAGAAGACCCTAGCAACACCTTAACAACGACCCGGAAAACACTTAAAACACCCTCCATACCACCAAGAAATGCCCTAAAAAATGCACAGCAACACTCAATTAATCTATTATAATCTAGGCAACCTTCCACAACACCCTAACAAAACTGTCTAGTACATCCTAGCAACTACTCAGAACACTGCACAGCAACACCTTAGCAACCACTCACATGTATCCTGGAACCACACAAAAAAAAAAACAACTCAGGATTGCCACTTTTGAATTGGTCCAGTAAGAAACAATCCAACAACCACCCAGAAGAACCTTGCAAGTTCTTAGCAGCATGTTTGAGGTTTCTTTTATTTAACCCCAATGTAGGGATGCTAATCTCTTTTTCTCTTCACTACAATAAAACTGATTTACACACTCGCAGCTGCTGAGATCATAGAAGCTTTGTGCTGTAATCTACGTGAAACACGGTAACACACACACATTGTGAAGCACCGCATGTCAGATAATAAAACCGTGCCCTGCGGCCCTCATCTCTCTGCCTCTCTCACGTTGGCTGTATATCTCTCTATATGTGTGTGTTTAAAATACACTATAATGATAGTCATGGAAACAATAACACACAGATTACACAAAAAACACATTTTGATCTTAGTTTCATCTAAATATGAAATGTGTCATACCTTAAAAGGAACAGATCGTATAACTTCAGCAGACAAACATGTCAAAATGACTATTTTTATGCTCATTTTGAGTCTTTTTTTTGCATGAAGATTCTCTAAAATTTCTCCAAGCAATTATGTTTACGGGTTTGCAACAACATGAGGGCACATAAAGAAGAACTTTCATGTTTATGCAAACGGTACCTTTAAAGTGAACATGAAACACGTTCAAAATTGATTTTACTTCCTTAATGAGAAAGAAAAGATGCAGGACAGGACTTTTATCCATTGGGAATTGATTGGATGGTGTAAATCAGTGTTCAATAGGAGGCTGACTGGAACATGAAGGCTAAAAGAGCATCTCCACGAATCCCAATGGAAATTATTCGTTTTCACATCATCATCAATGCCATTAAACAGCAGCCTAAAACAATTGCTTAAAGTCTCCCTTTGGGGAAAATCAAGCTTTTAATGTTGTTTATATGTCTATGTGGTGTTTTTAATATGCTTTAAGACAAACCATGTGTAAATTCATAAGTCGACAGCATTGCTGAGTATTTTCTTCTTATACTGTAAATGCAGTGAACCAAGACAGTCTCAAAAACACGGTTTGAAATCGCTGGTGTTTCTGATGTCACAAACTACCTTGTAACCAATCAGGGGCCGGTTGCATAAACATAGCCATTACGTTAAGACAGTGTCTTAAGTTCTAGTATGACCCAGCAGTTAGTCAGGGGCAGTCAGTCTTACTTTTCGGTATCAAATTAGGCCAATCTACGTTTTTATGTAGCTTAACAGATTTTAAAAAGCTATGAACATTCTAAAAGAAACACATTTGATGTCTAACTTGTAAGAGCGTGGTCGTCAACGAGTGGATCTCTGAGCCGAGTGAGTAAGTGGAGGCGGGGCTCATTTGCATATTCATAGAACCGCGCATACTAAATAAGTCAAGGGTGTCGAGTTACTTTGAAGCTATTTAAAGACATATGAGGAATGTTTTTTCAAGGATATAACGTTCAAATATGTAATTTTGTTGATAAAAGATGAGTTTTAAGGTATAAAATGATTGACTACAGCTTTTCAACCTGTTAGCCTAATATTATTATTTTTTGGAATAGCGCTAGCGTGCTAATGAATCGTTTACAATAATACCAAGACACAATCAAATTTGATTTTACATGTGTACAATAAATAACTGATTTCGGTCCTAATTCATTTCCAGATTGTATAACACTGTGCTTTATGGCAGGTGTGTGTTGTGTCAGATTCCATTTCACTGGCTGTTGTTGTTGTACGGCGTCGGCGAGTGGAGTTGCATGTTTATCCTCCCCGAGGACCTTCGCTGTTCTCAGTCTGTGGCCTAGATACAGATCGACGGTGTGTTTCTTCCTCCACTGCCTCGGTCCTGCAAAACACGTCATTCTCTCAGCGACTGTCCTCACACTCGCTCTCCGCTGGTTTAAGTCGTTAGCACGTTATTCACCCTCCACCTGACAGCAGCAACAGGGTCTGTGTGTTCGCAGTCACACACACCGCTGTTCACAGCGAGTTTCCTCCACAGGTCGCCTCCATTCGCTCCACATGTGTTAAAGCAACAGGGCTGCGCGTTAACACGTTACCCTGCTGACTGACGACGAGAAGGAGAGAGAAGATTGATCCAACCGTGTGTGAGGAGAGAAAACAAGGGGATGAAACAGAGGGACAGAAAACCAACAAGATTCAGGAAGTAAATAGGTAAGTAGGACAATTATTTTTATTACATTTTTAACACTATAGTTTAGGGGCAAATTCTCACTATTATTAGCATGCATATTACTAGGCTGTTTATTAGTAGGCCTACTTATAAAGCACATATTAATGCCTTATCCTGCATAAACTCAACATCTACCTTATTAACTATCAATGAGTAATTAGGGTTTATTGAGGCTAAAGTTATTAGTGAGAATTGGACCCTAATCTAAAGTGTGACCCATTTTTTTATTTAATAAAAAAAAGACATATCATATAAACTATTTGAGTAAAATGTTTGATTGAAAAACATGATTACAGATCATGATCAGCATCACTCGTATACTTTTAAAATATAGAAAAACAACAACAATAATTGACCTAAAAAAGTGTACGAGTGAAAAAAAATCTGACCGACCCCAAACTTTTAAATGGTATTAGACTTTTAAGAGTTTGGGGTTGGTCAGATTTTTTTTCTGTTTTTGAAATGTCTCTTCTGCTCACCAAAGCTGCATTTATTTGATTACAAATGCAATAAAAACAGTAAAATTGTCAAATATTATTGCAGTTTAAAATAGATGTTTTCTATGTGAATACAATGCAAAATATAATTTATTCCTGTGATCAAAGCTGAATTTTCAGCATCATTACTCCAGTCTTCAGTGTCACATGATCCTTCAGAAATCACTCTATTATGATGATTTGCTGCTCAGGAAACAATTATGATTAATATCAATGTTGAAAACTTCAGATTTCAGATACAATTTCTGTTTAAAAATTTATTTCAAGATTTAACTAGTGAAAAAAAAAAAAAAACTTTTCAGAACCTATTACTCTCAGACTTTTGGATCCCTCAGTAAATGAACTGTAACACAGCAGAGGCTGTTTTCAGCCGGCACTTCCAGTCCCAGTCCATCCCTGGAAAGAATAAAAAGAAAGAGAATGAAAAATGAAAACCTGGAGAATAGCAGCGCTCCCACACACAGCTGGATAAACAGATCAACAAAACGCTGATGCAACTCCTTCTGTCTTCTTCCACACGGCCCTTCTCATCTGGTTATTAAGGTCACGCTTGTTTTTTTATAATTCTTCTTTGGTTGGAGGAGGAAGGAAACCTCAAGTTTCAGGAGCGAAACGAATTATCTGTGGCCTGTACGGAGCGGCGTGGAGGCACGAGTGGGAAGATCGGATCACGCCACTGGATTGGATGTGGAGCTGCAGCTGATTGGTCCTTCGACAGGGGAGTTTCCAGATGGATCCAGGTGTTGGCAGCTTTTGATGGCGGCCCGTCGGGATTGGACGATCTGGGGGTCATGTGACCTCCAGCCTGAACAACTTGTGTTTGTGTTAAAAATGTGCTGTAACAGGCGTTTGAGGGCTTAGTCATGCTGCGCTGCTTCTGACGCGGCTCTTTATCCCTGACGCGCCGCATGCATACAAACACACCTCACACTCACTGCCAGCCTCACACTTCACTCGCTTCTGCAGTCAAACCACACACAGCTTGATATTCTTCAACCTCATGTATAAGTCCTGATGAATACAGGGGATATGTGACGTCTGCTTACATTTAATAAGAGACTGCGTTTACTCTGCTATCATTAGTTAGCAACTTTTTTTTCCTTTTAGCTTTCATAAGGGTTTAGGGTCATTTTTATATGAGAAACACATTATTTTGGACACAATTTATTTTATAATGACACTGGAAATGAAAAAGCCATTCCACATTGTTCTCCTTTTGTGTTTAAAAATGTAACAGAAAATTTAGTAAAACTAGATATTAGATACTAGATGTTTATATATATACACCTAAAGGATTATTAGGAACACCATACTAATACTGTGTTTGACCCCTTTCGCCTTCAGAACTGCCTTAATTCTACTTCGCATTGATTCAACAAGGTCCTGAAAGCCTTCTTTAGAAATGTTGGCCCATATTGATAGAATAGCATCTTGCAGTTGATGGAGATTTGTGGGATGCACATCCAGGGCACGAAGCTCCCGTTCCACCACATCCCTCTATTGGGTTGAGATCTGGTGCCTGTGGGGGCCATTTTAGTACAGTGAACTCATTGTCATGTTCAAGAAACCAATTTGAAATGATTCGAACTTTGTGACATGGTGCATTATCCTGCTGGAACTAGCCATCAGAGGATGGGTACATGGTGGCCATAAAGGGATGGACATGGTCAGAAACAATGCTCAGGTAGGCCGTGGCATTTAAACGATGCCCAATTGGCACTAAGGGGCCTAAAATGTGCCAAGAAAACATCCCTCACACCATTACACCACCACCACAGCCTGCACAGTGGTAACAAGGCATGATGGATCCATGTTCTCATTCTGTTTACGCCAAATTCTGACTCTACCATCTGAATGTCTCAACAGAAATCGAGACTCATCACACCAGGCAACATTTTTCCAGTCTTCAACTGTCCAATTTTGGTGAGCTCTTGCAAATTGTAGCCTCTTTTTCCTATTTGTAGTGGAGATGAGTGGTACCCAGTGGGGTCTTCTGCTGTTGTAGCCCATCCGCCTCAAGGTTGTGCGTGTTGTGGCTTCACAAATGCTTTGCTGCATACCTCGGTTGTAACGAGTGGTTATTTCAGTCAAAGTTGCTCTTCTATCAGCTTGAATCAGTCGGCCCATTCTCCTCTGACCTCTAGCATCAACAAGGCATTTTCGCCCACAGGACTGCCACATACTGGATGTTTTTCCCTTTTCACACCATTCTTTGTAAACCCTAGAAATGGTTGTGCGTGAAAATCCCAGTAACTGAGCAGATTGTGAAATACTCAGACCGGCCCGTCTGGCACCAACAACCATGCCACGCTCAAAATTGCTTAAATCACCTTTCTTTCCCATTCTGACATTCAGTTTGGAGTTCAGGAGATTGTCTTGACCAGGACCACACCCCTAAATGCATTGAAGCAACTGCCATGTGATTGGTTGATTAGATAATTGCATTAATGAGAAATTGAACAGGTGTTCCTAATAATCCTTTAGGTGAGTGTATTAGAAGATTAAATAAATATATATTACTCTCTCACACACACACATATATAATTGATTTAATTTATTATTTAAATGTATATATATATACATATATATATATATATATATATATATATATCAATTTATATACAAATTAAATAAATAAACAAATTTATTTGTTATTTAAATTAATATATATATATTATAAATTTAAATAATAAATAAATATATATATATAAATACACACACTAGTTATACACACACATTTGCATTAATTTAAAAAAATATATATATATTCATTATTTAGATGACTACAAATATTTGAGAAGAAATACAAAATCATACTTTTAAAATATGAATAATAATAATCATTCATAATTGGTTGACAGTGTAAATGCAGCCTTATGCCAGTGACATTCATCATGCACATGCATATGATTGTTTTTTTATTATTATTGCTCTGCTGTTTTTGGTTTAATCAAAACAGACCCCACTTCCTTCCTTAATACACTTGTCTTATTGTGAACAATTCATTATTGCATGTAAAGTCATGTTTGTCTTCATAATCTTTCATCAAATTGTAACAGCTTGCCTCTCCCCTGAAAGGCCTTTCTTTTTCAGCCGACAACACAAATCACTCTTTTCAATCCCTCAACTTCAGTTTTCACGATCCATTCAATTACTGATGTATAAAGTTGAGTCCTTCTCTACATATTTCACTCTGTAATAATCACAGATATTCACAGATATAAACGTTCACTTCACGTTACACAAGTAAAACAGGAGTTAGATGTTGCTAACCCTTTAATTAGTGCAATCCAGACTAAATGAGCAGGGAACATTGTTAATAAACAGGACTGACCCCTACATAAACACAGCCATCTAATGCTCGAGGCAGACTGTATCAATATGCAGAATCCATAAGCCAAACTAGTCAAAATATGAAGAGATTAATGCAGAGCCATGCCACGATCCATCACGCAAAAGGCCACATTTGTGTTCATATTGGAAAACTCGATCTGGCTGCTTCGTCCTGCCCTTTAAAACTGATAACTAAATCTGTGTTCTCCGCGAGCTGTTTGCGCGCGCCCTCGGTTTGATATGCATCAAAGCCAATTACATGCATAGGTGACTCCTATTAGCGAGAGTAGATCAATGTCACTAAGAGGGATCTGATAATTAAATCAATTTAACAATCAACTCACTAAACGAATACGGGTGACGTTGAAATTAATCTGGCACGATCAGGCAATTGTTGATGTCCTTCCCGTGCGGAGAGGATTCTCCGGAGGAATGATCACGGCTTGGCCGGACTCCAGATCCACAGGCAACCCGAGGTTAACAGCGCTTGCTTGGGTTTGAGGAGTCATGAATGATGCTCTTCCTCAGCAGATCTGCAGTTACAGCTCCACTTCATCTCTGCTTTCCTCTTACTGGGTTTTTTGGGGAAAGACATGAGCGTGCAGAAACTATCTGGAGAGAAAGGGTTATAATAGTGTAGTAAAGGTAACTAACCTTTTACATTCACATTCATCTCCAGTCTGGAAGTGCTTTGAATTCTGCTGATCTTTAGACACTTGTTTCTGCATATGCAGGTTTTTTATTTTATTATAAGCTTCTGGGAAAAGAGGTCCTGACATCATTGATGGCGCTGCAAGAACAAACATAAGTGCATTTCATACTTTGAGGAATTAAAGGATTGCTGAATGCATGAGTTGGAACTTGAATTGAATTGTTCACAAACTCAATGCTCTTATTCTGAATGTCACACAAATGACACAACAAAATTTAGCACAGGCAAAACATTTACTAAATATACAGTTTCAGAACACGACAGAATGTGCACTTTCAAATGCCATCAATGGAGAAATGCAAGAGTGCAACCAAAACTTTCACTGCCATAAACCCAATTGCAAAAGCAATTAAAGGTAGGGTATGCAATTTTTGGAGAGGCTAGCATTAGAGATCTGAAATAATAAGATCCCACCCTCCCGTCAGAGCGTCTCCAAAACTACGCCTCCTCCAAAACACATGAATGATCACAGCAGGGAGCAAACAAATGCCTCATGAGAAATGGCGTTAAAACTCCCTCATGTCTCAAAGCACATGACATCATGACATTATAATAATAAATATAGCTGCGGGCAGCGATTATTGTGGTTCAAACGCTTTAAGGCCTTTAAGCATACATGTAAAAAGGTATTATGTTTTTATTTAGAAAGCAATGAAGCACTTAGATCATAGATGGAATAGACCATTTACAGCCAATACAGGCAGTCTACTAAGGAAATACCTGTTTTTTTTCACCTAGTTAAAGCGCCAGATATGGCCCGATGTCCATAAAAGTTTCCATGCTTTAGAATCATGTGACGCATGTGCACACCCAATTTTGTGAAGTTTAACGCAAATCAGGCAAGAAGGGGAACAGTTTTAGCCATTTCATGTGAATTGCATATAAATACAGGATTTTTAGACCTTTTTAACAGTTATAGCCCCACCTATGGGCCAATCTCCGTAAAAGTTTGCACGCTTTTTTAGAATCATTGAGTTTTCGTTTAGGAATGATAGGCTTTTGGGTAGGGCTAGTTTGCCAAAGTTGGTTTGTGAAATAATTCCCAATATTTAACGAACGATTCAATGGACGGAGGTGGTGCTAGAGGCAAAGATGCTCAGAATGAGGAGTTCTTCCATGTGGTATGAATGTCACGGGTGTGTGCCAAAAATCGTACTATATAAAATCCTTTACACACATGAAAAACGCAAAGATGAAAAAAAAATTCACAGACCTCTAGGGCTGCAAGTCAAACAGGCCCAGTGGGTTTCGTTCCGATCAGCCTCCGTTAACCTTGTCTGATAGCTACTCAAACTTCAAAACACATATTTCGAGATACGCAAATGTGTTCTGAGGCAGTCTTGGCACTTTGGGCGAAGACGCTGCATGCCAATTTATGTTATAGCGCCATCAAGTGGCCAAAAATCAAAAGATTTTTTTTTTTTCAGAGAATGTTGCTGCACTGCTTTGGTTCGGATTGGTCAAAAAACTAGGACTAGTTCATAAAAGTATGTTTTTCAAAAAAATTCGGTAACACTTTATTTTGATGGTCCCTTTTGAACGTGCTGTTGACTATACGTAACTTTGCAACTATATGTCAACTAACTCTCATTGGAGTATTAGTAGACTCACTGCTTAATATCTGTTAACTCTTTATTGTGATGCTCCTCCAACAGACACTCTACTGACTATAAGTAACTTTTCAACTACATGTCAACTTAATCTAACCCTAACCCTACCGGTCTATTAAATACTCTAATAACACTCTATTGAGAGTTAGTAGACATGTAGGAGCAACGTCACTTATAGTCAACAGAATGTGTTAAAGGGACCATCAAAATAAAGTGAAACCAAAATTTCGGGCCCTCGTCTAACGGTTTAGAAGTTATGAGGGATTTTGTACGTTTCCCCGCTTTGTAACGCCCCCGTCAGGCCGATCGGGGCGAGCCTTGGCGTTGCGGTGTGAGTACTACCAGCCCTTAAAGTTTAAAGTATCTACAACTGAATGCACACACACACACATATAAATACATTTAGACCACTTAAAAGGTAGGGTAGGCAGGATTTTAAAAAAAATAACAATTCCCAAATATGTTTAAACTGTCTTTATATACCAATACATAATTAAAATGTAAGTACTCTGAAAAAGAGATTTTAAAAATCGAGTGTATGTAGTCCTCTCAGGGCTGTAATAAACACAGCTACTTATTCCATTGACACATTTCGTGTAAGATTCATAACATATACTGTGTTTTGATTGTAAGAGCTTCCACGATGAAAGCACTGTTACCGTCACTTTTCAGCCCCTTGATGTCCCTCAGTTGTCCACCGCTGGAAAGCCCTGATATTGCTTGCTTTATCCAAAGACTTTTTGGGCATAGCCTTTTCAAATACTGTCTTCTTTTTCTTGCCTGGTTTGCCTTCGCTGACTGTATATGCAGGTACTGGGAATTTTGACTGCTAAATTCGCGGCCATAATTGTGATTCTTTCTAACGTCCGTGCCTCTTCCCCTCCTCGAGTCACACGGGCGTGCGAGTGGGCGGCTCCTGTAGCAGCGGCGGTGGTTGCCATGGTAGCGAGGGAGACTGACAGTCGCTCCAGCCAATCATTTCATTCGTCCCGAATGGAGATAAGTAGCTGTGTTTATTACAGCCCTGAGAGGACTACAGACACTCGATTTTTATATTTTCTTTTTCAGAGTACTTATATTTTAATTATGTGTTGGTATATATAGACAGTTTAAACATATTTTGTTAGAAAAATTCTACCTACCCTACCTTTAACTTAGTGATTGCTATCAGGGTGTGAAGAGACCGCACACAGTAACACATTATGTTATAACATACATGTTTCTGGAAAAAAGAAAATCACTACTCTGCCTTTAATAGGCCAACTGTGAGCAAACTAAGCGATAACACTGCCGATTTAGTCTTGTAATGAAATAAATCTTTTACAGTTCCTTCTCCAATGGCAAAATCCCACAGTGTGCACCTGACACGTACTATTATAACCAATAATAAATATGGCTGGTTGGTTGGTTGGTTGTGTGTGTGTGTGTGTGTGTGTGTGCGTAGGCTACTGAGCACAAGTCAACACTCAGAAACACAGAATTAAAGAATCCAAGTACAAGTGAACTCTATGAAAAATCTTTAGCTATTCTTTAGCCTCAGGCAGATCCAGAATGAGCGGTTACCCGCATGAGCGCGTGCGAGACATAATGCTGAGTTCGAGTTTATCAACGCAGGTGCTCGAGACTGCAAGCTGTTCCCGCTCGAGTCCGGATCAGGGCCGCGGCCCGCGAGAATAATGACAGAATCTGAAAGATTTACAGTCATTCTGCACCAAAATATCCCATCTGACAGCCCTTCTGGAGGGCGTCCATAAATAAAGATTGTTGACTATTGACAAACGCGGCGCTTCAAAGCCAGGCTTCCTCCGGAGGAATGGAGATGAACTGAGATATTGATGCCGATTCTTTAAACTTTTATCATTTTGTTCGCATTGGCTGCCAGTTCAGAGGGAAGCCCTGGTTTTGTGTCAATAACTTCATTTTATGCTCTTTTGCCTGAAATATTCAGCAGCTGCGTCTCCGCACAGAAGCCGGTCGCTGTTGATTTACTGTAAATCTTTTGTTTCTCATCAGGGGATGTTTTCAGAAGCATCTGAACGATGTCGCTTTCGCAGTGGGGCCGCTGTGGCAATTTCAAATTATTAAGGTTCATTTGCGCCGAAAATGTTGAATTATTAAGTGTGAATAAGCGCGTTCTCCCACGCGCGCTTCGCTCGAGCGCGTCCACATGCGCTGAGCTCAAACTGTGCCCAACATAATCTCATCTAAATGTGTTCGCTCTCGCTTTCCGCTAGCCTGTTAGAGTAGATACAAATATTAAAGCTATCTGCCTTCAGATGAGATTAAAATACTCACCCAGGGTTCAATCTCATATGCGGCTCTTGACAGAAAGACATGTTGAGCTGTCTGTGAATATGGGCTTTCATTTAAAGTCAGTGAGAGTTAGTGGAGAGCTGGAACGAGGCGCGTAAACATCGGGCGTCAGGCCATCGCTCTTTAGTTCAAATCCACGCGCTGATGGATGACGGGAACGGAACGGGCTTTCTGACTGTCATAGATCTGCGGCTGACGGTAAATTACTGCCACGCTCATGTCCGTTAGTACTGCATATTATGTTCACACAGTAAATTAATGACGGAAATGACATCCAATCGAGATTTGGAGGGGGAGGGGGGGATTTAACATGTATTATGTTACATTATGTACAATGTTCCCATCTACCAAAACAGTTCTATAAAACGTTCTGCTAATGTTCCCATTAAGTTCTAAAAACGTTATTTCTGAACGTTCCAAACATTTTGGATTCAAAATGCCAACATTCCATTTTGTCATTTTGCAAACGGACGTTATATATTTGAATGTTCTCTGAACGTTCTAAAACAAGTAGGGCATATTTTATACAATCTGATTCATATTGCATATGAAACTGGCAGTTTCTCAATTAGGCAAACTCGAATCTGATTGTCTTCTGTTCACCAGCTCGGGTTAACAAGGTAGCTACTGGTTTGAACGCTTTTGAGGAAGAACTAATCAGCGATTTTACCCCAATCTTTTAGTTTGGAGAAATATTGAGGAGGCCGACTTTTGGATAAAATAATAAAGTATTATTAGAATTTGTCTTATTTATTTTATACAACAATTCAGACTGTGGCACCATTTTTATTAATTTACATTAAATGTATTTTTAATTAAAAAAAAATAATGTCAATGATATAACAATTGACTGGCATGAAATAGTACATTCTATAGGCTATTACATACATTTACATAATTTATTGTATGCTTTATTCTATGCTGCTGATATATCACATTTATTAATTAATTAATTATTAATAAATGTATAATCAATAATAATAAATTATAAATATTATCTTTATTCTAATCCTGTGCGGTATGCGTTTCAAATAAACTGACCCTTAATGGTTCGTCAAACAACAAAAAGTACTGTGGTTGGTCACTTTACACGTCGATTAGATGTTTTCCATTTAACTGGCAGTCTTAATCCAAATATGCATGCAAATTGAACCAGACTCAAACGGCCTGACTATGCAAGGCTAGTCTTGAGCAGGAGATAAAGCTGTGCAGCGTGCATCTTTTCTGTCATGTTAGCAGTGTGCTAATCACACAGGGGCTCCATTGCTAAAAACAAGATCTTTAATGCTCCTTGACCCTCACAGAGCCTTTGATTCAGTCATCGTGCCTCAAGATGTCCGAAAGCTCCAGCGTCCCTGTCGTCTTCGGGATCAACCCTTGACGTAACAGCACTGCCGCCTCTGCAGTTTGGCTGTTTATGCAGTTTAATTATGATTGGGCTTCGCTGCGTGTCGGTTTGAAGTGCAGTAATGAGTGGAATCAGGGCTTTTTTCTTCCTTTCTTTCGGAGGTGTGCTTTGAATGTCGTCGTCTTCAATCAGCCGCATGTGTCTGGGCCTGTTCAGAGATGTCAAGACGAAGGATGTTTCATCTATTTTTACGGTTTATGTTGTGTTCTCCTCGTCGGGGAGGATCTTTGGCCTTCTGTCCCGCACGTCTCCGGATCTGCGGGTTTTAATAACAAACAGAACGTCAGTTGAAAGGCATTGGAGATGCGTTTTAATGTGACAGTGTTTCAATTTTTACTCGCCGTTAAACATTTCTGGTCGGTTTCTTTGCGTCAACTTGATTTCGAGATTGTCGGCTCAACTGTCTGTTGTAGTTTGTCTTTAAAAGAACACCTAAGTCATCCTGCAGGGGTTCTTGTAAAGGTAACGCAGACATTTGCATATGAAAGTCCTCGTCATTCAGATTTATACTAATATTTCTTGTGTGAATGTAATCCTTATCATCAAGTCGCTTTGGGAGACAGCTCGCACAACACAACTAAACGGCGTACAATCCTGTTGATGTTATTTTACATTTCAAATACTAATTAATATATTTCATACTTGTGTAATTGCTCCAAATGTTTTTGTACTTCACAATAAGATTCAATATATTAACATTAGCCAATGCAAGCTATCTTGAACTAACGATGAACAACAATTTTCCTTGTAGGATTAATTCATCTATAGATTAAATGTTAATTTATAAATAAAATACTGTTCATTGTTAATTTATGTTTGTTCAAAATAGATTAAATAATGTTAATTTACCCATTTATCATTCCCAATTGTTAAATATGATTATGCATAAATTAAAGATGGATTTTTTCACTGCAATAATGCTGCATTGTTTACCAACAGGGTAAAAAGCAGCAGCTATACTGGAGAGAATGTGATTTCAGATGCAGCCATAGACTCTCTCTCTCTGGTGTTACACTGTGTAAAGCCTCAAGGTTGAGCTGTTTTGACCTTTTGACCTTTAGATATTCAGGTTGTGTTTCAGTACAGGTCTGTGTGTGTTTGTGATCTGTGAATTTCCACTGAGCGCCGGTGTAATTTGCTCTGATGTAACCTGCTGACGTATGCAGAAGGAATCAGGCCTTAAACCCCAGAGGGCCGCGGTGACCCACACACCTTCACACACGCAAGCACAAAACTACCATTTCACACACACCTACACGCTGCAACTGCACAAAACTAATAATCACACAGGAAAGAAACCTCACGAGATCTCAGCTGTTTCTCCTCGACAGCGATGAAGAGAAATCCTGAAGATGTTTCCTGAGAAAATATCCTGTGTCTCCACTAGAGTTTCAGAAGAGATCTCGAACCGGCTCAAACGGTGCAAGAAGTCTGCCAAAACATGTCAGAGATTATATCACGTTTTAGTCATTTTAAGTTTTAGTTATTTTAGTACATCAATGAAAATGAGAATTGTTGCCTTGGCAAACAGCTTAAAGGGGATATATGTAAGAATTTTTTTGTATTAATCGCTTTTTATTGCCAGTGTGTGAATAGCTTGTAAGAAAACTTTATAAAAAAAAATAAAAAGAGACATTCCTTGACTTCCTAGTTGTCTATGAAAGCTTGTAGACTGATTTTTAAGTGAAGGTCTCGGGATGTTTTTGACGGGAAAGTCCAAAGGATGTGACGGTTACGCGCCCGCTCAATATAGATCATGCATGTATCTTTTTTTGTTGTTGAAAATTTTATTTTGCTTTTTTCAAAAACAATAACAAACATCAGACACAACACAGAGAAGGCAACAGCAACAACTACAAAACGGAAAAAAAAGGGGGAGATACAATGTAAGACAGTTAGAAAATTAACTTTATCAAATCAAGTCATGTGGTACTTTATTTATATAATTCAAAAAGGGTTTCCAGATTTCATGAAATAAGTCACCCCTACTTCTCATTGAATATGTGATCTTCTATAAGGGTACACAGCTGCACATCTCCGACAACCACAATCCAATTGGCACATCAGTGTCTGCTTTCCATTTCAAAGCAATACAATCGTGCATGTATCTTTAAATGCAAATGAGCTTCTGCTCCCCGCCCCCTTTCCAGAAGAGGGCGGAGCCTTTACCTTTATCGTGTTCACGCTCACTACATTGCAGTTCTTCATCATCATGAAAGTTTATTATCTGCATGCGTTTTAAAGCCGTATCAGTCTTCTGATTTATGTTTTTCTGAGCGCACAGCTGAACAAGGGCACAAAAAGCTGGATGTCAGACGGCATGTCGCGTGAGTATTAAAGTACGTTCTCTTTCACGTCTTATTGCTCTTAAAATGATCAAAAACACAGTTCATAAACACAGTCGGTTATGTCTGTGAACGTAAACAGCAAGTAAAGAAATCGCATGTGTATATTAGATCTGTGTATTAAAGTGACAGCAGAGTAATATACAGTACTTACTCATATATATGCTGTAAATATGACTCAAACAACAACAGAGAAACAGAAAATCACTCACTGCGCTTGACTGAATAACTTCAGTAGCTTTAATAAGAACACATTTCTTGCTTGAACGCTGCTGTTAAATGCTCTGGCGAGGAGATAAACATGGCAGACTGTGTACAGCTCACTGAGGGGCGGAGCTAAGCTAATAGGGCGGAGTCAGTCAGCAGTCGTGGGCGGGGCCTGTGCAATGTGATGTCACAAAAACTAGACTCTGCAAACATCTTGTTCATAGGCACTGCTTATAATTTATGGGGAATAAAAAAGGAGTGGGTGGATTTTTACCATTATGGGGGGTTGTGTACACACACATTCATGTTCAAACACCATGTAAAAGCGAATTTTGCATAACAGGGCCCCTATAAGTTTTCAAGCTTGAATTAAATTCAAGATTTTTAATACAATAACAACACTGGAACCACGTTCAACATTATACGAGATCCAGCAGGATATAATGTGAAGTAAGCGTGTTTCTGAGGCGCTCGGCTGCTGTTGGCGGCCCAGGGTTCAGCCGAGAGCGAATGAAGCCACATTCAGACATTTTCTACCCAGAATGCTTAAATCTCATCTGATCTAACAGAGTTTATTCATATCAGCACTGACTGGATGGGCCACGTGACATTTGGATAGTTGAGGGGAGTCATCTTATCATTCCCGGGAAAACGAGCCACACGCAATGGGAAACGCTAAAGCACATAAAAGACACGCAGCCCAAAAGTGACGCAGTTGTTTTTCTAAAAGCTTCAGCTGACTTAAAAAGCAAGCGCTCATGGTAATATTTTATATATATTTATATATATATATATATATATATAAAAAACCAACTGCTTATTCAGGAAAAGCATGAGAGTTTGCTATATATATATATATATATATATATATATATATATATATATATATATTATACATACACATACATAGGCACAATACTGATCCATAAACACAAAACGTGTATATATAAAAAACTAAATATATGATATAAATGTAATTATTATTATTTAATTGATTGATTTAACAAGAACTAATTTACCATGTGATCTAACAGTCTAAAAGAGTCAATTCAGATCAGTACTGACTGGATGGGCCACTAAAAAGCAAACGCTCGTGCTTTTCTCTGAATAAGCTGACGGTAAAATGAGAGGGAGTGAAGAAATAAACAAGGGATTCATTAAAAGGTTTCCGAAAGGATAGTGTGTGATGAATGTGGCACTTTTGGAGAGCCGTGCCTCTGTAATGATCCTCTGAGGTCTGCGGCGGTCACGCTGTTTGCCCCCTGAAAAACACACACTGATCCTGACCTCGCAAACTCAATATCTACCCACACATTAACTATCCCAGTCCACAGATTTATAATAACGCACAATGGGATCCATTTTTCTGCTGCCGGGTGTCACAATGTTATTTACATTAGTTAATGAACAGAGATCAGCTCATAAATAAATGTATAAATTCAAGCAGGCGAAGAGGATAGAGTCAGTTCTGGATGGAAACGTCCGTAATGGGAATCGGCAACACTCATAATACAAACACACAAAGGAAACGTACACACTGAAAACATTAAAGTGCCGCTGGGTGTGTGAGGGGCCGTGGATGTCAGTCACTTGTGCAATTGAGGTCGTTCCTCACAGCAATAAAGGTTAATAAGAGTTACTGTCGGGGTCTGAAACAACTGCACGTGTTCATCAGGGTCAGAAGTGCAGGAGAGAGAGAGATGAAGCAAAACTTCACAAACAACATCTGTTCTTCACAATACCATCCGTCGCAACGCCACGGATGAACACGAGACACACACTGACTACGTTTACAAGCTGTCAATATTCAGGTTATGGTCGGGTTAAGGTCACTATTCGGGTTTCTGAAACATTCGGAATAACCGTTTACATGCGTGAGCAGAGAGAGTTACTCCAGTATACATGGAATTTGTAATCAATTGGCAATATCCCGACGTAAACAGCGACGCACGGTTAGCGTCTGGACGTACGGACAACCTTAAGACGCAATATGTGTCATTTCCGATTCTTCTTCCTGTATCCAAAGACAACAACAACAGCAGCAGCAGCAGCAGCGGATAATGGAGAAATGGGTTTCCTCCTCGCTCCAAAAGTATGGTGCTGTGCTGCGTCTCTTTCCAGCGATTTCATGTTTACTTCCGGTACACTGCACGCGGGTTTTTGTATGCGCCGTTCCTCTACTCAGAAGACCAAGATTCCTTGCAAATAGAACATGCACAGAACACAAATGTTCCTTTTGATGGGGATATGCCGATACGCGTTTACATGACCAAATATTCGGGTTAGAAAAAGGGGGACCCCAGGTATAATATTCAGGTTTTTAAAAACCGGTATATGAGCATATTCGGGTTTTTGCCGGTGTTTACATGGCCGTGCGCGACCGGGTTATTGCTAATATTCCGGTTTTGAATGGGTTATTGGCTGCATGTAAACGTAGTGACTGACAGCTTTAGCAAATGATGTCATGTCAACATTAGTGGACTCGTGATGACTATCCTGAGGGGTGACGTCAGAGACAATATCATTCACACTTTTAGTTTCTAAAAAGACTAAATATAACAAATATTGTGTTAAATATATTAAATATGTTAAATATAACACACAAAACATGTATATATACACAGTTTTTATATACACTCACCGGCCACTTTATTAGGTACCCCATGCTAGTAACGGGTTGGACCCCCTTTTGCCTTCAGAACTGCCTCAATTCTTCGTGGCATAGATTCAACAAGGTGCTGGAAGCATTCCTCAGGGAGTTTGGTCCATATTGACATGATGGCATCACACAGTTGCCGCAGATTTGTCGGCTGCACATCCATGATGCGAATCTCCCGTTCCACCACATCCCAAAGATGCTCTATTGGATTGAGATCTGGTGACTGTGGAGGCCATTTGAGTACAGCGAACTCATTGTCATGTTCAAGAAACCAGTCTGAGATGATTCCAGCTTTATGACATGGCGCATTATCCTGCTGAAAGTAGCCATCAGAAGTTGGGTACATTGTGGTCATAAAGGGATGGACATGGTCAGCAACAATACTCAGGTAGGCTGTGGCGTTGCAACGATGCTCAATTGGTACCAAGGGGCCCAAAGAGTGCCAAGAAAATATTCCCCACACCATGACACCACCACCACCAGCCTGAACCGTTGATACAAGGCAGGATGGATCCATGCTTTCATGTTGTAGACGCCAAATTCTGACCCTACCATCCGAATGTCGCAGCAGAAATCGAGACTCATCAGACCAGGCAACGTTTTTCCAATCTTCTATTGTCCAATTTCGATGAGCTTGTGCAAATTGTAGCCTCAGTTTCCTGTTCTTAGCTGAAAGGAGTGGCACCCGGTGTGGTCTTCTGCTGCTGTAGCCCATCTGCCTCAAAGTTCGACGTACTGTGCGTTCAGAGATGCTCTTCTGCCCACCTTGGTTGTAACGGGTGGTTATTTGAGTCACTGTTGCCCTTCTATCAGCTCGAACCAGTCTGGCCATTCTCCTCTGACCTCTGGCATCAACAAGGCATTTCCGCCCACAGAACTGCCGCTCACTGGATGTTTTTTCTTTTTCGGACCATTCTCTGTAAACCCTAGAGATGGTTGTGCGTGAAAATCCCAGTAGATTAGCCGTTTCTGAAATACTCAGACCAGCCCTTCTGGCACCAACAATCATGCCACGTTCAAAGTCACTCAAATCACCTTTCTTCCCCATACTGATGCTCGGTTTGAACTGCAGGAGATTGTCTTGACCATGTCTACATGCCTAAATGCACTGAGTTGCCGCCATGTGATTGGCTGCTTAGAAATTAAGTGTTAACGAGCAGTTGGACAGGTGTACCTAATAAAGTGGCCGGTGAGTGTATATATATATATATATGTAAACGCATGCGATTAATTTTTTTCAGTTTAACATAAAAATATGTATTCAATATTTATTGCATAGAACACTTCACAGTCTTCACTGCATAAAATAACAATTAAATATAGATTAATCCTCATTAAAGCTACAAAAGTTATTCAGTCAAGAGCAGCGAGTGATATTCTCTTTTTCTTTTGTTCTTTGATTAACATTAATGACAGACAGTAGCAGGTTTATTAGGCGGCTGTCACTTTAAGAGCTGACGCACATTTAATTGAATTCTCTTTATTTATAAAGCACTTTTACGTACATGATGTGGATCTGATGCACACCCTATTTTCTTTATGTTCAATCACTCGTTTAAGACTGTGCTTATGAAGATACTCAACAGAACAGGCATTTTGGCATAATTTTGTGTATTTTTGTCGGTTCAAGCGCTGTCTGTGTGCATGAGTTTGTGTGTGTCACACAGACGGGATATTCAGACGTGCAGTATCGCACTTTTGTGTCTCATCACGCTTAAATGCTTTAAAACGCATTTACGTGAATAAGAGCGTGTTCATATGTAACGCCAAAGGATGATGGGATAATGGATTCTGTGTTAAGCATTTTAAACGTGTTAAACTGGGAAAAAAAACGATTACATATTACATTGCACAATTACATTACACACAATGACTAATGTTTATTTTATATAAATATTCTATTAAAATTTTAATATAATAATATATAATATCAGACAATACGGTAATTATATAATCTGATAGCTAAGTTAACATTCCAAAACATAAATAGTCTACAAAAATGGCAAAATATTCTGATATAGTGGGTGTGTGTAATAAACCTGTGAATAAGTCAAGATATGTACCTGCATCTCTTTGCCAGCACTGCAGAAAAAGAGACACTTCTATTCACATCACTAGCATTAGCACTCGACAGATTAACACGACAGATTTAATATAAATTCAATCACCACCACCTGATTTTTTCCATAATGAATCATGAAGTCATTTGTTTTTTAGAGAGAGTTGTCAATGCCCCGGTGACATTGACAGCAATGTCATGTGACGTGTTCGGCACGGCAACAGAGCTGAGAATGAGCGTTTAACTTCATGCAAATATGATACAGTGTTCACACCAGACAGATCATGTGTGTGAGCCTGGGTCAGGACACCGGTCTCGAGACACACGGGATATCTGTGCAAGAGCCAACAACACACTGTATGGGTCAAAATTATAGATTTTACTTTTATTCCAAAAATCATGAGGATATTAAGTAAAGATCATGTTCCATTAAGATATTTTGTACATTTCCTACCGGTAAATATATAAAACATGTACATGTATTTGCACCGATATTCCAGATGTTCAAATATTCGTATCTCGGCCAAATATTGTCCTTTCATAACAAACCATACATCAACGGAAAGCCTATTGATTCAGCTTTAAGATGATGTATACATCTCAATTGCAGAAAAATAACCCATGTGACTGGTTTTGTGGTCCAGCGTCACATATAGTAAATGCAGCAACGATGTGTATTTCACTGAACAGGAGTGACGACAGTATGGATCTGCAGTGTGAACGTGTCTCACCTCTGCTGTATTCGTGAGTGTCCTGCGAGGATATTCACACACACACACACACACACACACGGGGCAGTTCCTCCTCTGGAGTCGAGTGAAACCGGCTGTGATCGGATCAGGGAGTGAGTCTGTCTGGGCGGCCCTTGGGCGAGACGAACACACAGAAACAAGATAATTACTTCCACTTACAACGTTTAGCGCGTCACATCCAGGCAGTCGGAGCAATCTGGAAGAAGCTGATCTCCAGTGTGTCTGAGGATTCACACACACACACGTTTACTGCTCTCAGGTTTTGTTTGTCCGGGGCTGTTACTTTAGACACAGATGAGATCCGAGTGAACTCACTGCAGTGTGGCATTTATCTTTTACTCTGTCTCTTTGCGTCCACTGTGTGTGAGGCTTCATCTGCCGTCCTGCGAGAAGAGCTTCAAGAATCAGCAAACATGGCAGCTCAATAACTTCATGCAACGTCTCGCTTCATAAGTCAGTGTGAAGCATCTGAGACTCTGCGTGTTCAAACTGTTGTTGGCTGGAGAAACTAAAAATAGCAACACTACTAACTTTTCAGACTTGCAATATACAGTACTGTGCAAAAGTTTTAGATCGGTAAGATTTTTTATATTTTTAAAAGAAGTCTCTTCTGCTCACCAAGGCTGCAATTATTTGAGAAAAAATACAAAAAAAACATTAATATTGTGAAATATTATTACAATTTAAAACAGCGGTTTTCTATGTGAATATATAGTGAAGTGTAATTTATTCCTGTGATCAAAGCTGAATTTACAGCATCATTACTCCAGTCTTCAGTGTCACATGATCCTTCAGAAATCATTCTAATATGATGATTTGATGCTCAAAAAACATTCATTATTATTTTCAATGTTGAAAACATTGAACATAACATAAAAAACAAAAACAAAACATTTTAGATAAAGCATAAAGTTTTACATTGATAAAGTTTGATACCAATTGAGCTACTAAGATTTCTATAAGATTTAAATTGTAATCAAATAGATAGCAATATAAAATACTATTGTTTTATATAACTAAATATAATATCATAATATAATTACATAATCTGAGTTAAATTAAATAATATATAAAATTAATATGATAATTAATAATTGAATAAAAAATTTAACCATCTCTTACTGTACTCAAGTAACAAGTATTTAATACTATTAATAATAATATATCTTATCATCGAAACATTTTTTGCTTACTCCTCCTCCTCTTTCACCTCCTCCTCCTCCTCCTCCGCTTCCTCCTCCTCTTTCACCTCCTCCACTTACTCCTCCTCCACCTCCTCTGCTTCCTCCTCCTCTTCCTCCATCTTCTCCTCTTTCACCTCCTCCTCCACCTCCTCCTCCTCCTCTGCTTCCTCCTCCTCTTCCTCCATCTTCTCCTCTTTCACCTCCTCCTCCACCTCCTCTTCCTCATCCTCCTCTTTCACCTCCTCCTCCTCCTCTTCCTCCTCCACCTCCTGTTCCTCATCCTCCTCTTTCACCTCCTCCTCCTCCTCAACTTCCTCCCCCTCCATCTTCTCCTCTGTCACCTCCTCCTCCTCCTCTTTCACCTCCTCCACCTCCGCTTCCTCCTCCTCCTCCTCCTACTCTTCCTCCTCCACCTATGCTTACTCCTCCTCCACCTCAGCTTACTACTCCTTCCTCCTCTTCCATCTCCTCCTCCTCCATCTCCTCCTCCTCCTCCGCTTAATCCTCCTCCACCTCCGCTTACTCCTCCTCTTCTTCTTCCTCTTCCTCCTCCACCTCCTCTTACTCCTCCTCCTCTTCCTCCTCCTCTTACTCCTCCTCCTCTTCTTCTTCCTCTTCCTCCTCCACCTCTGCTTACTCCTCCTCCACCTCCGCTTACTACTCCTTCCTCCTCTTCCATCTCCTCCTCCTCCATCTCCTCCACCTCCGCTTACTCCTCCTCCACCTCTTTCACCTCCTCCACCTCCTCTTCCTCCTCCTCCTACACCTCCTCTTCCTCCTCCTCCTCCTCATACTCCACCTCTTTCACCTCCTCCACTTACTCCTCCTCTTCCTCCTCCTTCTCCTCCTCCTACACCTCCTCTTCCTCCTCCTCCACCTTCTCCGCTTACTCCTCCTCTTCTTCTTCCTCTTCCTCCTCCACCTCCTCGTACTCCTCCTCCTCTTCTTCTTCCTCTTCCTCCTCCACCTCCTCTTACTCCTCCTCCTCTTCTTCTTCCTCTTCCTCCTCCACTTACTCCTCCTCCTCTTCTTCTTCCTCCTCCTCCTCCTCTTCTTCTTCCTCTTCCTCCTCCACCTCCTCTTACTCCTCCTCCTCCTCCTCTTCTTCCTCCTCCTCCTCCTCCTCTTCTTCTTCCTCCTCCTCTTCTTCTTCCTCTTCCTCCTCTTCCTCCTCCTCTTCTTCTTCTTCTTCTTCTTCCTCCTCCTCCTCTTCCTTCTCCTCAGGTGATCCAGCGGTCACTAGGACAAGAGTGACGGATAACCTGCGTCTAAAACCGACGAGACAAAAATAAATATTTCAGAAAAAGTATGACAGTTGTGAAAAGTGGGTGTTTCACACCAAAATGAAGCCAGACAGTTGATATTGTGTCCAAATACTGTTTGCATTGATTAACATTTCATTTTGATGAAGGATTCTCTAGAATCACATGCATCAAAAAAGTAATTCAAAAAGTGAGTTGCATAAGTTTTGACTTTTACAAGCAATAGAAACTTTTGAACTTTCATAACTTGAAAATATATTTTGGTTCCCACTACACAGATTTGATGCAAATGAGCGGTTATGCAATGCTTAAAATCCTGTAAAATCCTGTAATTTTTTTTAATAAACTTTTAAACAGTGCAGTGCTGATAATATAATTTGCAATAACATTGTTTATATCAAATTGAAAATGCGTGTAAAATATATATATTTTTTACTAGTGGTCTCTGTTTTTTGTGCCTACTGTATTTACAAGCAGCAAACAGGCATGTGATCATTGGATCAACTTTTCTTTTTAATCCATTATGATTATATAACAACAATACGAAGAATCCTATTAAATAATTTTATTTTGTTAAATTATATAAAATAAAAACTCATTATCATCATAAAAATATTATCTTTTATTTTATTATTTAATTAAACAACATTGGCATAAATCATATTACTATCTAGTATTGTACTGTAAAAACAATTATTTTTAATAATAACTATCACTAATAATAATTAACATTATTAAAACTATTAGAATATAAAATTATAAAATTATATTTAATACTGAAATAAAAAACAAGTAACACGTATTTAATAATATTAATAATAATTAAACCCTAATATCCTTAAATATTATTTTATTTTATTGTTTAAATAAAAATTAAACCAATTATATTACTACCTATAATTGTACTGTAAAATATAAACAAGTATTTAATAATGATAATAATAATATCACTAATAAGAATTACCCTTATAAAAAAGAATTATCATCAACATATATATAATTTAAAAAAATGAATAGTGAAATAATAAACAAGTAAAAAGTATTTAATAATATTAATATTATTAATAATAAAATCCTCATCGATAAATATAATTTTTATTTTATCTAAATAAAATATTACTATTTATTAATGTACTCTAAAATATAAACAAGTATTTAATAATATGATTGTGGTCAATCATAATAACAATAACATCCCTAATAATAATCCTCATCATCAATATTTATATTATCAAAATAATGATTTAAATTATAAACATTAAACAAATCAATAAATATGATTTGATTTATTATTTTGTTTTATATTATATTTATATTTGATTTATGATTTATTAAAAAAAATATTATTGTACTGTAAAATTAGCAAGTATTTAATAATAATAATAACCCTCATAAAAATCATCATTTATTATTGTACTGGAAAACAAAAACACAAGTATTTATAACTATTATTATTGAAGCCCACTAATAAATACTGCGTCCAGCAGTGGAAATGCCCACGACTGCTTCACATCTGTGTGTGTCTGACCCGCCGTTGTCCAGATGTTTGTCCCGGCACACTCCGCACCAGATGCCAACACATGTTGGGTTTCACCGTTTGGCCTTCGGTCACATCCACTGCCGATTCGTCTGCGAAGAGAGCAGATCATGGTGGCGAAGCACAACAGAAGCTCAAGCGCTGGGAGGAATAATGATAAAAACTGATTATAAGTCTATTACGGCCACTCTGCAAGCCGAGCAGGGGAAGAGGAATCCCATTATCTAAGATGTCTGGATAATGGATTTTGCGTGAGGGGCTTTTTCTGGCACTGGGTATTGAGTGTTAGGAATATTATCTTCATGAAGCCTGTAATGATACCTGTGGGCTGGGCAATATGGGAGGAAGAGACTCTCTCCTCGTCTTCTGCACCGCTCAGCGTCTTCTCAGATCTCTCTCCGTCTATCCTCACCTGCTGGTATAAAAAGAGCCAGCGCTACTGTCAAATTCACTTCGGTGTTGCTTAGCCGACAGTTTTAGTTCTTGCAAATGAACGTTATTGCAAATTAACAACAGAAACGGGTACAAAACAGGTGAGAGCGAGGCACGAGGGATTCAGATGTCTTCATGATCTAATTCGGCAGCATCTGAATTCAACTCTACAGATGCAATGCTATATTAAGCATTAAAGCACATTGGAAAAAATGATACTTGACATTTCTCTCGCATCTTGACATCTTGGATGCATTTGCAACAATGCACTGTTGGATTCTCCATGAAAAATTCAAGCAACGCTGCATGGGAATTTGGACAAAAGTAGGTCATCATAAAAGTTGTTCACTTTTACATTACAATACTACATTTATGCATTTGGCACACGCTTTTATCTGAAGTGAAGTCTCTTGTTGGAATCCAGCTGATGATAATGACGTTGCATCACTCATTTTCAATGATATTACAATCAAGCAGTTGTCACAATATATCGCAATACAAAAATGCAACAATATTGTGGATAGTGACAATATGTGTTGTGGATAGTTCACCCAAAAGAAAAAGGTTTTCAGAGTTTTAGTGTAAGTATTACATTATACTACTATATATATAATGTTGAATATAATGTATAATAATGCAACGGGGGAATTTGTGTGTGTCCTGATAATGCCAAATGTCTGATGTTACCAGTAAAAAGGCCTACATTATTTTTAATATATCGAGTCAGTGACAGAGTTCAAGCATATTCGTCTAAAATAATTCTGTATTTTCAGCTTCAGAATCATGAATATTGTTATTCTGGTGTCTCTATTGTCCTGTGCGTTGTGTTTCCAGCAACAAGTCCAATCCTATTAATGTACACACACAATGTAATATCAAATTTAGCATTTTAATCAACAGTACATTTTTTGTTAACATTTTATTATATCGCAATAACATCGTATTGTGAGTTCAGTATCGTGACATGGGGATTTCGTTATGCTGTGCATGCAGATCAGGTTGGATATACTTACAGTAGTTATACTTACAGTAGTTATATAGTAATAAGGGCATCCGTTGACAGGTACACTCTTTACAATCAACGAAACAAGGCATTACAGTATAATCACGCAGGCAATTTCCCATCATGAGTGATGCTTCAAAATGTCTCTGAGAAGTGTGTGCCGCGCTCACATCTCCTAGTGTCACTCTCACAGTAACTAACACAGCAACTTGACTGCGCAAGTCATTACCTGCAGTCTTTGGTCTCTGGCCAATACATTAAATCTAAATTACACGTCTGCAGAGCGAAGGATTCCCGCGGCGAACTGCCAGTAAACAAACAAAGAGCCCTCGTGCTTCTCACTGTGTACTTCACACACACGGCTAAAAACACACAGTTTGACCCGTAATTGACAAGCGCTTCAATCAAGCTGAGGACTGTAGTATGCAGTCGTGTTTGCTTTGTTTTAATGTCTCAGGACAAAGACATTGTCTTCTCGCTGAACACGTAATGCACTGTAAAGCGCACTACATGCATGCCGTTCTGTGTCACTGGGTTCCTACAGCGGTTATGGCTTGCACTCATACATAAATGCATGCAGTAAGAAATGGGACACGTTTAAAACATTGGCCTTTACAGGGGACCCGAACGCCCTGACGGGACACAAGCTGCGAGAGCATCATTGCTTCCATTACAGGCAGTTTGCATCATGCTTGAAGGCCACGTGGCATCCGGTAATGCCCTGCGTTGGCGTCTCAATTCAGTCAAATGTTTTTACGGAGTGAAACGCTGGGCGGGATGCTCATAGAGAGCGACCGGGCTTTATTGAAATCTAAGTGTCAGATCCACAGCCCTGGGAAACTCATTCAACGAGCACTCGTCCGTTTAGAAAGTTCAGCGGAGAGGAAAAGACAGAGAGATGCAGTCGGTTGATCTCGTTCCAAGACCTAGTGACTGCGCTTCATAGACGGCACTTTATTTTACATTGTATGCATTTCACAGACGCTTTTATTTAAAGGGATAGTTCGGCCAAAAATGAAAATTCGTTCAGTAATTACTCACCCTCGTGTCGTTCTAAACCCGTAAGACTTTCGTTCATCTTCGGAAACACAAATGAAGATATTTTACAACAAATATGAGAACTTTCTATCCCTCCATTGACAGTCTACACAACTACCACTTTCAAGCCCTAGAAAAGTATCAAAGGCATCAAAATAGTAATCCGCGTGACTCTATTATATGAAGCAACGTGGGTGTGTTGTTTATTAACAAAATAATTTTGTAAATGTGCGTTCACGAGAGCATGAATGTTCAATACCTTTATACAAGCCTTTTAATATAAACCATTATAAAGTCATTTTTGCAGTGCACTACTTAACGTAACGTACTGTAAGTTGCGCTAGTCTTGTCTTCTCTATTGTGACGTATATAAGAGTGAAAGGCTTCTGGAACAAGAAGAAATGTGGGCGGGGCTTGATTCTCTCTGTGAGGAATTGATTGGATGGTGGTGGTTTGCTATTGGCTGATCTCATGTGAGTGACAGGTTGCCCCGCCCACATCATCAGAGAACAGAAGAGATGCTGCAAGAGGGAGTTATTCTGATTCAAGATTACGAGACACGTGAATTAAACAAAATAATGACGTGCAACAGAAAAATCATTTAAATATTCCATTTAATAAAAGAACTGGCCATTTTGATTTCAATTTTGATGTAGGATTGACTCTATAGGAATATCAAATATTACAATTTGTGTGCTGCTGACTTGACGTCTATGCAGAGTGTGAGAAATCAGCTACTTATTTAGTTTATTTAGACAGGAAAGCAGCTCACTAGGTTTTGAAACGGAGCCGCTGAGTGAATAAGAAGCACAGATGCATGCTGGGAAGAGAGCTGGCCGTTGGACGGCGTGCTCAGAAAGCTCATTACAGATTTGGAGGAGCTCAGGGGCCTAATTAACAGCAGCTCATTTCCTACCTGTGCAGAAAAACACCCGGCTGTCGTTTTTCATTATTAATTCTCGATCAGCAGTTGACCGTCAGTCAGGCCAGAATCACAGATCTCCAGGCTTCTTCAATTAACCGGGTCATGGGCATGAATATTAATCCTCACCTTTGTCATTTGGGTACCCAGTGTGACCCCCTTCAGACAGGGCCGGTTTCTCCGGAGGATCCGCAAAGCTCTCGTCGCAAATGACCTTTAACCCCCGTACACCTTCCTGGATCCCCGGGCGACCTGCCGGCCCACGTGACGTGTTCAGCTCAGCTCCACTTCACATCAGTTCATGCATTCTCTGGGAATCAAACACATGACCTTGGAGTTGTTAATGTCATCATGCTTTTTTAAGACATTATCGGGATTTACCAAGAACCCAAAAATACCAAGCAGATATTGCACAAGATATTATGACATTCAGAACTTAATTGAGAATGACATTTCTAAAATGTTATTGAGATAGCAAACTCGAATGTGGATGTGAGGAAGCAGAAAAAGAAACTAATTTTACATGGAAAAGCTTTTTTTTTTTTTATCGAAAAGTTAAATAAATTCAAAACTAATTGAAATGTACAAAAATTTTATATAAGTATAAATGAAGAGTTCAGATGCAAAAGCCTCTAAGTGCCATCTGAAATTTTCTTCTAGAAGGATAATTTTTATCAACCTCGTATATTTAAGGTCAGTAATTTCACTTAAATGACAATTAATAGGTAATTTTCATTGTCATTTAAGTGAAATTACTGAACTTAAATATACAAGCTTGATAAAAATGATAATTCTAGAAGAAAATTTCAGATGGCACTTAGAAGCTTTTGCATCTGAACTCTTCAAATGTTAGCTACAAAAGCATATTTTATTTGGCTTTACAAGCCTTGTTTAAAAGGTAAAACAAACTGAAATGTAAAGAAATTATTGCAACTAGAAAAGCAAATTGTGTTGGCGTTGCAAAGCCTTGTTTGAACGTTAAAAAGGCCTTGAAGTTTACAGGCTTCAAAAAGATGTTTCACAAATTGTACTTCAATACACGAAGCGACGCTTCCACGAACACCGCCTGGTTTTGAATAAAACCAGAGAGAAAACCATGAAGCCAGATTCACAGGTCATTAGTTCTTCACCATCCTTTAAAAGTTCCCTGCAAACACAGAATGCAAACCAAAGTTTTGTTCCCAAACTCAAACCCAGTGGCAGGAATCGCAGGTTTCCGCTCACATCAGGGGTTTCACCTCCGAGAGTTTCCTTGGCAACAGACGGAGAAGCCTCGCTGCGGTCCTGCTCAACCCTGCGCGTGTGCGTTAAACATGGACGTGTTGGTGCTGCGAGTCCTTCATTACCTGAGCGGTGCGAGATCTTCATCTCCACAGGAGCCGGTTCATTCCCGGCCCCACTGCTCCGGCTCAATGAGACCATTCCCGGCTCCGGCTCCTTCTCTCCTGGCCTTTGCCGGGTCCATTGAGTTCCCAGTTGCCCTTTAGTGCAGTTCTCAGTCTCTTTGTCATCTCGTGCATCTATCGCTGCTCTCGCTGTGCTCTCCATGACCCTACACTGAAGACACACACATGCTCCTGGACTGCAGCCGTAATGAACATGAGTAAAGGATAACGCCTAGTGCACACTATAGCCGTCACGATTTAAGTCCACTTAAAATAAATAGCCAAGTCACAGTAAGATTCATAGTAAGACAAAATATATATTTGACATCATCGATGACTAATCTGTTTCAGACTTATAAAAATGAAGGTTCCAAAATGGGGCGTTCCCAGTGATGTCATAGTAGAACCATTTTTGGTTCCAAAGAACCTTTAATGAAGTGTTCTAAAAAGAACCACTTCAAGTGTGAAGGACATATTTAAAATCTAAAGAACATTTTGTGCATTTGAAAAGGTTCCATGGATGTTAAAGGATCTCCATTGAACCATCGATGCCAGTAAACAACCTTTATTTTTTTGGAGTGTGTATCAAATGCAGCTAGCATCCGTGTGTGTTAGCATACATCAGTGTGTGTTAGGCCATACATCAGTGTGTGTTAGGTCATACAGGGGTTCTATGCATTTTGAGATTAAAGAGAAGCCATCAAGCAATTATATCTGACCTTTCGCAAAGGTTTTATTTGTGTTTGATGAGCAGAAAAGTTCCAATTCTATTGCAATAATATTGATAATAATCAGAAATGTTTCTTGAGCATCAAATCATCATATTATACTGATTTCTGAAGGATCATGTGACACTGAAGACTGGAGTAATGATGCTGAACATTCAGCTTTGATCACAGGAATAAATTGCTTTACTGTTCACATAAAAAAACAGCTATTTTAAACTGTAATAATATTTCAGTTTTTTTACTGTATTTTTTTTAAATCAAATTAACAGCCTTGGTGAGCAGAAGAGACTTCTTTAAAAAAAAAAAAAGATTTAAAAAAATATTAAAATCGTCAATGACCTTTAAAATGCATGAGGTCAAATTATAACCAAGAACTTGCATTAAAAGGTATTTAAAGTCTTTTTATTTAAGGTGATGAATAACACTCCATATTTTACACACTTATATTTTAATGACTATAGCAATGGATCTTACCGTTTCAACTTTTATGCATTTGGGCTTGTTTTATATAAATTCAAATAACTTGTATAAAGCAAGTCCAAATGCATAAAAGTTGAGCATTTTTTCAAGCCATTTAGTTTTCAATGACCAGTTGAATAGTCAATTTCCTTCAAAACATCTTAATACGTACTTTGTCTAAAAAAAAAAAAAAAAAAAAAAAAAAGCACTTTGGTTCAAATTAAACTCGCATTAAAGCAGGTCTGGCAAATTTTTAGTCTGATACACCTAACTTCAAACATACGAGTTCACGAGCCACTCAGAGGATGTCTGAATCACATTAAAAACACATTAAAGTTGCTGGGATGAAGACTTACTTCTTCTCACAAACACATTATTTCTGCCTGTTTTTTGGCAGTGGTGATCTTGGGCTGAGGGCACCGTCTGGTAGCAGCCGCTCATCAACACCCACGGCACACACACACACACACACACACACACACACACACAGCTGTGGAAGATCTCACATCAGTCCTGGAGTCGGCTCTGGGAACGCAAGACTGTCATGTGTTGCTCTTTTTACACAAGACTTCACAGTCTGTGAGGCTCTTTCTGTGAGCTCAAGAGGAATATAATGCAGATAAAAATGATGTTGTGGTGAAGAATGTAATTTACATGAAAACGTTAGTTCAGACAAGAATAAAAAAAATAAAAAAAGTAAATTCCATATTAGTACTCAATTCAAGCGTGTAGAAATGAAAGGGTAAATATCAACGTTCTAAAATGAAGTAAAATTACTCAACTTTTCTGATACTGGTGTTCCCATCATGCACTGGGCCTTGAATAATTAATGAGGTTGATTTCTCACTGTTTTCCAGCTGTATTTACACTGTTTCATCATTGCTTTTGTTGTTAGGATTAGTAACTTTCCATTCTGTGACATTTGGAATTTATTTTCCACTCAAAATGACACATTCAAACACAAAAACGATCTGTATTTAGGTCTCTGTAAGTATTGAGGTCTCTGCGTTCACTTGATGTGTGACTCTTAAATGTAGAATATCTATTGTATTAAATATTTAGATGTTTCTAAGTAAAGCATACTTTAAAAGTGTGGTTTAATTCAATATTATATTTTTAGAGTGAAATCAAGTGTATTGCAAAGGAAACTTCAACTAAATAGATATTACTCAACCTTTACTAGTTAAAATTACTCAGTTCCTTGTTACTTTCACTTGACTTAGTTAAGTAGTTTACTTAACACCATGTGAAATTTACTTTACAATAAGTAAAGTTTTTGCATGCATATTTTTAAGTAAATTTTACTTCTTTTTTTTTCAGTGTACTAATGAAACCTTAGTCATGATAGACATACGCCATATTTATTTTGGTGTGAACAAAACAAGGCATGTTTTCTGTCGTTTTTAAACAGGCTTTACTCCAATGTTTATTGATGTCATAATAAATATGGCCTTGTTAAGATATCAATCCTCACCCTTACAACATTCAAGGAGGATCTGACCAGCAATTAAGCCTCGAAAAGAAGCAAAAACACTGTAGGATTTTTACAAGCACCTTGTTTTTACATGCGCTATGATTATTGTACGTTTTACAAAAAAATATCAAAATTGTTTCATTCAATGCGTTACTTGCCATTTCTTTGTAATTATTTGTGATATTCACTAGCAATTTCTAAGTGAAAAGTGTTTCAAAGTAAATCCTACACCAGTTAATAAATAATTAATAAAGGTGCATATTTTTACCTCGTGTAAAACAGACACTCATCAACATATTGCGTTTTGCTTTGGAACCTTCTTTTAAAATTAGTATTGGATGGTACATTGATAACACTCTCATCATCTGCACTTGATTATACATTTATATGATCACAAACTCTTTAAGACTGTTGACGTCATACGCCACAAGGCCTTTAACATTTCCTATCGAAACCTTTAAAAAGCACAGTCCACTCCATACTTCAGTAAGTACACTCGTTTTACCGCACTACAATAACTTCTGATCGCAGAAGGATAAAGCTAATGGAGATACATAACCATGTTTTACTCATTTTTGGTATATATGTATACATGTATTAAATGGACGTCTTTGGCCTTTGTTGCGTCTCACTGGTTCTCAGCTCCTTCTGCATGATATAACAGGCCAAAGTAGAAAAATGTCTATCAAATTTTATTTCAGTTTTAGATTCAGGATTTTTAGTACTTCTTTTAATAAAATTTTTAGTATTTCTTTGAGTATTTTTAGTACTTTTCTAAGTCAAAATAGACATTTTAATTGTTACGTTTTAAGTCATTTTATTGTTACGTTTTCATTTTAAGTTTTTAAATGTCTATTTAATCTTTATTAAACAAAGATCATTGGAGTATTATTGGAGTTTTCATTTTTATTAAAGATCATTGGAGTATTAATTGTTATTAAAGACAATTCAAGCATTCACTGGAGCATTATTGGAGTATTATAGGAGTTTTCATTGTTATAAAACATTATTACAGTATTAATTATAGCTTTATTTGAGAATTATTGTAGTTTTCATTGTTAGTGAAGATTATATTAGTATTATGGAGATTTTCATTTTTATTGAAGATTATTGGACTATTGATTGGAGCTTTATTGGAGTATTATTGTAGTTTTCATTTTTATTAAATATTGTTGGAGTATTAATTATATCTTTATTGGATAATTATTGTAGTTCTCATTTTTATTAAATACTGTTGGAGTATTTTTTAGTATGTTTATTGGATTTTTATTAATTAACAAAGACTATTGGAGCAAGTTTTAAAAGAACATTTCAGATTTTGTACTTCAAAATTTCATGTTTAATTCAATACGTTACTTGCCGTTTCTTTGTAATTATTTCAGATTGTAAATCTCCCAGTATAACTCCTTTGAGTGGGTCCTCAGACGACACCCAACACCTGAACCTTAGCTTCGTTAGCGAGCGTTCTGGCTGTGGAATAAACTAGTTGTAAAGTGCTGTGTTCACCAGCGAGTCTCTGTGGTCTTTCAGCCTTCACCCGTTTCTCTAATGAGCTTCACTCACTACTGACGGCGTTCAGCAGCCTTTTAATAATTTGTGCTCTTGCTGCTGTTCTGGATGCCCTAGCAGAGCACTTTCTCTGACATTCTGCTGATGGAACGACATCCAGAAGTGCTTATGATTACAAAAACCTCCTTTGGCTCCTCCCACTTCCCCAATATTAGCTCGGCTAAAATCTATAAATAAGAAAAGCAGGAAAGGGTTCGGAAATAAATAAGCCGCAGCTTCATGTTCTCTGGGTGTTTTGCACCACTTAACACATATTTGGCCAATGCAAAACACCCAGTTTGGCAGACGAGAACGAGGCGCTCTGCGTCAGAAGATCTGGGAGAGAAACTCAGGTGCCCAGTCCATGGCCGTCTGAGCCACCGCTAGCGCCGCGGCCCCTAGCGTAGCGGATAACCCCCACACCGCCACCTTGATGAGCTGGTTAGTGTTGGCTGGCCGGGCGCTCGTGGGACGGGCCGGCGGGTCCTGGAGCTGACGGCGCAGGACCGAGTCTGGACGCTGCATCCGCGTGGACGACTGGAAGTCTGTGAAGGTGCTGATGGCGATTCTGACCAGAGAAACACACAACAGTGTTGTTTTAGTAGCATTATTATGCTAAGTAATTATTCATATTTTGACTTAGTTTTTTATATTTTGCATTTTCATTTTAGTTATAAGGTTTAGTCATTTTGTTGAGTGTTTAAGTCACTCTTTTTTGTTGAGGATTCAAGTCAAGTGATATTTTAGCATCATTGTAATGCTAAGTAATTATTCATATTTTGACTTCTTTTTTTTAATATTTTTCATTTTAGTTAAACACTCAACAAAATGACTAAACCTTTTAAGTCAGTGTTATTTTAGTATCATTGATATGCACATTATAGTTTTATTATTAGTTTTAATTTGTTTTTGTTTTTAAAATTACATTTTAATTGTAGTTTTAGTGATTTTTATTACTTTTTGGTCTAATTTATAAATTGTATTTTAGTTTTAGTTTGTCACTTTGATTTCATTTCATGTAAGTTGTAATTTTATTGTGTTTTTATCGTTTTTTTCAAATTTTTTCTTTCAGTGCATTTCATTTAGTAATTTTAGTACTTCAACTTAAACTAAATGGACATTAAACATTTTCAAAGGTACCTGTATGTTTTTGTCTCTTTTTTTTTTGTCCATTTAATTAGGGCCCGAGCACCGATGGTGTGAGGACCCTCTTGGAATTGCTCTGTTTATTAGGGCCCAAGCCCTGAAAGGGCGAAGAGCCCTATTGTTTTCCTTAGGATTATTTTTTTTTTTTTTTTTATTTTTCTAACGACTATTCGGGCACTTTTGGGGCCCTTAACATGCTCGAAAACTCTTGAAACTTTGCACACGGGTCAGAACCCGCGGCCATCAGGGCCGGGCTGAAGCTGGTACCCGGGCGTGGCAGGGGGGCTCGTCAGCGCCCCCTGGAACGTGGTCTGAACACTTGGTCCATAACTCAAACACGCTTGTGTGTAATAATATGAAACTCTGTACACATGTCGATCTCATCGTTTCATCTATACCTCACACTCTTACTTTTTACCCCAGCCCAACAGGAAGTCAGATATTTGCGGATGTTTTTAAAACGCACGCAATGGAATTTAATATACTCCTCCTAGAGCATTCATCCACATACAACGAAACTCGGTCAGCCTGAAGTCAAGACATTGAGGATGAAAAATTGCGAGGGGATTTTTGATATCTCTAACGGTTTGGCCGTGGCGAAGAAACAAATTTATGGCGAGAAACGTGAAACAGGAAGTGTCTTATAACTTCAGCATACATTAACTGATCTTGATGAAACTTCAGAAGTGTGTTCGTTGTAAGAGCCCGATCACATGGATGTGACTATTGTGAGTCAAAGTTATAGCGCCACCAACTGGCAGCAGGAAGTGTGTCACTTTCAAAATGCTTTGAAATCACCCTCTTATTTTTACCCGATTTGCTTCAAACTTCATGTGCATAATGTAGACACACGCCAGATGTAGACCTGTGAAAGGATTATTGATATCTTTGATACTGTTGCCATGGCAATGCATCAAACATTAATATTCCTTTTTTACGCTTTTTCATGCTTTTTTATGCTTTCGGGCACTTTTGGGGTTCTTAACGTGCTCGAAAACTCTTGAAACTTTGCACACGGGACAAAACCCACGGCCATCAGGGCCAGGCTGAAGCTGGTACCCGGGCGTGGCAGGGGGGCTCGACAGCGCCCCCTTGAATGGGTCCGACAATTTGGTCCATATATCCAACACGCTTTACCCTATTTGCTTCAAACTTGATGTGTATAATGTAGACTCAAGCCAGATGTAGACCTGTGAAAGGATTGTTGATAGCTTAGATGCTGTTGCCGTGACAACGCATCAAACTTTAATATTCTTTTTGGATACTTTTGAGATTCTTAGCGCACTTTTGGGGCCCTTAACATGCTCAAAAACTCTTGAAACTTTGCACACGGGTCAGAACCGGCGGCCATCAGGGCCGGGCTGAAGCTGGTACCCGGGCGTGGCAGGGGGGTTTGACAGCGCCCCCTGGAACGGGGTCCAAAAACTTGGTTCATAAATCAAACACGCTTGCATGTAATAATATGAAACTCGGTACACATATAGATCTCATCGGTTCATATATCCTTTGTACTTTTACTTTTTACCCCAGCCCAACAGGAAGTCGGCTATTAAGGCTTGTTTGGAAAACGCATGCAATGGAATTCGATATACTCCTCCTAGAGAATTCAACCAATCGCCACGAAACTCGGTCAGCATGAAGTCAAGAGATTGGCGATGAAAAGTTGCCAGGGGATTTTTGATATCTCGAACGGTTTGGCCGTGGCGAGGAAACGAATTTATGGCGAATAATGGAAACAGGAAGTGTGTTATAACTTCTGCATACATTAACTGATCTTGATGAAACTTCAGCAGTGTGTTCGTTGTAAGAGTCCGATCACATGGATGTGACTATTGTGAGTCAATGTTATAGCGCCACCAACTGGCAGCAGGAAGTGTGTCACTTTCAAAATGCTTTGAAATCACCCTCTTATTTTTACCCGATTTGCTTCAAACTTTATGTGTATAATGTAAACACACGCCAGATGTAGACTTGTGAAAGGATTATTGATATCTAAGATACTGTTGCCGTGACAACGCATCAAACGCATCAAACTTTAATATTCTTTTTGGATGCTTTTGAGACTCTTAGCATGCCTGAAATTGCTTAAAATTGCATGAAACTCGACAGACAGATCACATTTATTAGCCAGTAGACATGTGCAAAGTTTCAGAAACGGGCATGGTGCAGGGGCTCAGTAGCGCCACCTTTTGACAAAAGTGGGGGTGTTAGTTATATAGTTTTACCTACAATCATAAAACTCGGTACGCATATTGTTCAGATCAAGCCGGACAACTTTCTAGTTAAGTGTCATTAGCTCCAAACAACAGCAAGTCAGATATTTAAGTTTGAATGTGGATGTATCTGAGAATTTTCTCTCCCTCTCTCTCTGTCTCTGTGTGTGAGGGATTTGTCTATTGCTTTTAATGGATTTCAAGGTTTCAGGGGCTTTTGGGGCTCTTAACATGCTCAAAAACTCTTGAAATTTTGCACACAGGTCAGAACCCACGGCCATCAGGGCCGGGCTGAAGCTGGTACCCGGGCGTGGCAGGGGGGCTCAACAGCGCCCTCTTGAACGGGGTCCGACAATTTGGTCCATATATCCAACACGCTTGCATGAATTAATATGAAACTCAGTACACATATAGATCTCATCGGGCCGAACATCTTACCCCCGGTCAAGTTTTACGCCAGCCCAACAGGAAGTCGGCTATTATGGGTTGTTTGGAAAACGCTTGCTGTGGAATTTGAAGTACTACTCCTAGGCAATTCATTCAATCATCGCCAAACTCGGTGTGCATGATGTCAGTACTTTGAGGATGCTAAATTGCGGACGGACTTTTGATATCTCGAACGGTTTGGCCGTGGCGAGGAAATGAATTTTCATGGCTTAATAAGGACATATAAAGTGTGTTATAACTTAGTTAGTTTTACCTACAGTTACAAAACTCAGCGTGTATATTCTTCTCCTCAAGCCGAACAACTTTCTAATTTACAGTTATTAGCTCCGAACAACAGAAAGTCAGATATTTTGGTTTGAATATGGTCATTTTCTCTCTCTCTCTCTCTCTGAGCCAATATGGCAAGCCGTCTTAACATTTAATCATTTTAACCTACTAGTCTCTATTTTCATGCTACTAGTACTTATTTTTTAGATACTAGTATCTATTCCATTAAGTACTAGTACTTATTCATTAGCGACTAGTGCTTATTCTTTAGGTACTAGTGCCTATTCTTTAGATACTAGTGCTTATTCCTTAGGGACTAGTACCTTTTAAAAGATACTAGTACTTATTCATTAGATACTATATTAGTATCTAAAAATACTAGTATCTAAAAAATAAGTACTAGTAGCATGAAAATAGAGACTAGTGGGTTTAAATGATTAAATGTTAACACGGCTTGCCATAAGCCTACGTCTCTGTGTCTGTGCCTGTCTGTGTGTGTGTGTGTGTGTGTGTGTAGGGGGAGGAGGGCTAGATTAACCATTTCACTGCTGTGTGGTTTGGCCTGCATTAAAAAGGAAAATAAATGTCTTAAGCCTTGTATTTTTTAAATAAGTTTTATTAATAAAGTAAAGGAATCACAGACTGTTTTTAAATGGGGTTGGATAAATATTTTTTTGTTTTTAAACTGTGTGTGCGTGCGTGCGTGCATGTGTGTGATTGTGCCTTGGTGTCTGTTACAGTTACAAGAGTTTAATCCTTGTTCAAGTTTAAGTTTAAGGCCTTGTCTTTTTGAATCCATTTGCAGCTTTTTATTAAGAATGGTCAAGACAGGCAGGGTGAACAATGGCAAACAGGGCAGAACAGAAAAGGCAGAGACAAACCAGGTTGACAGGCAAAGGACAAAGACCTCCAGATAAATACTAGGCTTCTGGATTTACACATTTAAGTGCTACAAAACATATTGACATATGACATCCTATGACATTAAAAATGATTCTAAATTTAAATTATCTCATATATGTGGCTATTGTGGTTCACGATCATAGGCCCTGTCCCAAATGGCACACTTCATATGAATTTTCGGTCTTGTGTACTTATTTCATGTGTCCGTTAAATCCATGAGACCGTAGGGTATCTCATTTTTCATTTTAGTTTTCAGAAGGTTGCTCACGCATACTTTGTGGTTGATATGTGCCCTCGATGCACACTTTTGCAGAGCCCACACTGATGCAAGCTCTACAGTACACTTCTTTTCGACAGTCAAAGCGGAGTTACGTTTTTGCACGTCATGCACAATAATCCTAAAGGCACCAGGGTGGCGGTGCCACCGGCTTTATATATATATATATATATATATATATATATATATACACTCACCGGCCACTTTATTAGGTACACCTGTCCAACTGCTCGTTAACACTTAATTTCTAAGCAGCCAATCACATGGCGGCAACTCAGTGCATTTAGGCATGTAGACATGGTCAAGACAATCTCCTGCAGTTCAAACCGAGCATCAGTATGGGGAAGAAAGGTGATTTGAGTGACTTTGAACGTGGCATGATTGTTGGTGCCAGAAGGGCTGGTCTGAGTATTTCAGAAACTGCTAATCTACTGGGATTTTCACGCACAACCATCTCTAGGGTTTACAGAGAATGGTCCGAAAAAGAAAAAACATCCAGTGAGCGGCAGTTCTGTGGGCGGAAATGCCTTGTTGATGCCAGAGGTCAGAGGAGAATGGCCAGACTGGTTCGAGCTGATAGAAGGGCAACAGTGACTCAAATAACCACCCGTTACAACCAAGGTGGGCAGAAGAGCATCTCTGAACGCACAGTACGTCGAACTTTGAGGCAGATGGGCTACAGCAGCAGAAGACCACACCGGGTGCCACTCCTTTCAGCTAAGAACAGGAAACTGAGGCTACAATTTGCACAAGCTCATCGAAATTGGACAATAGAAGATTGGAAAAACGTTGCCTGGTCTGATGAGTCTCGATTTCTGCTGCGACATTCGGATGGTAGGGTCAGAATTTGGCGTCTACAACATGAAAGCATGGATCCATCCTGCCTTGTATCAACGGTTCAGGCTGGTGGTGGTGGTGTCATGGTGTGGGGAATATTTTCTTGGCACTCTTTGGGCCCCTTGGTACCAATTGAGCATCGTTGCAACGCCACAGCCTACCTGAGTATTGTTGCTGACCATGTCCATCCCTTTATGACCACAATGTACCCAACTTCTGATGGCTACTTTCAGCAGGATAATGCGCCATGTCATAAAGCTGGAATCATCTCAGACTGGTTTCTTGAACATGACAATGAGTTCGCTGTACTCAAATGGCCTCCACAGTCACCAGATCTCAATCCAATAGAGCATCTTTGGGATGTGGTGGAACGGGAGATTCGCATCATGGATGTGCAGCCGACAAATCTGCGGCAACTGTGTGATGCCATCATGTCAATATGGACCAAACTCCCTGAGGAATGCTTCCAGCACCTTGTTGAATCTATGCCACGAAGAATTGAGGCAGTTCTGAAGGCAAAAGGGGGTCCAACCCGTTACTAGCATGGGGTACCTAATAAAGTGGCCGGTGAGTGTATATATATATATATATATATATATATAAATATAGCTGCGAGCAGCGATGAAGGGCCAAAGCCGGCGGTACCGCCACCCCGGTGCCTTTAGGTAACTAAAGGAACGGGGTTGCGGTGCCACCGGCTTGGGCCCGCAATCGCTGCTCGCAGCTATATTTATTATTATTCTTCTTCTTCTCCGCAATGAATCGCATTTTTGAGGGCCTAAACATGCACGAAAACTCACGAAAATTTGCACACGCGTCAGAACTGGCGAAAATTTACATCTGATATGCGTTTCAAAATTGGGCGGGGCAAAATGGCTCGATAGCGCCACCTATAAAGGTTCAACGGAGTGCGCCTCGCGTTACGTTTCACGTACGTGTACGAAATTCGGTACATACCTGTAATGGCCCAATACCTACAAAAAAGTCTCTTGGAGCGTAGCCCTAAACACAACAGGAAGTCAGCCATTTTGAACTTCCTCTCAGATTTTTGTGCAGTTTTTGCCATTTTCAGGCCTCGTACTTTAACGAACTCCTCCTACAGTTTTAATCTGATCATCTTCAAATTTGGTGAGTCTAATCTTAAGGCCTTTGCGACGTTAAATTGCGAAGATCTTGAGTTTTCGTCGAAGGGCGTGTCCTCGGCGGCCTGACAAATTTTGATGTTTCGCCATGAAACAGGAAGTTGCTGTAACTCAGGCAAACAATGTCCAATCTGCCCCAAACTTCACATGTTTGATAAGAGTTCTGTCCTGAACACATGTCCATGCTCATATTCAGTTACAGTCATAGCGCCACCTGCTGGCAACAGGAAGTGACATGTTTAACACTGTTGTGGACTCCTGATAACATATAAAAAAGTGCCAGCAAGTGTTAAACATGCTAACAACATACTTGAAACATGCTAAAACATGCTAGCAAGCACTTAGCTAAGTGCTAAAGCATGCTATTACTGCAATTCAATAGGAATTTGCTGTAACTCAGGTATGGAATGTCCAATCTGCCCCAAACTTCACACGTTTGATAAGAGTCATGGCCTGAACACATCTACATGAGAATATTCAGTTATAGTAATAGCGCCACCTACTGGCAACAGGAAGTGACATGTTTAACACTGTGATGCAGTACTAGCAACATATTAATTATGCCAATGAGTTATAAACATGTTAGAAACATGTTAAAACATGCTAGCAATTCTTAGCTAAGTCCTAAAGCATGCTAATACAATGAAACAGGAAGTTTTTGTTACTCAGGAAGGCAATGTCCAATCTGCCCCAAACTTAACACGTTTGATAAGAGTCCTGCCCTGAACACATGTCCATGCTCATATTCAGTTACAGTCATAGCACCAGCTGCTGGCAACAGGAAGTGACATGTTTAACACTGTTGAGGACTCCTAATAATATATAAAAAAGTGCCAGCAAGTGCTAAACATGCTAACCTCATACTAGAAACATGTTAAAACATGCTAGCAAACACTTAGCTAAGTGCTAAAGTATGCTATTACTGCAATTAAATAGGAATTTGCTGTAATAGCGCTGCCTACTGTCAACAGGAAGTGACATGTTTTACACTGTGATGCAGTACTAGCAACATATTAAATATGCCATTGAGTTCCAAACATGCTAGAAAAATGCTAAAGCATGATAGCAACACTTCCTCTTAGATTTTTGTGCAGTTTTTGCCATTTTCAGGCCTCGTACTTTGACAAACTTCTCCTACAGTTTTAATCTGATCATCTTCAAATTTGGTGAGTCTAACCTTAAGGCCTTCGCGACAGTAAATTGCGAAGATCTTGAGTTTTCGTCAAAGGGCGTGTCCTCGGCGGCCTGACAAATTTCGATGTTTCGCCATGAAACAGGAAGTTGCTGTAACTCAGGCAAACAATGTCCAATCTGCCTCAAACTTCACACGTTTGATAAGAGTTCTGTCCTGAACACATGTCCATGCTCAAATTCAGTTACAGTCATAGCGCCACCTGCTGGCAACAGGAAGTGACATGTTTAACGCTGTTGTGGACTCCTAATAATAGATAAAGTGCCAGCAAGTGTTAACCCTCTGGGGTCTGAGGTGTTTTTAAGGCCTTTGAGGTGTTTTGACATGCTCTGACATTTGTGCTTATTTCAGCTACTTACAACATACCATTGGCCAACATGTAATTTGGCTGTATTCAGCACAAACTCTGCTACAATAATCTGTGAGCAAAATAGATGTACATGTTTGCATTTTATAGAAAAAAAATATTATGCGTGGTTAGTAAGTTTTGGGAAAAAAATTGTCACCGCAATAAGGCCATATAACACATACTGAACAGTTGTCCACAAGACTTTTGAGTTACTATTCTTGTAGGCTAGAATTTTTACTACAAAATGATGTGAAAATCATTCTGACCACTCTTTCACAAACAACAATATAACAATTAAAATTTTGTAAGTCAGTTTTTGTGTCAGCACTGCTGTATGCGTGGGAGTGTCAATGGCCATGAATATTAATGAGATTCACACCAGGGGAGACAAAAGACACTCCCCCAAAGGCTAATGCCCCATCAATGTGCTGTGAGGCAACCTGAACAAAGAATGACAGGAGATGCAAAGGTTTGGTTTTTCAATCTGTTTTATTGTAATTCCTAGAACACATTACTATTTTTTATATTTTTTTAAAATATTAAGCAGCACAACTGTTTTCAACATTGATTTTTTTTTTAAATAAATCATCATATCAGAATGATTTCTGAAGGATCATGTGACACTGAAGACTGAAGTAATGATGAATCACAGAAATGAATAACATTTTAAAATATACAGTTAGGCTATTTTAGACTGTAATACTATTTCACAATATTACTGGGTTTTTTTGTTTGTTTGTTTTTTAATCAAATATACGCAGACGTGATGAGCATCAGAGACTTCTAAAACATTAAAAAAGTTTGCAAACTTTTGATGGATACCTGTATAAAATTCTACATATACCCATCCATTTATATTTGCTGATAACACAATCAAAGAAGCTGTATTATTATCATTATCAATCACTAATGGCCATGGATAAAAAAAAAAGACAAAAAGTTTTTGTAATTTCACACAAGAATGGGTACTTGTATATTATGACGATGTAAACACAATTACATTTCATCTGTAAATATTACGTATGTGCACTTACTCAGTATGATTCTCGATCGCACTGAGAACTGAATGACACCTGCGTGCTCCTCTGCGGTGCTGGAGAAGGAGAGCGTGATGCAGACACAATCCTACAACAACAACAAAAACTGTTAGCATACATAATCCAAAGTAAACTGTGGGCAATTAATGGGTATGGACGAACAATGTATATCTATTGATGGGCCATAGGACGGAGAAATATCTATTTATGGGCCATACACCGCGAGAATCTGCTGATGGGCCATAACGTATAGACTGCGCGCATTTAGAGCATTTCAAACATTTACACCTGTATTCACAATCATCTGTGCAGTATTTTAGCAGGATAAGCAGTGTCATAGGCTAACCAAAACAGAACATTTATATATAAAAATATAATGTCTAGTATTTAGACAGTATTTTACCGGAAGCTGAAATATATTTGCACTAAATCACATTATATTTAGGCTACACCTAAGCAGATATTCGCAAATAAGCTACATTACGCATAAGCTAATCAAAACTGAGTGAAATATATTTAATATACAAATGTTTAGAGAGTAACGTTATCATATTGAAAGTTTACACTTGAGCATGTACACGAATGTTATATTGTAAGGCAATACTAAGCAAAATATAGTCTGAAAACATGAGTTCTATATGATCAGAAAAATAATTATAACACTAAACAATATAACACTTACTCCGAACTTGTATCCTCGGCGGGATCAATTCTCTCTTCAAAATGCAACCGTTCGTCGTCTTGAGTTGCAATAATCTTCCTCTGAGGAAAAAAGGTGAATTCTTCCTCGCTGTACAGAATCATCTGGCGGCCTCTTTACCGGAGTAGCGTGCCCGCTGTGCCATCCTCAAAACGCGATGAACTATCAGCGAATCTCATGAAGAAATGTTGTGTTTTTATGGCATTGATCGGGGGCGTGTGCGATGCATATAGATCACCTAAACTATTTACATGTGAATAGCGCCGGGGGCGTGGCGGCCTCAACTCATTAAAAATAATGAGGGGAGAAAGAAAAAACTGGACCTCTCCTTGGTTTCAAACGGATTACATAAACTGTGAGTATTTGTTTTTTATATAAAATACTTCATTTAAAAGAAGAGAATTCAAGCTTCATAAAGAAAAATCTCTCGTGCCTGTGTGACAAGTATTCGCGGAGTTACAGTTAATCTTAGGACGTGTTTCAGAATGGACTTCACAGACAGAGAGAACGCAGAACTCGCATCATGTTCGTTTTTCTTTATTTGGCGAAAAGCACAACACTTTGTTTTTATTGCGAGTATCCACAAAAAAAATAGACACTTAACAGGATCTAATGATGTATAACACTTAAATGTAAGATCAAAATCAACAGAGTATTTTGAGTCTCTTTTGCACTGATAAGAAAAAAAGCGAGCAAATCACGCCGGCGTGATTTCAGACCCCAGAGGGTTAAACATGTTATCAACATACTAGAAACATGCTAAAACATGCTAGCAAACACTTAGCTAAATGTTAAATTATGTTATTACTGCAATTAAATAGGAATTTGCTGTAACTCAGGCATGGAATGTCAAATCTGCCCCAAACTTCACACATTTGATAAGAGTCATGGCCTGAACACATCTACGTGACAATTTTCAGTTATAGTAATAGCGCCACCTACTAGCAACAGGAAGTGTCATGTTTAACACTGTGATGCAATACTGGCAACACATTAAATATGCCATTGAGTTATAAACATGTTATAAACATGTTAAAACATGCTAGCAATTCTTAGCTAAGTGCTAAAGCATGTTAATACAATGAAACAGGAAGTTGCTGTTACTCAAGAAGGCAATGTCCAATCTGCCCCAAACTTCACACGTTTCATAAGAGTTCTGTCCTGAACACATGTCCATGCTCAAATTCAGTTACAGTCATAGCGCCACCTGCTGGCAACAGGAAGTGACATGTTTAATACTGTTGTGGACTCCTAATAATAGATAAAAAAGTGCCAGCAAGTGTTAAACATGCTATCAACATACTAGAAACATGCTAAAACATGCTAGCAAACACTTAGCTAAATGTTAAATTATGTTATTACTGCAATTAAATAGGAATTTGCTGTAACTCAGGCATGGAATGTCAAATCTGCCCCAAACTTCACACATTTGATAAGAGTCATGGCCTGAACACATCTACGTGACAATTTTCAGTTATAGTAATAGCGCCACCTACTAGCAACAGGAAGTGTCATGTTTAACACTGTGATGCAATACTGGCAACACATTAAATATGCCAGTGAGTTATAAACATGTTATAAACATGTTAAAATATGCTAGCAATTCTTAGCTAAGTGCTAAAGCATGCTAATGCAATGAAAGAGGAAGTTGTTGTTACTCAAGAAGGCAATGTCCAATCTGCCCCAAACTTCACATGTTTGATAAGAGTCCTGCCCTGAACAAATCTACATGACAATTTTCAGTTAAAGTAATAGCGCCACCTACTGTCGACAGGAAGTGACATGTTTTACACTGTGATGCAGTACTAGCAACATATTAAATATGCCATTGAGTTCTAAACATGCTAGAAACATGCTGAAACATGCTAGCAACACTTATCTGAGTGATAACGCATGCTATTATCCCCATATTAAAGGACATTTTTGTAACTGACTTTGACATCCTCCTCCTATATTTACCTATTTAAATGCACATTGCCCACCGTGCTCTATCTTCCTAAAGCCACCGGGTGGCGGTGGAACGTGTGGAGGGCCCTTTCATCGCTGCTTGCAGCTTTAATTAGGGCCCGAGCACCGATGGTGTGAGGACCCTCTTGGAATTGCTCTGTTTATTATTATTATTATTATTCTTCTCCGCAATGAATCGCATTTTTGAGGGCCTAAACATGCACGAAAACTCACGAAAATTTGCACACGCGTCAGAACTGACGAAAATTTACATCTGATATGCGTTTCAAAATTGGGCGGGGCAAAATGGCTCGATAGCGCCACCTATAAAGGTTCAACGGAGTGCGCCTCGCGTTACGTTTCACGTACGTGTACGAAATTCGGTACATACCTGTAATGGCCCAATACCTACAAAAAAGTATCTTGGAGCGTAGCCCTAAACACAACAGGAAGTCAGCCATTTTGAACTTCCTCTCAGATTTTTGTGCAGTTTTTGCCATTTTCAGGCCTCGTACTTTAACGAACTCCTCCTACAGTTTTAATCTGATCATCTTCAAATTTGGTGAGTCTAATCTTAAGGCCTTTGCGACGTTAAATTGCGAAGATCTTGAGTTTTCGTCGAAGGGCGTGTCCTCGGCGGCCTGACAAATTTTGATGTTTCGCCATGAAACAGGAAGTTGCTGTAACTCAGGCAAACAATGTCCAATCTGCCCCAAACTTCACACGTTTGATAAGAGTCATGGCCTGAACACATGTCCATGCTCATATTCAGTTACAGTCATAGCGCCACCTGCTGGCAACAGGAAGTGACATGTTTAACACTGTTGTGGACTCCTGATAACATATAAAAAAGTGCCAGCAAGTGTTAAACATGCTAACAACATACTTGAAACATGCTAAAACATGCTAGCAAGCACTTAGCTAAGTGCTAAAGCATGCTATTACTGCAATTCAATAGGAATTTGCTGTAACTCAGGTATGGAATGTCCAATCTGCCCCAAACTTCACACGTTTGATAAGAGTCATGGCCTGAACACATCTACATGAGAATATTCAGTTATAGTAATAGCGCCACCTACTGGCAACAGGAAGTGACATGTTTAACACTGTGATGCAGTACTAGCAACATATTAATTATGCCAATGAGTTATAAACATGTTAGAAACATGTTAAAACATGCTAGCAATTCTTAGCTAAGTGCTAAAGCATGCTAATACAATGAAACAGGAAGTTGCTGTAACTCAGGCAAACAATGTCCAATCTGCCCCAAACTTCACACGTTTGATAAGAGTTCTGTCCTGAACACATGTCCATGCTCATATTCAGTTACAGTCATAGCGCCACCTGCTGGCAACAGGAAGTGACATGTTTAACACTGTTGTGGACTACTAATAACATATAAAAAAGTGCCAGCAAGTGCTAAACATGCTAGCAACATACTAGAAACATGCTAAAACATGCTAGCAAACACTTAGCTAAGTGCTAAAGCATGCCAATGCAATGAAAGAGGAAGTTGTTGTTACTCAAGAAGGCAATGTCCAATCTGCCCCAAACTTCACATGTTTGATAAGAGTCATGGCCTGAACACATCTACATGATAATTTTCTGTTAATTTTCTGTTATAGTAATAGCGCCACCTACTGTCAACAGGAAGTGACATGTTTTACACTGTGATGCAGTACTAGCAACATAGTAAAATATGCCATTGAGTGTTCAACATGTTAGAAACATGTTAAAACATGCTAACAATTCTTAGCTAAGTGCTAAGGCATGCTAATGCAATGAAAGAGGAAGTTGTTGTTACTCAAGAAGGCAATGTCCAATCTGCCCCAAACTTCACATGTTTGATAAGAGTCATGGCCTGAACACATCTACATGAAAATTTTCTGTTAATTTTCTGTTATAGTAATAGCGCCACCTACTGTCAACAGGAAGTGACATGTTTTACACTGTGATGCAGTACTAGCAACATAGTAAAATATGCCATTGAGTGTTAAACATGTTAGAAACATGCTAAAGCATGCTAGCAATACTTAGTTAAGTGTTAAATCATGCTATTAATGCCATGAAACAGGAAGTTGTTTTAACTCAGGCAAGGAATGTCCAATCTGCCCCAAACGTCACACTTTTGATAAAAGTCCTGCCCTGAACACATCTACATGACAATTTTCACTTATAGTAATAGCGCCACCTACTGTCAACAGGAAGTGACATCTACAATGTGATGCAGTACTAGCAACAAATTTAGATATACCATTGAGTTCCAAGCATGCTAGAAACATGCTAAAACATGCTAGCAACACTTATCTGAGTGAAAACACATTGTATAATCCCGATAATAAAGGACATTTTTGTAACTGACATTGACATACTCCTCCTATATTTACCTACATAAATGCACATTCCCCTCCGTGCACGTTTTACACTGTGATGCAGTACTAGCAACATAGTAAATATGCCATTGAGTTATACACATGTTAGAAACATGTTAAAACATGCTAGCAATTCTTAGCTAAGTGTTAAAGCATGCTAATGCAATGAAACAGGAAGTTGTTGTTACTTAAGAAGGCAATGTCCAATCTGCCCCAAACTTCACACATTTGATAAGAGTCCTGCCCTGAACACATCTACATGACAATTTTCAGCTATAGTAATAGCGCCACCTACTGGCAACAGGAAGTGACATGTTTAACAGTGTGATGCAGTACTGGCAACATAGTAAATATGCCATTGAGTTATAAACATGCTAGCAATTCTTAGCTAAGTGCTAAAGCATGCTAATGCTATGAAACAGGAAGTTGTTTTTACTTAAGAAGGCAATGTCCAATCTGCCCAAAACTTCACAAGTTTAATAAGAGTTCTGTCCTGAACACATGTGCATGCTCATATTCAGTTACAGTCATAGCGCCACCTGCTGGCAACAGGAAGTGACATGTTTAACACTGTTGTGGACTTCTAATAATATATAAAAAAGTGCCAGCAAGTGTTAAACATGCTAGCAACATACTAGAAACATTCTAGCAAACACTTAACTAAGTGCCAATGCATGCTATTACTGCAATTAAATAGGAATTTGCTGTAACTGAGGCATGGAATGTCAAATCTGCCCCAAACTTCACACGTTTGATAAGAGTCATGGCCTGAACAAATCCGCATTACAATTTTAAGTTAAAGTAATAGCGCCACCTACTGTCAAAAGGAAGTGACATATTTGACACTGTGATGCAGTACTAGCAACATAGTAAATATGCCATTGAGTTCTAAACATGCTAAAAACATGCTAGCAACACTTATCTGAGTGATAACGCATGCTATTATCCCCACAATAAAGGACATTTTTGTAACTGACTTTGACATACTCCCACTATATTTATCTACTTAAATGCACATTGCCCACCGTGCTCTGTCTTCCTAAAGCCACCGGGTGGCGATGGCACGTGTGCGAGGGCCCTTTCAATGCTGCTTGTTATTATTATTATTCTCCGCAATGAATCGCATTTTTGAGGGCCTAAACATGCACGAAAACTCACGAAAATTTGCACACGCGTCAGAACTGGCGAAAATTTACATCTGATATGCGTTTCAAAATTGGGCGGGGCAAAATGGCTCGATAGCGCCACCTATAAAGGTTCAACGGAGTGCGCCTCGCGTTACGTTTCACGTACGTGTACGAAATTCGGTACATACCTGTAATAGCCCAATACCTACAAAAAAGTATCTTGGAGCGTAGCCCTAAACACAACAGGAAGTCAGCCATTTTGAACTTCCTCTCAGATTTTTGTGCAGTTTTTGCCATTTTCAGGCCTCGTACTTTAACGAACTCCTCCTACAGTTTTAATCTGATCATCTTCAAATTTGGTGAGTCTAATCTTAAGGCCTTTGCGACGTTAAATTGCGAAGATCTTGAGTTTTCGTCGAAGGGCGTGTCCTCGGCGGCCTGACAAATTTTTATGTTTCGCCATGAAACAGGAAGTTGCTGTAACTCAGGCAAACAATGTCCAATCTGCCCCAAACTTCACATGTTTGATAAGAGTTCTGTCCTGAACACATGTCCATGCTCATATTCAGTTACAGTCATAGCGCCACCTGCTGGCAACAGGAAGTGACATGTTTAACACTGTTGTGGACTCCTGATAACATATAAAAAAGTGCCAGCAAGTGTTAAACATGCTAACAACATACTTGAAACATGCTAAAACATGCTAGCAAGCACTTAGCTAAGTGCTAAAGCATGCTATTACTGCAATTCAATAGGAATTTGCTGTAACTCAGGTATGGAATGTCCAATCTGCCCCAAACTTCACACGTTTGATAAGAGTCATGGCCTGAACACATCTACATGAGAATATTCAGTTATAGTAATAACGCCACCTACTGGCAACAGGAAGTGACATGTTTAACACTGTGATGCAGTACTAGCAACATATTAATTATGCCAATGAGTTATAAACATGTTATAAACATGTTAAAACATGCTAGCAATTCTTAGCTAAGTGCTAAAGCATGTTAATACAATGAAACAGGAAGTTGCTGTTACTCAAGAAGGCAATGTCCAATCTGCCCCAAACTTCACACATTTGATAAGAGTTCTGCCCTGAACACATGTCCATGACAATTTTCAGTTATAGTAATAGCGCCACCTACTGTCGACAGGAAGTGACATGTTTTACATTGTGATGCAGTACTAGCAACATATTAATTAAATATGCCATTGAGTTCTAAACATGCTAGAAACATGCTAAAACATGCTAGCAACACTTATCTGAGTGATAACGCATGCTACTATCCCCATAATAAAGGACATTTTTGTAACTGACTTTGACATACTCCTCCTATATTTACCTACTTAAATGCACATTGCCCACCGTGCTCTGTCTTCCTGAAGCCACCGGGTGGCGATGGCACGTGTGCCAGGGCCCTTTCAATGCTGCTTGTTATTATTATTATTCTCCGCAATGAATCGCATTTTTGAGGGCCTAAACATGCACGAAAACTCACGAAAATTTGCACACGCGTCAGAACTGGCGAAAATTTACATCTGATATGCGTTTCAAAATTGGGCGGGGCAAAATGGCTCGATAGCGCCACCTATAAAGGTTCAACGGAGTGCGCCTCGCGTTACGTTTCACGTACGTGTACGAAATTCGGTACATACCTGTAATAGCCCAATACCTACAAAAAAGTATCTTGGAGCGTAGCCCTAAACACAACAGGAAGTCAGCCATTTTGAACTTCCTCTCAGATTTTTGTGCAGTTTTTGCCATTTTCAGGCCTCGTACTTTAACGAACTCCTCCTACAGTTTTAATCTGATCATCTTCAAATTTGGTGAGTCTAATCTTAAGGCCTTTGCGACGTTAAATTGCGAAGATCTTGAGTTTTCGTCGAAGGGCGTGTCCTCGGCGGCCTGACAAATTTTTATGTTTCGCCATGAAACAGGAAGTTGCTGTAACTCAGGCAAACAATGTCCAATCTGCCCCAAACTTCACATGTTTGATAAGAGTTCTGTCCTGAACACATGTCCATGCTCATATTCAGTTACAGTCATAGCGCCACCTGCTGGCAACAGGAAGTGACATGTTTAACACTGTTGTGGACTCCTGATAACATATAAAAAAGTGCCAGCAAGTGTTAAACATGCTAACAACATACTTGAAACATGCTAAAACATGCTAGCAAGCACTTAGCTAAGTGCTAAAGCATGCTATTACTGCAATTCAATAGGAATTTGCTGTAACTCAGGTATGGAATGTCCAATCTGCCCCAAACTTCACACGTTTGATAAGAGTCATGGCCTGAACACATCTACATGAGAATATTCAGTTATAGTAATAGCGCCACCTACTGGCAACAGGAAGTGACATGTTTAACACTGTGATGCAGTACTAGCAACATATTAATTATGCCAATGAGTTATAAACATGTTATAAACATGTTAAAACATGCTAGCAATTCTTAGCTAAGTGCTAAAGCATGTTAATACAATGAAACAGGAAGTTGCTGTTACTCAAGAAGGCAATGTCCAATCTGCCCCAAACTTCACACATTTGATAAGAGTTCTGCCCTGAACACATGTCCATGACAATTTTCAGTTATAGTAATAGCGCCACCTACTGTCGACAGGAAGTGACATGTTTTACATTGTGATGCAGTACTAGCAACATATTAATTAAATATGCCATTGAGTTCTAAACATGCTAGAAACATGCTAAAACATGCTAGCAACACTTATCTGAGTGATAACGCATGCTACTATCCCCATAATAAAGGACATTTTTGTAACTGACTTTGACATACTCCTCCTATATTTACCTACTTAAATGCACATTGCCCACCGTGCTCTGTCTTCCTGAAGCCACCGGGTGGCGGTGGCACGGGTGCGAGGGCCCTTTCATCGCTGCTTGCAGCTTTAATTTCTACTTGAAATTAAACTGAACGAAAATGTGGAATTTTGTCTTCGCAACAAACTGAAATAAAAACGTTTGTTTTTTTATACATTTTATATTTGTTCATGTTTTAATTTATTTCAATAGTTTATTTGAGTATTTTTTGTTTTGTTTTAGTCACTGATAAAACTGGTTTAAAACTAGACATTAGCAATACTGCAAACACAACACATGCTATAAACTATAAATGCTGTATGAATTAAGAATATTTTCGCCAAGTATAATGTTTAGTGTTAATGGACCGCATCTTTAACACTGTACCCTAACCAGGCGTGACACACGTTTAGTGTCATGTAACTTTAGTCACAAAAATTCATATCTAATTAAACAGATTTGATGTTTAAAATCAAGATGAAAAGGCATTTGCAACTTCCAAATAAACAGATAAGAAAACAAACACTGTTTTCCTTCAGAATAACATGCACCAGGAAAATTGTGTGGAGCCAGACTGTGGACCAATGACATTCAAGACAGAAATAGAAACCAAGCGACCGACAAAAAGGGCATATTAGACGCCTGGTTAGTGAACAACAGCAAGAGAAGAATAACTGGGTGAATCATCAGAACAAAAGAAAGAGAGAATTGGAAAGAGAACGGAGGCATGGCCTCAAGTCTTGATCAGAGACACGGATAGATCCTCATTTCTGGAGTTTTCCCAAATCCTGCGGAGCCCATGCTGAGGGCTACACGACTTTCTCTCGACAGTTTAGAGGAAAAACATCATTAAAAAATCATAAAATATTCAATTCCATTTCATTACGGCCTCTATGGAAGAATAGTAAACATTGAATGCAAATGTTTTTCACTCAAGATAATAAAACAGGCAGAAATACATTCAACATTTAATGAAAAAGTGCAAGAAATACCATCGGCAGGCGCTGACGGGCTCAAAGTCTTCATTCGTTTTTATGCTTTTTCTCTCTCCTGCCTCTGATTCCCGGCTTTCCCCAGTTCTCATTAGTATCTACAGCTAATGCGCCACTGCTGAAAATAGCTGACAGGTAACAGCAGAGCAATTAACTTTTAAACTTTCCCTTTACCAGCGGAAGGCCCGGGAGAGCCAGTGGTTTGCGCTGACGAAACCCCAGTATAATGCAGTGACACACACACACACACACACAGCGCTGTCACTCACAGCGGCCTTAACCTCTTATGAAAGGATCTTTACGCAGCTCTTTTCCATTCAGCAACAGTTCATCAGTCAGGTTACTAAAAGCGCCAAAGAACTTGTGCGTCGTATCCAGGGTCTTCTGAAATCAAATATTAACTTCACGTAAAGTGCAATTATTGTTTCTCATTTTCGCTTAGTTTTAGTTATTTTAGTACTGCAGCTTAAACTAAACCTTAAAAGGGCCATGAATTGAGAAATCAAATTCTCCTTGATCTTTTGACATATGTGATGCTGGACCATTAGTCACAAGTGTAATTTTTTTTAAATTGAGATGTATTCACCTGAAAGCTGAAACAATAAGCTTTTCATTGAGGCATGGTTTGGTAGAATAGGTCAATATTTGGCCGAGATAAAATATTTGACTATTAGAAAATCTGTAATCTGAGGATGAAAAAAAAACCCAAAACATTCGAAACAATCGGCTTTAAAGTTGCGATTGTGCTGCATTCACTCACAAAAATATATATTTTTTAAATATTTACAAAATATCTTGGAGCATGATCTTTAATTAATATCCTAATGTTTTGTCCAATTGATCATTTTGACCCATACAATGTATTGTTCGCTTTTTTGTTCGACTAGTTTTGTGGTCCAGGGTCACATATAAGAGGTGATTGTACTATAAAAACATTAGTCCAAAAAACAGCTTTTATTGAAACCAAGCTGCCAAAACAACTCCTTTCAGATTTTGTCTCAGTATGACGTCATAGTCATAGCTCCGCCTCTGCAGAAGAAGGTCGACGCCCACTTCTACGTCATCGCCACTTTAGCCCCGCCCACGGAGAGACGCAAAAACAGCATTACTCTAACAGCAAAACCATAGAGACAACGTTTTGTGACAAGTTGTGGAAAAACACAGTCCTTGCATTTCCATCCTAACATGAAGAAAGCGTGGATGAACTTTATTTTTAACGTAGTTCCAGTCAGATCGCATCAGTAAGACACTGTTCGTTTGTTCACTTTATTTTACTGCAGATTCGTTTTTAAACAAGGCACAGTTCACTTTACTGAGAAAATCATATACGATGAATATCAGAATGAAAGTCCGGCAAACAATAATACATTCATTCATAATTCGTTTGCATGAAAAATGGTTAAGCTATCCTATTAAATATAACTGTGGCAACTCCAAGTACTTAAACTTTATTTGCCACAACCAAGATTTATAAAGCATATGTAATACGCATATATGTTTCACAGTTGGCAAATTATGTAATGAGATAAACACCTTTCTGTAGCATCTTCGTTTCAGCATTAATATAATGTAATAAAAATACAGTAAAGAATTCGTATAAATAAAGATGATTAATTCCAACGCCAGTATCTTTAATATCTGAGGTGTAGGTTTGTCTTCTGATTCAGGATCAGGCTCTGGCTCAAACATGCATGGCTGAACTTCACCGGTTTACATTTTTCAACATTGGAAGTTTCAAAACACACGTGTAATCGCAGGGAGACGTTGAAAATATCGTATTACGCAAAACTGTTACCCAATCAAAGCAGTGGGCGTTTACTTCCAAGCCTATCGTTCGAAAGAGAGGGTCAAAAACAGCTTATTACTTCTAAATCACAATGTTTTTGATGTAAAAATCTTGCTACATTATAAGTGGACCTAAAAGAAAATTATAAAATAAAAAAAAGCAGTTAACGGACCCCTTTAAAATGATATATAGATATAAAAGGAATGATACAAAAAAACAAAAAAACAAACAAACACACAAATAAAATATAATTCAAAATATTACCAATAACTATAACAGTATAAAAAATAATACTGAAGTGACTGCTATGTACAATATTTACTGAAATCTTATTTGCAAGAACGGTGTCAAGTTATCATCACTGGTGCCAAAACTGATCCTCGTGAAAATGGGAATGAAGAACAACTTTGTTTGATCGTTTTCTCACGCAGAGCTTCAGAAGGCTTGCATATGGTCCCTTTTTTTTGGTGTTTTTGTGCCTTTTGGAGCTTGTCGGATGTGAAACTATGAACTGCTGTTGTATGGCAAAAACTGAGATTCTATTCAAAGCTTATACAGGTTTCGAAGGACACGAGGGTGAGCAAATAATGACAGATTTTCTTTTTTTTGTGGGGGTGAACGGTCCCTTTAACTCCTGGCGTAATCAGCTCTGCAGGGAATCTCTCTTCCACCGTCTTCAGGGATGAATCCTCGTCTTTGGTTTCTGCTCTCTTCAAGGTGGCACGTCTGGCGGTCTTTGATCGCTTTTTCTCCCTCCCTCTTGTCTCTAAAACAGTTTCTAATTTTACCGTTTCCTCTCTCAGAAGCAGCAGATTGTGTGACCTCTGTCACATCATTCTTCTGTTTTTCCTTCACCCTCTTCCTCTTGCTCAATCTGTTCTTGCTGTGGTGAAGAAGATACAGCAGATGATGGATGTGTTTACGCTGGAAGAACATTTCCACGGCTGCACTCAGTCAAACCATCACAACTCCACAGTCTTCACGGAAACCCTATCCGCATCTTCCTCTTTGAGAGCCTTGTTCACATGCACATGTGTTAGTGCACTGTAAAAAATTATTCTGTGGTGAAGTAAATACTACTGAAAAAACCAATGTAATTTACATGAAAAAGTTAGTTCAGGCAAGAATAAAAAAAACGAAGTAAATTCCATATCAGTACTTAATTCAAGCGAGTAGAAATGAAAGCGTAAATATCAACTTAATAAAATTAAGTAAAAATTACTCAAGTTTTCTGATACTGGGGTTCCCATCATGCACTGGACCTTGAATAATTAATGAGGTTGATTTTTCACTGGTTTCCAGCTGTATTTACACTGTTTTATCATTGCTTTTGTTGTCAGGATTAGTAACTTGTCATTTTGTGACATTTCGAGTAAATTTTCTGCTCAAAAGGACACATTCAAACACAAAAACGATCCATCAAATGTTACCGTCATTGTGTATTTTCTACCAAGTATTGAGGTCCTTGCATTCACATGATGTTTAACATCTGACATGATGTAGTATAAATTACTTCGAAGTTCTAAGTAAAGCACATACTGGTATAATATAATATTATTGTTTGAGTGAAATGTAACGCAAAGGAAATTTCAACTAAATTGATATTACTCTACCTTTTACTGGCCAAGTTAAAATTTCTTATTTTCTTTGTTACTTTCACTTGACTAGGTTAAGTAAAGTTTACTTAATTCCAAATTCCAAGTAAATTTAACTTAAATATTTCTAATTAAAGCTACTGATAAATATGTTTAGGTTTTTACTTGGCAAATCGTTGTAAATTTACTAGCATTTTCTGAGTGAAAAAAGTTAGCTAGCTTTTTTCAAGTAAATCCTACTCCAAATTTTTTTCAGTGTGCATAAAACTCGAGGGCAAACGTTTTATATATTAGGGGTGTAACGATACCCTCACGTCACGATTCGATACATATCACAATACGATATTATTGCGATACTCCAAGACACATGATAAAAGGTTAACAAAAAATACACTGTTTATTTAAAATGCTAAATTTTATATTACATTGTGTGTAAATGAATAGAATTGGACTTGTTGCTGGAAACACAACGCAAAGGACAATAAAGACACCAGAATAACAATATTCATGATTCTGAAGCTGAAAATACAGAATTATTTTAGACGAATATTCACACTCTTTCACTAACTAGATATATTTAAAATATTAAAAAAAAAATTAGGCCACTTTTTAATGGTAACATCAAACATTTGGAAAATATTCCCCCATTGCTTTTATATACATTATATTCAGCATTATTTATAGTAGTTTAATGTAGTACTGACACTAAAACTCTTTTTCACGCACACTAATTTTCATTTTAGGTGAACTATCCACTATACAGATTGTCACGATCCACGATACATACTACTGTCAAAAACACTAAAAAACTCTTACCGACCCCAAACCTTTGAACATTAAAATAATACAGTTACAGCCTCTGCATATGTCCGAACTAAGCGCTAAATATGCACTGACCCAAAAATGGCCCCTGCTCTCCTACAAGTGTAACATGCCTGTCAACCTGATCACCATTAAAGCCTTGGGAGCCTGTTATTGGCTTTTACAGCATATACTTAAACCCTTCTCTCTCTCGCTGTCATAACGTTATGGGTTAACACAGTTCAGTGGGATGCTCTAATTCAACGCGTCCTTCCATCTAACACGCATGATGGCCCTATTATTAGACACTTGCTGCTGAGATGGTACGTCCAATTACCCATCAGTCTGCACTCGGCTTGTGTGTGTGTGTGTGTGTGTGTGTGTGTGTGTGTGTGTGTGTGTGTGTGTGTGTGTGTGAGTCCTGCAGGCCTTTGTGAATCAGCCCTGATGTCCTGATGACCCGTAAGTGCTGGCGCTTTGTCACTTCACCATGAGCTGCTCGTTCAAGCGTGTTGTGATGCACCAAAGGCTTTTGCTTACTGGACGCTCTTAAAAACGCATAAAAGTTACAGGTGGAGGTTAAACGTTCCTATATACTGAAGATCTGAGGGTCTTCAAAAAAAAAAAACATTCAATAGTCTCTACGCATTCACTGTAGTCTGGGAATTTGTGACTTTGGTTCTCAGTAGAATACTTAAGTTAAAAACCCAGCTAAAAAAAGTATGCAACGTGCATCAAACAATGATCATACGTTTCCTTTAGGGATGCAAGATATACAGTATCGGCCACCATATCGGTATCGGCCGATATATGTTCATTTTTAATGTTATCGTTATCGGCCCAGTAAGAAGAGTTGGCCGATATATTAAAGCCGATAAATAATGGATTATTTCCTTCAGCTGAGACACTTCAGATGTTCACCATGATGGTTTTGAATTGCTTGAAATATGATTGAAATCACTTACAGTTCAGTGCAACATGAGCAGCGCAAGTGTGTCATATCGGCTATAGAAGGAGAACATTATAATTGTGTGTGTGGGACAAGGCTTTTAATGGTGAGACTTTTGTTTTTGTAATCAGGCTCTCAAATTAAATAAGAGTTTGGATTTAGATTTAGATTTAGATTTATCGGCCAATATATCGTCTTTCAAATATAAAGAATAATCAGTTCAAATTTTCGTATCGATACATCCCTAGTTTCTCTAAGCCATCACTGCACATTAGATCTCCCTTATTTAGCATACCTGATTTGACTGATTAGCTCATCAAGCGCTCCGTGACCTGAATTACGCATGTCAAATAAACCAAAATGTGCAGTGTTGTGAGGTTCTGCAGAAAAATAGCCCAGAAATCATATGCAATAAAACATGCAACAGACTGACTGATCCGCTTCGGCCTTTCCTAAGTATGCGAAAGCTTTATATATGTACTCAAGGGTTCAGGCTGGCTCTAGGTGGATGTGTAAATTGACGCTGTGTCCGAAATTGCATACTTCCCTACTATATAGTACACAAAAAACACTAATACATAGTATTCGAAAAGTACCTGGATGATCTACTACTTCTGGCCGAGACTCTGAAGTGCACATTCGATGGACACTTTACTGTCCCATGATACTACTAATATTCATAACATTTAAAACATACAGTACTGTGCAAAAGTTTTAGATCGGTAAGATTTTTTAAGTTTTTAAAAGAAGTCTCTTCTGCTCACCAAGGCTGCAATTATTTGATAAAAAATACAAAAAAAACAGTAATATTGTGAAATATTATTACAATTTAAAACAGCTGTTTTCTATGTGAATATACAGTAAAGTGTAATTTATTCCTGTGATCAAAGCTGAATTTATCATCATCATTACTCCAGTCTTCAGTGTCACATGATCCTTCATTCATTCTAATCATTCTAATATGACATTCATTATTATTTTCAATGTTGAAAACAGTTGTGTACAATTTTTTTTCCAAAATTCTTTGATGAATAGAAAGTTCAAAAGAACAGCGTTTATTTAAAATAGAATATTTTCTAACATTATAAATGTCTTTACTGTAACTTTTGATCAGTTTAACTCATCCTTGATGAATAAAAGTATTGATTTATTATATTTCTTTCCCCCAAAAATAAAATTTAAATTCTTACTGACTTACTGAAGGGTAGAGATTAATGTTACAAAAGCTTTAGATTTCAGATAAATGCTGTTCTTTTTTAGTTTCTATTCATCATAGCATCATGAAATAGAAATGTAAAAACTGTTTTCAACACTGATAATAATCATAAATGTTTCTTGAGCATCAAATCATCATATTATCCTGATTTCTGAAGGATCATGTGACACTGAAGACTGGAGTAATGATGCTGTAAATTCAGCTTTGATCACAGGAATAAATTACACTTCACTATATATTCACATAGAAAACCGCTGTTTTAAATTGTAATAATATTTCACAATATTATTTTTTTTTTTTTTTTTTTATCAAATAATTGCAGCCTTGGTGAGCAGAAGAGACTTCTTTTAAAAACTTTAAAAATCTTACCTGTCTAAAACTTTTGCACAGTACTGTATTTTAATGGTCACAGTCAATTCCAACTGAAACGTAGTACCTACTCAGACGGTTTTGAGATTTCGGACACACCATAGTGTTATTTAACATGTCAGTCATTTTGCAGAAATCTTTCAATTTAGTGTGGCAGATTTTGAAATGTGGTTCTGTATCTGTATATGGATAGATTAACGGTTTTTAAATTAAGGTTTTGACATGAATGCAAGTTTGCAGTCAAATATACAAGCATTTAGCTTTCAGTAAAATACATAATCGAATATCCTGTGTGGCCTAGATGACATCATCTGAAAAGGTTTTTCTTTAAAGTTATATGCATGGATAAATCATTCAAAATAAGACCTGAAACATGAGTTAAGAAAATAATTTTTGATTACAAGTAGATTTTAACCTGCACACACACTCACCAACTAGTGGTAGACCGATATATCGGCCGATACGTTTTTCTGATTGGCCAATGTGTTGGAAGCGGGACTTTTATTTTGACGGGCGGCACTGAGACAATTGGAAATATAACATTTGCAATTATAAAAAGAAAGAAAAAAAATTGAGATAGAAAGTTAGATATTACTAAAAATAGATGCATTGGGGAGATATAAAACCAGAACTGTGATATAGTCAAAATTCGAAAAGACAGACACAAATGGGAGATATAAAGTTGCAACTTGTGAGATACAAGGTCAACCTACACACAAACACCCTCAATCCACATTCACAAGCTCTCAAAATCCATCAACCTATAACAGGTAGACACACAAACACATGACAGATGCTTGTAAATTCCCCTGTAGTTTCTTCTTCTGTCTTCTAAACAAACCCGCAACAGGCAGCGCTAACCAACACCGGAGGATGAGATCAGAGCATCAGTCTCGGTGATAATATAATTTTCCTGCGTTTATGAAGTCGGGTGCGAGCAGAGGCCAGGGTGTTAGCCTGAGGGTGTGTGCAGGGGGTATTAATGAAGAACATTTGGGGGTCAAAGCCATTAGGGAGGACGTGCCACTCCTCATTACAGCACTCCACAGGGTCAAACAGAACAATAGAGATCAAGGTCACAGGTCACGGCCTCGCGACAGGCTGCTCATTTCACTGACACACAATCACACACACACACACACACACACACACGTGTTCTTCGCTTTTCAGTGAGGCCACAGATGCTGGTGGGGGAGGGGTTATGCAAATTAGGGTAGAGCATTAATAACCCAGAGAGGCGGGGCTTACTTATTGCAAGACTGATTTGCATAAGACAGGCAGAAAGAGAAAAAAATACATATTTCTCATTTTAGTGTTAATATCTCTCTCTCACACATTGTTTCTCATGCATTCTCTCTCTCTCTCTCTCTCTCGCTGCCCCTCTCTATCACTCTCGCATTTCTGTCACTTCCTTATTCTCATTTCTGTCTCTTCTCTCTCTTAATCTTCATAGGCGACAGCATACGCAGGGAGATCTTAAACAAGACAGATCTCCCCTCTGATGGCTTTTTCAGCGCTGAGGGACTTGAATACAGTTCCCTCTGAATGCCGGAGGAATCGTTTCCCGCTGCCGTAAGAGATAAATCATTAAAGTGGCTTCACCTGCATCTGCAAATGCAATCTGTAGACTGACAGCGAGTGTTTAGACACACAGGGCCGAGACGCAGACAGCTCCGGCTGAGCGTCCTTCACGTCACAACAGGGGCGCAACATGATATCACTCTCAATAGCTCCACCTGATGGACACATGTGGAAACCAACACCCCTCAGGGCCACAGACTAGTTTAAATGTGTGTGTGTGTGTAGTTTAAGTGTGTGTGTGTGTGTGTGTGTGTGTGTAGTTTGAATTTAAGTGTGTGTGTGTGTGTGTGTGAAGTTTGAATTTAAGTGTGTGTGTGTGTGTGTGTGGTTTGAATTTAAGTGTGTGTGTGTGTGTGTGGTTTAAATGTGTGTTTGTTTGTTTGTTTGTTTGTTTGTGTGTGTATATATATATATATATATATGTGTGTGTGTGTGTAGTAGGGGTGTGCAAAGCAGCCGGTATTTGTATTTGTTCATTTTGTTCATTCAACGAACGAAATGAACAAAATGACTCAAAAAAAGATTCGTTCATTTTGATGAACGAGTTCGAACAGGAGAGTCACGAACGCGCATCACAGAACAGAGCAAGGCGAGCATTTGTGCTTATAAAACTTCAACTTTTTTATTTATTTGTGAAATGCCGATGGTTTGTCTAGATAAGACCCTTATTCATCGTCTGGTGTCGTTTAAAGCCCTTTGAAGCGTCACTGAAACTGTCATTTGGACCTTGAACCGTTTGGGTCCTGTTGAAGTCCATTATATGGAGAAAAATCCTGGAATGTTTTCATCAAAAACCTTCATTTCTTTTCGACTGAAGAAAGAAAGACATGGACATCTTGGATGACATGGGGGAGAGTAAATTATCAGCAAAAGTTTTTTTAAAAGTTAACTAATCCTTTAAGCCATGATAGAATAAAGGCTTTACGTATTTTTCTAAAAATAATTTACTCAAGTGCCTTTGATTGTTTTTATAAGTATAAAAGTATTTAAGTTATGATTATTTGCTGATAGTTTCCCATAGTTAACTAAAGACGTAAAACACCATTGTAATAGTGTGTGTGTCTGTGTGTGTGTGTGTCTCACATGTTGTGTGACTGCAGCGCTGCAGACTGGGTCATCAGAGAGGGCGGGCAGCTGATGAAGAGTTTCTGAGCTCGACCAATCAGATCCTCGTACGGCAGATCCTGAGGCATCTGAGACAGCAGGTGATGAACGCTGGCCATATCACAGTCGCTGCTCTTCACTTCCTTCTGTCGGTACAACACAATCTGGAGAGAGAGAGAGAGAGAGAGAGAGAGAGAGAGAGGGGGAGAGAGGGAGAGAGAGAGAGAGAGAGAGAGGGGGAGAGAGGGAGAGAGGATGCACACCGGTTTTACGCAAATATAAGTCATGTTTACAATGTTAAAATTACACTTTTGAGGAAGTTTGAGGTTCGTAATTTCAAATATATAAAAATGTATAATAAAACATTAAACTAGTATAATGTAAACTAGATATCCATAAGCAGACAAATTTATCAGGATAGAACAAGAAAAATTTTTTTGAAAACCAGACGCACTAAAAGGATTTACCCAAAACTTGAACCCAGATTCTGCCCTCTTTACTGCTTTACGCTTTTCAAATATATTATTTTCTTCTAGTTTTAAGCATAAAAGTCAGTAGATTTTGTTTCATTTATACTTAAATAAGATTTATAAAAAAACATTGTGTAAATATTTTATATATAAATAATATATAAAACTATAATGCAGTAAAAAAAAAAAAAATATATATATATATAAAAATACACAAAAATACTAACTGTGAATGATTTTTGTAATTTAAAAATCATATAGAAAAAGGTTAGAGGTTAGAAAAAGAATTAGCCGAAATTGTGTCAAGGGCCTTTTCTGCTAAAAGAAGGGTTTTTTTAGGTTTCAAATGGCCTTTTCTTGTTTTTAAGCATAAAAACTAAATGTATACCTAAATTAGAAGAAATATTTTTTTCTATCTTACCTTAACCTTAAATAAAGATATATGTTCTAAAAAAAAAAGTCTATAAAACAAATAGTGTCTTTTTTGCTTTTAAATTGATCTTATTTTAAGGATGTTCATATGTTTACTAAAATTGTGAATAATTGTAAAAATAATACTTTCGTCCTGGTCCACATATATACAGTGAAGAAAATAAGTATTTGAACACCCTGCTATTTTGCAAGTTCTCCCACTTAGAAATCATGGAGGGGTCTGAAATTGTCATCGTAGGTGCATGTCCACTGTGAGAGACATAATCTAAAAAAAAAAAAATCCAGAAATCACAATGTATAATTTAACTATTTATTTGTAAGATACAGCTGCAAATAAGTATTTGAACACCTGTCTATCAGTTAGAATTCTGACCCTCAAAGACCTGTTAGTCTGCCTTTAAAATGTCCACCTCCACTCCATTTATTATCCTAAATTAGATGCTCCTGTGTGAGGTCGTTCGCTGCAAAAAGACCCCTGTCCACCCCATACAATCAGTAAGAATCCAACTACTAACATGGCCAAGACCAAAGAGCTGTCCAAAGACACTAGAGACAAAATTGTACACCTCCACAAGGCTGGAAAGGGCTACGGGGAAATTGCCAAGCAGCTTGGTGAAAAAAGGTCCACTGTTGGAGCAATCATTAGAAAATGGAAGAAGCTAAACATGACTGTCAATCTCCCTCGGACTGGGGCTCCATGCAAGATCTCACCTCGTGGGGTCTCAATGATCCTAAGAAAGGTGAGAAATCAGCCCAGAACTACACGGGAGGAGCTGGTCAATGACCTGAAAAGAGCTGGGACCACCGTTTCCAAGGTTACTGTTGGTAATACACTAAGACGTCATGGTTTGAAATCATGCATGGCACGGAAGGTTCCCCTGCTTAAACCAGCACATGTCAAGGCCCGTCTTACGTTTGCCAATAACCATTTGGATGATCCAGAGGAGTCATGGGAGAAAGTCATGTGGTCAGATGAGACCAAAATAGAACTTTTTGGTCATAATTCCACTAACCGTGTTTGGAGGAAGAAGAATGATGAGTACCATCCCAAGAACACCATCCCTACTGTGAAGCATGGGGGTGGTAGCATCATGCTTTGGGGGTGTTTTTCTGCACATGGGACAGGGCGACTGCACTGTATTAAGGAGAGGATGACCGGGGCCATGTATTGTGAGATTTTGGGGAACAACCTCCTTCCCTCAGTTAGAGCATTGAAGATGGGTCGAGGCTTGGTCTTCCAACATGACAATGACCTGAAGCACACAGCCAGGATAACCAAGGAGTGGCTCTGTAAGAAGCATATCAAGGTTCTGGCGTGGCCTAGCCAGTCTCCAGACCTAAACCCAATAGAGAATCTTTGGAGGGAGCTCAAACTCCGTGTTTCTCAGTGACAGCCCAGAAACCTGACTGAGAAGATCTGTGTGGAGGAGTGGGCCAAAATCGGAAACGTTTGACCTCTGTAATTGCAAACAAAGGCTACTGTACCAAATATTAACATTGATTTTCTCAGGTGTTCAAATACTTATTTGCAGCTGTATCTTACAAATAAATAGTTAAAAAATCATACATTGTGATCTCTGGATTTTTTTTTTTTGATTATGTCTCTCACAGTGGACATGCACCTACGATGACAATTTCAGACCCCTCCATGATTTCTAAGTGGGAGAACTTGCAAAATAGCAGGGTGTTCAAATACTTATTTTCTTTAAAACATTTTTTATCTTACCTTAACCTTAAATAAAGATATATGTTCTAAAAAAAAAAAAGTCTATAAAACAAATAGTGTCTTTTTTGCTTTTAAATTTATCTTATTTTGAGGATGTTCATATATGTTTACTAAAATTGTGAATAATTGTAAAAATAATAATTTCGTCCTGGTCCACATATATATATATATATATATATATATATATATATATATATATATGAGAGCGGATCAGGATGAAATGTTTTTTTGGTCCGGACCAAAGAATCAAGGTAACTGAACTACAAGTGTGTGATCACACCCTAAGATGCAACATGGACCAGAACGCATGTCAGAAATCTGGGAGTGCAAGGCTATTCAAAACCCCACAGTTTCCTTCACTCATGAGCAAACAGCAATGAGGTCTTCATCCATAACCACATAGACCAATTTCGAGCCGACGTCACAGTGACGTCACGGCGCTAGCTGGAGGCAAAACGAACGGAAAACTGGAGGCGGCCAATACAAACCAGCACAGATTCGGCTACATAATAAGGAGTTTAAATGATTATTATTGTTATTAAATGTCCTCTTGTTGTGTTGTTGGGTGCAAGAATCAATGAAAAATGAATATGCTGTATCTGGAATTTTTATTTCTAGAAAATATTCACATCATTAAAATTATACCGTGATGTCACGTCTTCTTGGCGCTGGCGGCAGAACTGCAGAACGAACCACACGAGTCTTGTACATGAGCATTATATATAGTTATATATAGGCATCTAAAGATTTATATGCCCTCTTTTTCCACTCGGTCTCTCTATCAGGTGTAGAAGTCAGGCCATTTAACCGGAGGTAGAGTTAACGTTAATCCTGTCAGATCGTCCATACATTGGGTCAACGTGTAACGTTACGGGTCAGCCAATCTGGGTCCGTCCGTTAAAATTAACTTTTGCAAATAACAATCGCGGTCCTGGACAGTGAGTGACCTTGCACATTAAGATAAAATTAGGGCTGTCAAATGATTAATCGCGATTAATCGCATCCAAAATAAAAGTTTGTGTTTACATAATAAATGTGTTTGTACTGTGTAAAATTATTTTGTATATATAAGTACACACACGTGCATTTATACATTTAAGAACAATTTTTCATTTATATATAAAATATTTATATATAATATAAATTATATATAAATCTATATATAGTATATACATGCAAATATTTCTTAAATGTATACAAGCATGTGTATGTATTTATATATATATAAAATAATCATACACAGTACACACACATTTATTACGTAAACACAAACTTTTATTTTGGATGCGATTAATCGCGATTAATCATTTGACAGCCCTAGATAAAATCGGATTTTCTCCCGTCATTGTTAAAAAACAAGCTAACAAAACTTGCACACTAGCGTTAGTGAAGCGGCCAGAGGGATCGTTCGCCTCCACCGAAGCTCCGCCCACAAAAAAAAACGTCACTATGTTTAGCAACTGAAAACTGGTCTATAACAATAAAGCCCAGCTCGCAGACGTCCAACGCCCCCCCTCAGGCCCGGTCGGACCCGTCCCAGCGGCGGTCAGGGAACCCCGGCTCATCCACTACCTAAGATGCAGGATGAACTATATTTCCGTCTGGCTTTCTTTTCCTGACTTCAAACGGCCCTCGTCTCTGACAGGGGAGCTACTCGTGGAGACAGAAGAAAGAGGCGCGTTTAAAGGATTCCAGCACAAACACGCAGCCTTCCACACAAACCTCTGGTGAATTCATTAGAGTTGTTTAATTAACTGATCCCGCTACAACAAAGTGCCCTCGATTCCCGCATTAGATGAGGAAGGAGTGGAAAAATAAAATAAATTCTTTTGGAAAGAGGTTTTGTTGTTGTTGTGCTGATGAATTAGCGATCGCCTAAATACGTGAATTAACAAATACGCAGGCAAAACATGGTAAACAACGTCCTCTTTTTGGATCACAAAAGCTCGTGTAGAGTCTGATGGGCAACAGCACAGAGTACACACAATTGCTCGAAGCAAAGGAGCTATTCTTGAGGAGAGAGTTTATTAATGTTGGAAATATGGATGTGTGTCACATACAGGACTTTCTCAGTTCTCAGTTGTAACTGAGTTAGGGTCTGGCAAAGCTTCATAGACAAATCATTTCCAGAGGGGCGTCACTAACGGACGTCGCTCAAACGCCTCTGGTAGACCTAAACCAATCAGAGCGATGAAAGGGATGACGTGTAACAGAAACATCTCCGAGTGTTGTTCTTTGCTCAGTTTTTAACAAAAAGAAAACGTTCAAATCGCTTAAAACAGTCGCGACAGCTGATTCGATCGAGTGATGTTCCACGGCGGCATCCATCTTTGCTACAAAATCTGCTTCACCGTCGCTGCGCTGCCTGCGCTGTCGTCATCGTGTAAAGCTCGGCCCAATGTTTCTGATTGGTGCCTCGATTTCGGCGGACTGGAAATGGGCTTGAATGAGCTCTTTGCCAAAGTAACTTGCAGAGCAAATCTAAATTTACCGGAAGTTGTCTGGGTTTTCCCAGGCTAGGATTTTCTAGATATATACCCATAATTACATTTAAATTAATTATTTTATAAATGATCAGATTAGAGATCAAACAGGACATTTTAAGAAATTATCTTCAATTATAATTCTCAGTAAATTAAATTAAATATAAATATTAGATAAAAACTTATTTATCTCAGTTAGTTACAAAGGCATCATTTTTAATTGTCATTTAAAACAGTACAATTTTTAAAACTAAAATTAAAATAAGTGATTATAAAAATAATAAATATTATAAATATTTTTTATTATCATTATTAAAAATAAAAAAGTACTTATTTCAGTTAATTTTCATTTGTTAAAGTACTAAAGTTACTAAAACTAAAATAAATGAAAGCTAAATGAAATATTAAACAAATAAATGATAATAAATATTGTTATATTAATATGTATTATTTAAAATTTAAATAAAAATGTACTAAAATAAATGAGTTGAAGTACTAAAATTACTATAAAATAAATGAAAGCTAAAAATAAATAATAATAACAACATATTTTAATATTTATAATTTCATATTTAAATTTTAAATAATACTACACAATAAATAATAATAAATGTTAGATTAAATTAGAAAATTAGAAATGTTGCCTTGGAAACTAACTAAAATAAATAGTTCTAAAATCAGTACAAATTAAATAAATATATCCAGTATGAATGAGCACATAGAATAATAAGTCGTCTGCTTTGGGCCAATCATAAAGTCGACACTGAGATGCACAATTACTCTGTGCTCGTTACAGTGAGGGCCAGTTCACACAGAACGCATGTTTGTGCTTCACTGCACAGCTTGTTAATTGTTTTTCTATGTAAACATGAACTAGACGGACATCTTTAACTGTTGCATCACGTCTCGCCCCCCTTTTTTTAAAATGCAATGCTCATATTGATTCCCAGCATTTGTATTCTATACTACTCAGCGTCTCGCATTTTTAAAAGCATTCAATGTGAACGGCCCCTTGTGCATGTCAGGTTGTCAAATTGGACAGATGCAACTAAAGAGATTCTGGTGCTGATGTGTCAATGGTATTTTACCAGTAAAAGTGTGTATTGGTGTATTTAAAGCTGAAAAGCTGTGTTTAAGATGCTGAAAAAGCTGCTTTCACACATTCAAATTACTTTCAAAACTAATCTGAATGTGTGAAAGCAGCTTTTTCAGCATTTTTAGGATGCCCGGTCAAGTTAAAAATAGTTTTAAAAAACACTTCAGTCCTTCTCTCGCTCACGAACGCTGAAAAGGTCAGAACGCAGCACCGCCTCGACGTCCTCGAAGGGCAGGAGATGGACTGACTAAAGTGAGAGCGAGACGCTCCTCCTCACCACAGCGGCGAAGTAGATGGCCATGAGTGGGTGGGACGCCAGGAAGAAATCATAGAGCCGCAGAACATGCCGGAAATCTGACAAGACGTAGCCGTACCATGTGATCAGCCAGCTCAGGGCGAAGATAGTGCCCACCTCAGACCTGCAACACACAGACAACATCATCAGGACAAACGGAACAATGTCACATTATATTTAGTACAAATGACCCAGTTATCTTTTGCATAATATTTTCCATCTTGGTCATCTACAATCTATTGTCAAATCTATTTATTTGGATATACAGTGGCGTTCAAAAGTTTGGGATTGTTAAGATTTTGTATGTTTTTAAAATAAGTCTATTATGCTTATCAAGGATGCATTTAAAAAATATATATATTGTAAAATTTTATTGCAATTTAAATTAACTGTTTTCTATTAACAAGTGTAATTTATTCCTGTGATCAAAGCTGTATTTTCAGCATCATTGCTCCAGTCTTCAGTATCACATGATCCTTCAGAAATCAGGATAATATGATGATTTGATGCTCAAGAAACATTCATTATTATTATCAATGTTGTAACCAGTTGTGTAATTTTTGTCAGGATTCTGGATAGGATGATGAATAGAAAGTTCAAAAGAACAGCATTTATCTGAAATAGAATATTTTGTAACATTATAAATTACCGTTTAAAAGTTTGGGGTCAGTAAGAATTTCTATTTTGGGTTGGGGTTGGGATAAAAGAAATCTATACTTTTATTTAGCAAGGATGCATTCAATCGATCAAGTTACAGTAAAGACATTTGTGACCCTGGACCAAAATTTAAAATTAGATTTATACATCACATGAAAGCTGAATATCAAGCAAGTAAGATTACTGGACATAAACAACAGCCACTTCAGGGCTTGTTTGATTGTTTTATGAAAAAAACGGCAATTGCGATTTTTAAAGACCATGCTCACCCCCTTCATTCTGCTTTTGAATTGCTCCCATCTGGGCGTCGACTCAATATTCCTTTGGCCAAAAGAAACGTGCATAAAAAATTGTTTCTTCCAATGGCAGTGATTATCTTAAATCACACAGTCTTCTAAAGTGATATGGTAGAACGCCTGGTTTTGTAGCGTGTGCTATAGCGTTTTGCTCTATGAAACAGTGCTTGGTTGTGTTTGGTATTTAATATGCATTTTGTATTGGTGTTGCTAACGTGCAATGTGTTTTTAAGCAGTAATGTGAATGCATTTATGTCACCAGTGTCAAAGATAAATTTCCGCTCTGTGACAAACAGAATGGACAATAAAGTTCAATCAATCAATAAATAAGCTTTCCACAATATTTGACAACTAAAATCTGGAATATGAGGGTGCAAAAAAAATCAAAACATTGAGAAAATCACTTTAAAAGTTGTGCGTTTATGTTCACGATTGTGCTGCATTCACGCACAAAAATACACATTTTACATATTTACGGTAGGAAATGTACATGTGACACTGAAGACTGGAGTAATGATGCTGAAAATTCAGCTTTGATCACAGGAATAAATATTATATTATAATGCAATATATTTATAATGTATTACAATAGAAAGCAGTTATTTTAAATTGTCATAATATTTAACAATATTGCAGTTTTTTTGTTGTTGTATTTTTTATCAAATAAATGCAGCCTTGGTGAGCAGAAGAGACTTCTTTTAAAAACATTAAAAATCTTACCGATCTCAAGCTTTTTGAATGGGAGTGTATATTGAGTGTCCATGTCAAAGACTCCTTGTACTGAGGTTTGTGATCCCGCAGACGAACTCGCATCCATACAGCGGGACCATACGCTTGTGTGCGTCATGCAGAGCGTGTATCTGGCATAAGTAAACATGCTCAATGGCAACATGACCTTTTGAAAGGGTCTGTAATCTGTGAAACCGACATTCAAACATGACAGGACACAGCAGAGCTCTAAAACCCTGCGAAGCATTTAGCATGTGCAAAACACAGGAGCGCATGTTTGACACATTCATTAATCACAGTCACTGATATTCCATGTGAGCAATTTAACGGCCTCGTAAACGTGCTGCAAGGACACGAGCGCATGCTAGACGAGAATAAAACTCTCCGCGTGACCAATAACAATAGGAAATGTAACGATTCGCGAGCTCTTTTTGTAAGCGGTGAGACAGTGGTGATGAGCTCAGTAAACTGATGCACAAACAGAGCATTTCTTTTTTTAGGGCTTTTTAAAAGTTCTGAAGTTTTATTAACTTGTTTGGAAAGATTCATAAAAGCAAACGCAACAGCACCTGAGTGAGCAACACCATTAAACCTGTGGTGAGACGCGCCGATGCAATATTTATGAAGAACCTCTTATTCTCTACATTTTAGATGAGTCGCCATTATAAATAACCTGCTTTTACAAACCAGAGCCGGAAAAGCCTCACGCAATGCCGAGCTACAGGTTTATGCGAACACACACACACACACTTTTTTGGGACGTCATAAATGAATCACATATCAGCGAATCTGTTGGCTTGTCAAACCAAATGGTTCTCACATAACCGAGATGGTCGCACAGCAAGAAGGTGCACAACTTTATGCATCAGGTTTCAAAGGACAAATAAACAACACATGGCTGTCAAAAGCTAAAACGCCAGATGACACTGAAAGCGTGTGGGGAATACGCAACACTTTAAACTGTCTGACACAGAGCTCAACGATGAAGATAGTCAGTGTGTGTGTGAGTCTCAGCCCAGAGCTTACGTTTATACCATCTATCTCATAGTTGCTGAACAACTTGTGCATGCATTTCATGCAAATATTTATCATTTCTGTGGGGTTTAACTACATCTGCATGATTGCAAGAATGATTTAACAGTCAGCAGCTACTGTAAAACAGTATGACACATTAATATCTCCTGATATTTTAAGAAAACAAACATCAACGACAAAACAGCTCCATCACAACAGTAACATACCAACACATATCTATATAATATAAGATAAGCTATACACACACACTTTTTAACATGTATTCTTTTTTTTTCTTCCAAAAATTAAAATAAATACAAACAAAATTAGAAGAATAACAAATAAATAGGTTAATAAATTTTTTTTAAATAAATCCAGAGTAAATGCACATCGACTAAACATTACGCATTTCGGCTTAAAAATAAGTCTTATAATTTACAAAAGATAATTTACGCATTATAAATCATTTAATAAAGTGGGGGGGGGGGGAGGGGGGGTTAAAAACTCACTAATTTTGCCTATTTTTTTAAAACACATTCTCTCTAATGGTGGAATAATTATTTGTTGTATATATATATATATATATATATATATATATATATATATATATATATTATTCTGATATTAATAATAATAATAATAATAATAATGCAGATTTTTTTTTAAAATTGAGAATTACAATGTTGACCAGGGAAGTAAAAATCTGGAACAAATGTTGAGCCCTGTGACAGTGACTTTGAAGAAGGGTTACACACAAAACAGTCTCCCGTGAGAATATTACATAAAGCGTGTGTGTGTGTGTGTGTGAGAGAAAGAGAGAGTGTGTGTCCTTGCGGGGAAATCAGTTTTATAACTGACAGAGCTCAAGCGAACCGTACATCACAGTGCATTGGTACACACACTGCTACTGCCCTTCTCTCACCTGATTCAATGTACACACACAGCTACTGGAAACAAACGTACAATCTGACATTTGAGATTCATGTCACAGATTTCAGCAGCTTTTATAGTCTCAGAGTGTATAATAGTGGGAAATAGACCTGTTAGCAGGCGTCACTCCCTCATAACTCGGTCTACACATTTAAAGACGCTCTGCTGCCCTCTTCAGGACAGGGAACTACATCAGCCTCAGACAGACAGACTAAAAAGGAAACATTCGCTTTGACATGGATCTGTTGTGGTGTTGATTACCACACACACACGCAGGCGTAACTATCGGTAAGCAGGGTACGCGGTTGCTTACGGGCCTGGACCAATCAGGGGCCGCGTGACTGGAAGATATTGATTGACAGCCGGGGCCCCCATCGCATTTTACTACATTTAGTCTGATCGCATTTTACATTAATCACAAATTTATTTGAATAAATAATGACAACATCATATTTTACTGATCATTAAATATATGTGTGAAATGAACAATGATGGATTTGTGTAATCCGTCTCGAATTGGGAATCCCCGGGTTTATTTTACATTGTAAAAACGTTGAACTTCAGACAGAATATATAGATATGGAGTCACCAGAGTTTTCTCATGTGCTATGGTGCGCATTCACCAGTGTTTGTTGTTGTTGTTGTGGTTGTGGTGCGCGTAGGCGACTCCTGTCATCTGCAGTGTTGGGTAAGTTACTCAAAAAAAGTAATCCACTACAAATTACTAATTACTACTTTATACTTGTAATTTGATTACATTACTGATTACTGCATGTAAAAAGTAATCAGATTACTAATTACTTTCAAGTTACTTTGAAAACCTATTAAAACTACAAGAATAGACTACAAAGTGGAACTCAGTTCTTTCCGTAATTTAATATTGCAGACATCCCAAGTCTCCCGGAAGTTCTGTGAGTCTCCCGCATATTAATAGCGGCTCCCTGATGCCCGCAAATTAGTTAAAATCTCCCGGAATCTAGAGCGAGCGAGCGAGAGCGTGCACACGAGACAGAAGAGCGTGCACGGCGGAGAGGGAGAGAGCGAGAGACCTTGTGTGTGTGTGTGCCTCATGAAGCGCGTTCTCCGGTAAATCATTAAAGCGCATGCTCATTAACTGACGTAGCTGATTAGAAATGCATTTTACTAAATACTTTTTTCTTAACAATACATTTGTAACGCAAGTAACTTACATTTATTGACATCAGTAACTGTAATCAAATTACATGCATTTTAAATGTAATGAGTTACATTATGCGTTATCACGAAAAGTAATTAGAATATGTACTTTGTAACGCGTTATACCCGACTCTGGTCATCTGATCTCTCATATGCTGTGTCTCTATGATCCTATCCTGTCCTATTGGTAGCCTACTCGTGGGTGTGTCATCACGTGCTGTAGTAGGGCCGCCTTTATAACCCTGCGTAAGGGCCGGTGTTGGCTCGTAACGCACTGACCACACACAATTATTTTGACTTGTCCCTCAGTTTATACACACTTTCATTCAATCATTCACAATCATTCCAGAAGATAAGCAACAAATGTGAAGCTCCTGCTTGCTTCAAAATTATAAAAACTGTAAAGATTGCATAAATTGCCCTATTTAAGGGCGAGACTTTTTTGATTGGAGGATAAACCTCTGGTTATGAAAGTTATGATATATTATTTGAGGAACAAGACATTTTTTAATCAAACCTACCAATCAGTTCATCTACTAAAAGACGGCATTGAGTGGTTTACTGCTTTTATAAAGTGGTGGCAATGTTCATTAAATAACTTAGTAATACTAAATCATTCACAACAAAAAAAGCAATATAGTTTATTAGCCAAACTGGAGACTGTGTACAGCCGATTATAGAAGTGGTTATTAACAATGGCTTCAAACATGCCTCAACTAATCTGAATTTAGAGCTATCTTAAGCCCTATTCGCAAGGGATTAGTCCTATATGGGGACCACGTGTGATTTAGAAATCTCCCCTCCACATCTGAATGTCGTGTGGCGCATACGCACGGGATAACCGAAGCCTGTGATTTTACTCAAATTTACTGACTTATCTCCTGGATATGACGTCAATAGGCTACTGCTTGTTATGAATGCCGTTATTATAGGTCTAGCTGTATGATATATATCAAACAAAAGAATGATCTTACCGCATGTCATTCATCTCCAACTAATTATGCTTTTTGTTTTTGCACTTCTTATGATTTTTGCTTTCTCTTTCTGCAAATTGTGTAGTTGGCGTATAGCAGAGATGTTCACAAGTCATTTTTTGATGTCCAAGTCAAGTCTCAAGTCTCTGAGCTCGAGTTCAAGTCAAGTCTCAAGTCGTTTGCCACGAGTTCAAGTCAAGTCTCTCTTGCCATCTGATCTGTCCCTAACACTGTATTGTTAAATCTTATGAATTCAGAGCATGTCCTGTAGCTACCATCCATACACTACAGAATCAAAATCAGTTGTATGGGGTCGGTCTACTGCAATGCAATCTGAAGAAACACAAATTAAAAACTCTGTTTCAATTTCATAACTGTATTTTTATTGGTATCTGCACCAAAGAATACATGTTTGTCTTTTGTCAGACAGTCTTTTTTCATTGTGTTCACATATAAGATGGAGAAACATAGATATTTATGGATATCTACTTTTGTTATCCTGTAAATCAGAATATACTCTCAATATAGCCTTAAATAGATTTTCTCCATGTTTAAAAAAATAAATAATTTTTTTTTATATAAATCAGGCTAGAAATAATATATTTACAAATCCCTCTGTAAATGTCTTCATAATATAACTAGGTATAAGACTGGAAAGTTTGGTGTATATAGGTGCTACTGAAGTGGAGATTTCGGACTTGACGTATGAGAAAAAAAAAGTCATTTTGAGAAAAAGGGCTTTAAAGATTTGCATCGGCCAATGAGATTGCGCATTTAGAGTTAAATCCCCCCTTTTACTTTCGCGATTGGTTGCTGATTAATAGGAAATTACCATATTTGGACCCAACAACATTTTACAGGAGAGAGAGAGCTTTCTAGCTGTGTGTGCAGTGTTGGGGAAGTTACTTTTAAAAAGTAGTGTTTGCTCGTTACTCGTTACTTCTTTAAAAAGTAATCCGTTACTTTACTTAGTTACCCCCTTTGGAAAGTAACTTTTTACGTTACTCGTTACTTTTACGTTACTTTTATGTTGCTTGAGTTTGGCCAGAACCCAATATCTGTTCCTAAATCTGAAGGCCTACATACAATTCTACTATGAACTCTACTTATTAAAAAACTAGAAAAAAATAAACTAGAAAGAGAGATTTTGAGATAGAAATATATATTTTTATTTAAATAACATTTGAAAAACCTGTATAAACTGAACACCAAAGAACAATATTAACTATTGAGCGGTGGTGACGCGTTCATGAAAAATGTCACCAAGAACCGGCAAAAGTAATGGTTATGAATATGTCAAATATAGCAAGGAGACATTTCAATTGTTTATTAATAAATAAGTGTTTTCTTTGTCAATGTCGGCTGCAAAGATAAAGTTGACGATCTGACTCGCGATCTTCGCAGTAGTGAACGCGCCAGAGAGAAATGCACTTTTCATCCGGATTACATGAGCAGAGAGTAGGCTAGTCTGTTTTCTTTCGTTTTGAATAGTTTTGTTTTAAAGTACACATTTCAAGCTTTCTATATATTTCTCAGATCTTTGAGGCAAGTAGCTTATACGCTGAGTTTCGGTTCATTTATGAGACGAGCTCAGTTCACGCGCAGGCACGGAGCTCCTGAGAAGTTATTAGGCTATATTGCCTGCCTGCTATATTTACTTCTTATTTATTAAATCCAGACAATTGGTTGATGAAACATTGATTACAATTAAGATACAATTAATACAAAAACGAAATTCACTTTAAAGAAAGGCTTTCTACAAAAACAAACTTAACTTAATCAAAATCATGTCTGCCCACTCCATTTGTCTCTCGATTGCGCATCTTATGATCTTACTCATGCTTTTCACTTTTCATATAATCAACATAGATGACATAAAAAAAATTAAGTATTTTATTTAAACATAAATATGAAACTAAATCGTTTTCTTTAATGACTAGGCTACAACACGTAGGCCTATACAGTACAGAGAAACGTCTTACGGTAAGCATGTGGGGGAGAGGTACGATTTTCGAGCAGTCATCAAATATTATTTTGCTTGATATGCCAATCCTTAATGTTTGGTGTTTTAAATACCTGTTTGAGCGAGGTCTCTGTGAAAGTTTTAAAGCAGTCTTTTAGTGCCGCTTTCAGAGCGGTCACGTCCGAAGTACTGTTACGTCCATAATGTTGTTGTTTTTTTTCCTCATAAATGCGAACACGAAAAATACAATCAAATGAATATTTTGTGTTCTGTGGAGAGCCAGCCCTTCTTCATCCGGTGGGTAGTATTACTTTCGGTTTGCGCAGTGTAATTCACAGAATTGATTGCTCTGCTACCAGCCTCTGTCACGTAGGCTACCGTGTGGATCTTGTGACTATTGCAAGCGCGCAGCTGAGGAGACAGTGTCTGTCAAATCTGTCCCTGGGAAAAGTAACGTTGTGCGGAATTGAAAAAGAAACTACGTTTCGTTACCAAATTTTCAGTAGTAACGCGTTACACTACTTTTTACCCGAAAAAGTAGTTACGTTACAGTAACGCGTTACTTTGTAACGCGTTACACACAACACTGTGTGTGTGTGATGACGGTGCAGACAGCGATCGCGGAGCAGCGGGATGATTTACAAAGCCAACTTTTGTTGAATTTATGAGAAATCCACAGACTCAAAATGAATGGCACAGCAGCGGCCGGTGCAGTCGACATGTTTGTTGTCCCGTCACGTGTGGTCGCGCGCGCGCTGCCGATAGTACGTGTTACGTAGGAAGGTTAAGGTAACGGAGGGAGGGGAATAACAGCGAGCTCATCAGACGTTTCCTAAAAATAAACATTGTTCATGAGTCCCGCAGCTCGAGTCCGAGTCGAGTCTGAAGTCACTGTGTGCACTCGAGTCCGAGTCTCAAACTCGAGTCCCCATCTCTGGTGTAAAGCGATATGACCAGCACCCAAAATACTATGAAAACACTCCAACGCCTCCATTCTTCGCGCGCATGAAACAAAAACCTTGAAAAAATATTATACACGATCCCGTCAAATCACAGAGATGCAGATTCGCACGGGACTGATGTTACCACAGGACCTCGGTGTTCGGCCAAATATGGTTGGTCATTTGCGGGGGAATTTTTACTTTACAAATTGCAGACATGGGCGATTCACACGGGATTAAGATCACAGACAACCTCCGCAATTATTACAAATGACTAGAGGTCACCAGGTAATACTGATCCAGTGCGAATAGGGCTTTAGTGTTTAATCTCTGTAGTTTATCTAATGTAATCTCTGTAATCATCTCTGTGATTGATCCACGTTCTTAGATGCACATAAGAATGTGGATCAATCACAGATAATCACTAAGTCAACATAACACAATCGAGTCTACCTTATCATGAAGTCGTGTAACTCTCGGTCCACTCGCTCCAGAATGGGCATCAGGTAGTTCAGGATGTGTTTGGTGTTGTCCATGGTGGGGTCCATGAAATCCCTGCAGTTCCAACAGAAGAAAACAAACTTATCATGCATCAACAAAAGGATACGTATCACTATCAGAGTAAAACGAAAAGAAGCATTCGCTCAAACAGTAGAGAATGGTGCTACATTGTAAAAAACAAATTAAATTCAGTTCAATAACAGTGTCGATGCTGCAAAACCCATCAATTATTAAACAAAAATAGTTTCAGCTGTAAAGCAGCTCTACAGAAGACAACAGTGTCATCCGAGATGGGAGTCGCTTTGGATAAAAGCTCCTGCCAAATGCATAAAAGTAAATGTTGCAAATGTTTGATTTACAATCCAAAAATATCCATTTGTGGAAAATGGTAATACAACATTTTTTTTTTTTTTTTGCCACAAGAAACAATGCAAAACATTCGAGCTCTATGATCCTGGATAAACTGTGTGAAACCATTTCTCAAAACTGAGAAAAACAAGAAAAACACCTACTGGTGTAAGAATGTAATTGATACAATCTTTATTTGACATGTCATGTAACATTCAAACGCTGATTTACTCTATTTTGATCACTTCCATAGAAATAAGTGATTATATATGAGCTGTAAACTTTTATCCCAGTACTTCTGTGATCATCTGAATTACTGTAAGACAGAAATGTGGTTGAAAAGTCTGTTTCATACTAGAGATGTTCCGATACCCTTTTTCCCTCTCAATACTGATCCGATCCCTATACAGCTGCAATTCATACTAGCCCTGTATGAATTGATATAATTATTTTATGGTGTGCTTCAGACTTATCCGTTAATTAAACATGACCAAATACATACAGTGAACTAGAGTATTTTTATTTATCTGACATATATTTCAAAGTAATATATTATTTACTTTTCTTAAGTGAAAAAGAACTTTGCTTTTTTTTTGCAGCCAGACATCTTATACTGTAAACTGAAAAGGGTATTTTATTTTTACAATATAACTGTATAAAAAAAGTGCAACAAATAAATCTAGGAATCTAAAAAATGTTATATGAATAATATAAGAAAATAATCTCTTTATAACTTATTAAAGTCCAGAAACAATTTTGTTAAATAAACGGCATTTTAGTTTTGACAGCTTTTGACCATTTCGACATTCTAATTTTGACAGCAGCCCTACCAAACGTGGATGTTTTTCCACTAAGAAACAAACATTGTTGTTTTGATACTGTGAAGCTGCTCTGATGCAATCTATATTGTGAAAAGCGCTATATAAATATACTTGACTTGACAGCGGCTGGTCATCCAGAACAATAAACTCAAAAATTTTGTCGGTTATATTTATCGCTCGTTGGCGGTCTTTTGAAAACTTTTCTCTTTGTTTGAATGAAGCTTCCAGAGATTGTTGATTCTGGCGCGGCTCGTTCTTCTCTGCCCTTGCCTTTGTGTAACCCTCGTGTTCTGCGGGGTGACGCGTCTTCAAATCCTTTAAGTTACTCGTGTTGAAGTTGCTAATACTTGTTCCACCCCTCGAAATTGCAGTATGGCATATGAGACATGTTGCCGTTTTACTGGCTGGTTGGTCCAGTCTGAAATACTGCCAAACAGCGAACGCACTGCTAGCGTGCGCGTGTTTTCTTCTTCGATGATCTAAACAGTGGTTGCTTGTGGCAACAGCACAACTTCCTGTGTGTTGCCGCAAGCAACAACTGTTTAGAGCAGCGAAGAAGAATTGATCTCCGATTTGCAGCGTTAAGCAAAGCTCGCGTGCATTACTAGTTATTGTTTAAGAAAATGGTATCGGATCGGTACATGGGTAGAAGTACTCGCCGATACCGATGCCGGAATTTTTATTGGTATCGGCGCCATTTCCGATACTAGTATCGGAACAACTCTATTTCATACTTCTTATGACATTGAGCCGAATGACTTTGATTTAGGACTAAGATCCCGTGGCTGTTTGAATCGATCTTGTAACGATTAATGGTGCAGCTGTAGGTCAGGTTCACTCACCTGAGATGATGATTGGACAGTTTCTCCATGATGGCGATGGTCATCCTCTCTCCCACCACCAGCAGGAAGGTCACCACGAGGTCATGATAACCCTGGTAATAGTGCAATTGAGGATTTCTCCTCAAAACATCCAGAATGATGTCTATCAGCTGCTCCTGGAGGACCTCTCGCTCGTCCACACGCATGCCTGAGAACCAGTGCATCAACAGCAAAACGTGTCGTTTCAGAGAAGCAGGGCAGATGTGAAAATTAATTATTCCATTATCACAGGGTCAAACGCACCCGAAAGACATGATGATGTGTAAAAGTCGCATTATTCTTCTTAAAACCGCAACTGTCCAAATATCACATGGGAAACTCAATGTATTTGTGATCAGATGGATAATAGGGCTGAACAATGAATTGTATTTTCAATAATATCGCGATATGATAAAACATGATTTTTTTTTAACTGCAAAGGCTGCTATTACACTCTGGTCACGTGACACATGGAAGTAAAGCAATTATTACATTATAAAATATATATTTTTAAAACATCTAAAAGCTTGTGTTTTTAATTGCGACTAATCACAGAAAAAAAGTGTGATCAATCTAGTTAATTTTTTTTATCGATTGACAGCACTATATATATGTTCAATATATATATATATATATATATATATATATTGAACACTGATTTGCACTCAAATTGTTATATTATACAAATACTACAATCTGAAATTAAAATGTTTTCAAGTTGTTATTCAAGTTAATATAATGGGGGGGGGGGGTAAAATAATTGAAGAAATGACTTGAATTAACATAGTTTGTCTAATCTTTTTTTTTTTTAAATCATGTAATTTGCAATGAAAAATTCATGCTTTAACTGTAAAGTTATATGGCATACAAGACACATCTATACAGGCAGAGAAACTCCTATCATCTCAACCGGTTTATCGCTCAGCCCTGATTGGATATATGTCTCAAGACTCTCCACGCTGAGTCTGTCAAATCATGTGATGGTTTGTCATGTTTTTTGACTGATATTACAGATTCTGACCTTTCGGGAAACGCCGCATTGACCTCCGGACATCGAGCACCACTTGTCTGTAGTCTTTGTGGTCTTCTCGGACATCTTTGGCTTTAAAAGAGGAGAAAAAGAAAAAGTAAACTTCATTAAAGTTTCTGTGGCAAGTTCCAGACACACAAACTCACACACTTACAGGGTTTGGCAGGCAGACTGTACACATTGACGCTGAGGAGTTTGGGCCAAACTTTTCTCCTAATGTCATCCGTCAGCAAACCTCCTTCGCTCACAGCCGCCCGCCGCAGGGTCTCGATGTCCACGGGGTCACAGGTCAGGGCCTGATGGATATCAAGCAGCTTCTGTTTCTTCCAGGGCAATTGTTCTGCAGATAAAGCACAAAACATCTGAGGCAGGAGGCAAGATTAACACAGGGAGTAAATAGTTAATGCTGGCCAATTGGCCGCTGACGTCCTTGGAAATTTAAATGCGCGTGGCTTAAATCAGTGTAAGAATGAACATTTGATCTTGTCTGACGATATCTGACGCAGTCTGTATAGGCAAATCAAATCAGAAGTCTTTAAACATCTTCAAATAACTTGTACCTCAGTGGAAAGTAAACAGGCAGAAGTAAGAAAAACTTTCATTTTCATTTATTGTGGCTTCATATACAGATACAATTATATCTGGGGGGGGGGCATGATATAATGCAAAAATTTATATAATTTTATACTAATTAGACCATGTATAGGCCTGTAATTTTCAATGATATCATAATTAATCTCTTATCCGGCGATGTGACATAAAGGACCATCATTCAATGACATAACAGTAACAACTGACATCATACTGGACCTGTCAATCATTCAGTGTCAACATAATGGATCTTCTTTTAAAACATTCAGTAACATAACAATGTCTTACACACATTTAATGATTTTCAAACGATTCGCGCGCACACTAGTGACATTATAACGGATATCTAACACAGTCAGTGACATTATAATTGATTTCCCAATACATTCAGTAAGTTTATAATGGACCGAAACCGGTACCTTCGTGTCTCCTGACAGACGCTTGCGATCCGCTCGCCGGCAGTCGCTTCCTCGCTTTTCTCATCTCTTATAGCGACTCACAGTCATGGGGATATCAAATACATGCTTCTGTGTTGACGATCATATAATTCTAATTCAAAACTGGCATTAAAAGCGAATAGGAAGTGGCATATATGATTCCCTTCGGATCCGCGTCGTTACGTGGAAAGGAGTACTCGTCACCCGAGCTTTACTAGTAGTCTCTCACTGGCTGAAAACACCGGGGAGTCACTCAACCTTGACTGCTGTCGACGTCTCACCTGATTGGTTTAAAGCAGTTTAAAGACGTCAAGAGGCTCAACGCCATTGGCTCATTTCAAACGAGATTCTACACCTGCTCATAATGACCTATGATACTCACAGGCATGCGGCGTGTGTTTGTATTTACATGAGTTATGTAATATAGCATACTGATTGAAGCAGCTGCTGAACCACAATTTCAAGTTTCAGTTAATATATATATATAGTTATTATGTTTTGGTAATCTTAAATAAATAATTATTATTATCATAATAATAATCAGAATCTGAATGAGATTTACCACCATAAACAAGGAATTCGTCTTAGTGAAGCTTCCAGTACACAGAAAAAAATAAGATAATAAAAATGTTATAGTATAGGTGTATATTATGTACATTATTATGTATAAAAAAAACAGTTGATGGGTCCCATTGACTTCCATCCATAATATGGGGGGGAAATACTATGGAAGTCAATGGTGCCCATCAACTGTTTGGTTACCGACATTCTTGGAAATATCTTATTTTGTGTTCAGCAGAAGAAACAAATAAATACAGGGTTGGAACAACTTGAGGGTGAGTAAATTATGACAGAATTGTTATTTTTGAGTGAACTTTCCCTTAATCCTCAACTTGTGTTTCCATTGCAGTCCCAAAAAAATGCTTTGACATTAAATAAGGCTAAGAAAAGTACAGATGTATTGAAACTCCAGATCCATCCAAATATGTGTATGCTTTGGATAGAGGAAAATAAACAATAAATGTAAAGAATGTAGCCTACTATATACTTATTTGTGGGTTCTTTGAATAATTATAATCTCAATCTTGTTCATGATATGTCACAAATGGATTAATAAAAAGCCTCTCACCGCATAAGAACAAACGTGTTTTATGATATTTGGCAAATCCTGTAGATGACTGTAAAAACAGTGTAATCAGTGACTTTATGAGTGAATTATGCCATGGTGCAGGGTGTCACCGCGCTCATTGCGCAACGCTTGCGCAGCGCGGATGGCTTGAGGCGCCGCGTCCTTTTCGATTCAGCGTGATATCAAACGTGAAGAACATGAGAGGAACAATGTGTCTGTTTGTTTCACTATAATCGCGAACATGGGCGACAGAAGCGAGAGGGGTTCGGGGAAGCACAGACGGAGAACCACGATCTCCGGAGACGCGGCGGCTCACGCGAAGCGCAGCGGCACAACAGAGCCTCTCAGCGGGCAGGTGAAGGAGAAAGAGCCGAGACATGAAACATCCGCGAGTAAACAGAAGAATCATGATGCTGGAGATGACACGTTCAGGTAAAAGATGCTATTGAACTACTGTGTTTTGACTTGATATGTGCAGCGTCTGTTCATCTGGATAGCGAGAGAGACAGTAACATTCACATAAACAGACATTTATAGGCCTATTCATACAGTATGAAGAGGCATAGCATATTACATTTCCACCTTCATTTGATATAAAGGTCTACAGAGGACCCAAAACGTATTTGGACACTTAAGTTACAAACATTTCTGAATGTCATTGCATTTTCGAATGATAAAATAAAAAGGCTTATATGTATAAAAGTTGCTGCCTTACATTTTTAAGTTATCAACTTAGAAGCCATTTCAACTTAAATTACATTAAACTGACTTTAAAAAATGAGTTGAATCTTGTATAACTTTAATCAAAAAGGATAACTTGTTATAAACTTGTATAACTTTTAAAGAGTTAAAGCAATGTCAAAACACACATTGTCATAATTCATTAATCCTATAATTTTTTTACAGTGTATATATATATATATATATATATATAACATCTTTTTTATTTGAACATACTGTATTTGGATGTCACTGTCAAATCACAGTAAGTTGTGCTCATTTTAGTTTGCAAAAAATGGATTTCATTTTTGTTAAACATTTTCTGTTTTAATATTTTTATTTAATTTCTAATACATTCAGCATTTAGCAGACATGATACTAACTGAATTAAGGCTTTGTGCCTTCATATGCACAGTGAAGAATGGCAGGTAATTCAAATCTCCTAAACAGAGTTAGGAAGTGAAATATCTCACGCAGGGCTGGTTCTTCTTTCCATGCAACAGAATACTAGCATTCTGCTTCCACACGCAATACTGTATAATGCATAGTATTTTAATCATAGTGATGTAGTGACAAACAATATAATGTTTTCTGGTTCTAGTGGACATTTTGCCAAATGTAGTCGATCGTCCTGGTGTGTTTCATCGAATCTTTAAATTTGCATCGTATACATATACAGTATAGTGCAATAGCATGTATGGTAGTTCTGAAAAAGGCTATGTAATTAAGTATAGAACTCAAGTTTAACCCTAACCAGCAGATACAAGAGGATTCAAGATACTCCAGGTAAAGGTGTGAAGGTCGAGCTGTTGTCACAACTCAAATCATTGATAAAACTGTCACTGATAAGATCAACATGACCCTAGTCTTTAATAACTTAAGCAACCAACCCTTTCTAACTCACACACATTAAGAGCTCTCTTCCTGCACAAGTATTGCTCAAACTCTAGGGCGTTTCATCACTGATTTCAACATTGGCTTGTCCTCAATCCGTGTCGAATTAAACCAGTGTCAGGGATGCTGTGACATGTCCCGCTTATTTTATATATAGCATTTCAAATCAAGTGTAAATGCACTCATGCTGCAGGATCTTTTCTCAGAACTGCTTTCTTTAAAGGGCTCCTATTATGCTCTTTTCCATGTTCATCTTTCTTTAGCGTGTAATGTTGCTGTTTAAGCATGAAAACTGTTCTCTATATCAGTGTCAGTGTTTCTGAACTCCCTGAAACACCTCCATTGTAGTCTTGAGTTTTGAGGAACAAACACGTCACAATATCTTGAGTTAGGCCTGCTTGAGTTAGTTAGTAGCAGTGGTGGAATGTAACGAAGTAAAAATACTTCGTTACTTTACTTAAGTACATTTTTCACGTATCTGTACTTTACTTAAGTAGAATCAATAGTGCATACTTTTGACTTTTACTTCGTTACTTTTTGCAGCAATTATTATACTTTCTACTCCACTACATGTCTACAATGTTTCGTTACATTTTCGTTACATTTTCTGATCAGTTTTTCCCCTGCCAAAACAGGGATTGAAAAAAATCTCCATGTTTTCGGTGCTGACGCGTTCATGAAACATGTAACGGTGGCGCTGCCAATAAAGCACCTAAAAGCTGTCACAAAGAACCTGCAAAAGTAATGATTATGAATATGTAAAATATAACAAGGATACATTTTAATTATTTATTAATAAACAAGTGTTTCCGGCTGTATCAGTGTCAGCAGTAAAGATGAAGTTGACGATGCTGACGCGCGATCTTTGCAGTGAACTCGCCAGAGATAAATGCACATTTCATACGGATTACATGCAGAAAACAGTCTGTTTTCTTTCTGTTTGAATTGTTCTGTTTAAAAGTAGACATTTCAGGCTTTCTATATATATATATACGTCTCAGGTCTGTGAGGCAAGTAGCCTACGAGCCTACAGACCTGAGTTTCGGTTTATTTCTCCAGTTCACGCGCTGGCGCCTCCGTGACCTGATTATCTATTTTCTGCTATATTTGATTATTTATTAAATCCAGGCAATTGGTTGATGAAACATTGATTAAAATTAAGAAACAATTAATACAAAACGAAATTTACTTTAAAGAAGGGCTTTCTATTTGAGTTCTCTGTGAACGTTTTAAAGCAGTATTTTAGTGCCGCTTTCAGAGCGCTCACGTAATGGAGAACTGACACGTCTGTAACATTGTTTTTTTCCTCATAAATGTGAACACAAAAAATAAAATGAATATTTTATGTTCTGTGGAGAGCCAACCCTTCTTCATCCGATGTGTATATAAGCCTACTTTTGGTGTGCGCAGTGAAATTCACAGAATTACAAAAAAATATTTTGCCACCTAAAAGTTAAAGATTTTTTTGTGTTACGTCCGTTATGGATGTATATTTCCCTCCCTCATATTAAATATAAAACGCATGTGTCTGACTGATATTTTTCTAATGTCTGGATAAGTTTCAATTGGTATTAAATGCATTTTCTGAGAACTTATATTTCAAGTTTTTACTGCAAATGTCACATCCATAACGCTGGGATTGCCCAATTTTAACGAATTTATCCTAAACTAGTTTTGTGGTGTAGGTCTACGTATTGTATAATGTTAACTTCAAATAAGGGGTGTGTCGTCTGCCTTCACACCGCGACACAGGTTCGTGGATCTGAGTGTCGCGATTTCGGTTTCATATTGCATATTGTTACAGCCCTAATTAGGCCTATTAGAATATAGACATTAAGATAATAAATTGTTATGCACGTACTTTTACTTTTAATACTTAAAGTACATTTAAAATCAGGTACTTTTTACTTTTTACTTAAGTAGGGTTTTCATTGTGGTACTTTTACTTTTACTAAAGTAAATATGTCTCTGGTTATTTGTACTTTTACTTAAGTACTGAGATTCAGTACTTCCTCCACCACTGGTTAGTAGTGTGTTGTAACTGGTGGTTATGGTAAGGGTTTGGACATTTCCCAAACACACTTGTAAGAATTGAGAAATTCCCGGCAGTCTGGTTGAGGAACGACTCATCCCGAGAAGACAAAGACCCTCCTGGAAATTCACATTTGACTCTCTCTTGAGAAACTAGCATCCCGAGTCAATCACCTCCCCATGTGGTCTCTCTCACGCTGAGATCGCCAGATATTCACCCACAAATCTATATGGTTTAGTGTGAATAATTATCATACAGTTTTATACATGTTTGGTATCATTTGAAATGTCTCAGTGCGTCTACTACAAATGTCTCATTCCCAAAGAAATAAACCAAAAGGTAATAAAGTTCTTAAGGGTTTAGAGATAACTTGCACGTAGAGGACGTGTGGGTCCTCCAGGCAAATGGCATCCGCCTCTTAAAAAGGTGTAAACTCTGAATGCAAATTCCCATTGTTAGCAAATGTTCACATTTGAAAAGAGGTTTCAGCCTTGGTCTGAGTATTTAGGGAGATGCTGAAGAAGCTCGTGGTGATTTGTAACTCAGATTAGCCCGTGATGCTGAGGCACTCCACATCATGTATTTTATAATGTCAGCTTCGCATTTTCTCTCTTTATTCAAAGAGCATTTGATGTTTTGTATTTATTACCTTTGAACTGATTATGAAATTGGCATGATAAATTTACCTGACATAATAAATTGTTACATTTGATTTTGTTCCGACAGACTCTGAAATAGTTTTCCCAAGTAGATTAAACGGATTCATATGTTACCGCAAGTTTTGCGTCAGATTAGTGACGACTAATATTTGCACTAATTCAAGTGTACGTGTTTTGCAAAGACAAGAAGTGTATTTGTTTAGGGCAGCAAAAGTGCTGCTTGACCAACCTAAATCTGTCTGTGTCTTACCTCTGTTTTAATTTAATGTTACTTTAGATAAGTGTACGTGGGAAATCACGGCACGGCCAATCTAAAGCTATTATAAGACAAGGAAAGTTGGTTGACTTAATTCTATAGTGGCCATACCTCTACTGATTAAACGGTACTTTAATTTCAAATGTATGCAATCACAGGGGCTATATTTGATTGTGTAAGCCTGAATGCGACCGATCTCTGGTTTATAGCAATCTGTTTAGTGACCGATGCTGGCGAGCTTGTGATCATGAGACCCGCGTTAAACACGGCGTGAGGATCTCTGAGCGACAGCTTCCTAATTTGAACGAGTTAAATAGAACAATCAAATGTATTGCCAAACTATTATATAATCGACCAATAACCAATTGGCAATCTAACTTAAATTCGAGGCCGTGATAAAATGGAGTCAGATAAAAGCTTAAATGGAATTAAATTACTTTGCCACGCGGAAAGACAGTAACGCCTTCACCCGTTCTATCGGATGCCTCCATTGGGCAGATCTAGACGGGCTTACACGCTCAAAGAGCTTGACCAATCACAACACACTGCTCCAACCGACCAATCAGAGCACAGTGTGCTTTTCAGAAGGAGGGGCTTCATAGAGACAGGAAGTAAACAGAGCGTTACTGACAGACTGGGAAGAGAGGAGCTGCAATAATGGGGAAAATAAGGAATAATTGATGATTGGCCGTTGAATTATTAGAAAATAATGCACATTCGAGGTGGTAATGCGGCCATGACGCGAAGTGTATTTTCTAATAATTCAACAGACCATAGACAATTATTCTGCTGATACTATGGTTACCACACCTCAAAACATTGTTCAGATGATGTATTTAAAAAAAAAAAAATCAGGTTATTGACCTTAAAACGTGTATAGGACTAATTTCTTATTTCTCATCCCAAGTCTCTCTTGCTAATTCCAAAACATAATTTTAGAGCTATAGTAATACGGAGGCTTGAGACATTGATAGCAGATTAATGCAGTTGAGAGAGAGAGAGAGAGAGAGAGAGAGAGAGAGAGTAGTGTGTGAAATACATAAAATCAGTAAAACTGAAGCGAGTGTGTCAAGCTTCTTGCTCCATAACTAAAAGTTATTAAACTCTCCATCAGGTTCGAAGTCAAGTCCTGCCCGTAACTACTCAACCAATCAGATTCAAGCATTCAACAGCTCTGTAGTATGATGTTGTTGTTTTTTACATTCAAGAATGAGAACCTGTTCTCATAGAGCCCAAAAACAAAATCAAGACTTTGTAAAAAGGCATAATATGACCTCTTTAAAATAAAAGACACTTGATCGATATGTTATCCACTTCAGTGGCAGTCAGACATTTTCAAGTGTGGCATAAGTATCCGAATACTTTCCGGGCTGTAGTTTGAGGCCTTTAATAACTATAATGTCAGACCAGAGATGCATACGTACATTTTAATGTCATCATCTACGGCTTGTCTCTTCAGCTGCCACAAGCTGCAGGAGTCGCTGCTCAGCTCTGACAGCGGATACAGCAACTACAGAGGCGTCCTCAACTGGTGTGTGGTCATGCTGGTGAGTTTATACTCATAATACTAATCATAATCACATTATTAAAGCTTATTACAGCTACGAAAGTTATTCAGTTATGAGCGTTGAGTGATGTTCTCTTTGACTTTTGTTGTTTGATTAACATCATTAACATTAACAGGCCACACGGGCTACTCGATTATGTATTTAACCGAAAGCTGAATACTTCTATATTTGACTGCAAACTCACATTCATGGCAAAACCTTAAAGGATTAGTTCACTTCAGAATAACATTTTCGTGATAATTTACTCTCCCCACGTCATTCAAGATGTCTTTCTTCATTTGAAAAGAAATTAAGGTTTTTGAGGAAAACATTCCAGGATGTTTCTCCATATAGTGACTTCAATGGGGTCCAACAGGTTGAAGGTCCAAACTGCAGTTTCAGTGCAGCTTCAAAGGCTCTACACGATTCTTACACGAGTCTTATCAAGCCAAACCATTGGTAATTCTCCACAAAAAATAAACATTTATATACATTTTAACCACAAATACTCATCTTGCACTAGCTGTGATGCGCCACACATTACGTAATCACATTGAAAGGTCACGCGGAAGTACAGACCTAGTGTTTACAAAGCGAACGTACAAAGACTGAAGCCCAATTTATCCTTCTGCGTCGAACTCACGCCGTAGCTATGGCGTAGGCTGTGTGTAGCGCGCACACCCTACGGCGTACCCTGACGTGCACCTCTCCAAAAATGTAACAACGCGTCAATTCTACGCGGACGCAAGCGCTGTGATTGGTCTGCTAGAACCCCTCCCTCGGGTTTCACATGCTCCCTCTGCATGTGTAATTGTACGTAAACGCGGCCAACGACGCAGAAGTATAAATGAAAACCAACGCGTAGTCTATAGCGTAGAGGCACCGGCGTAGGTCCGACGCAGAAGTATAAATAAGCCTTTAGTCAAACGCTCTTTAAAAAAAAAAAAAAAAGGATGAGATGAGGTGGAGTTTTTCGCTCTACATTTTCCGCCTACGACTGGTTACCGCCTGACCTTTCCAGCGGGAAGTGGCTTTATATTAAGTGGCTTTAAGTACTATGTACTTACATAGAAAAATAAGTACAATGTACTTATTGTGTTCAGGTTGTACTGTAAAACACCTTTGCTGCTATTGAGATGTGATACTGGTAAGGTTAGGGACAGGTGTGGTGGTACGGGTCAGGGTAGGTTACGTAATGTGTGAAGTCATGGACGTGCAAGATGAGCATTTGTGGTTAAAAAGTATATAAATGTGTTTTTTTTATATATATAAAATGACAGATGGTTTGGCTAGATAAGACTCTTACTCCTCGGCTGGGATCGTGTCGAGACTTTGAAGCTGCGCTGAAACTGCAATTTCTACTTTCAAACCATTGGACCCCATTGAAGTCACTATATGGAGAAAAATCCTGGAATGTTTTCCTCTAAAACCTTAATTTCTTTTCGACTGAAGATAGAAAGACACGAACATCTTGGATGACGTGGGGGAAAGTAAATGATCAGGACATTTTAATTCTGAAGTGAACTACTCCTTAAACATGATTATCAGCTGACTGTCACTTTAAGAGCTAATGCACAGAATACACTGTCTGTCTCCCAGCTGTTTTTCATCACTTTAGACATAACTTACAGTTTATGTGACATAACTTACAGTACAGTTAATTTTTGTGTCCCCATAATCACTGAAAGCCAAAATCAAAACTAAAATTCGTTTAATTGCACGTCCATAAAATATCCATGTTTTTCATCTCCAAAAAGCACCATGAATTCAAACTTCAGTCCTTATTCTGTGAGGAACAGGTGGAAATTGTAGTCTTTATTCACTGAAAAACATCATATGGTTTTGGAGAAACGTGTAAAATGAAGGTATGGGCTTTAGACTGTAAGATCAGTGTGTCATCAGCGCTATGTTTAGGCCCTCGCTGTTACCTGAACATTAATAATGCCCCACTGTTGGCCGTTATGTGTTGGGTCTGATCACATCAGTTATTTCCGTCCGCAGACTTTCCACCGGTTTGCCCTCAGATGATCTAGAGACACTCGAGACACAAACATCTAGTAATTCATCATGCATTTGCCAGAATGGTGAAGACTGTTCGCCCTTCATCGCGGTCACACGGTTCACTCCGGGCCATCGTGAACTCAGTCGGATTGAACTGAGTAAGAATTTGACCTTTATCCTCGGCTCCGGTCTCAGATAATCATATGACACGCAACACAATGCCAGGCGTATTACTTTGCAGAAATCATATTCTGGAGCGGCTTGCAGTGACTGAAGTTTAGCTGGAGGTGTTGTGACAGGATCCTTTCACATTAAACAGAGGGATTTATTATGGAGAGTTCAGAATCATTTGCTGAGCAACACTTACAAAAATTACCATGTTATATTAATACTATCGTATTTTTTTTAAAGCTACACTGTGTAACTTTTTTAGTTTATTCTTAGCTAAAAACACTTAGTTCTTTCAAAAATATATGTGCTCATTAATGTATATTTACTTCGTTCAAGTAATAAAGTATTCTCGTGAGTGTATAATATGCCATTGAAAATACATACGGGTGAGGGGTTCTAATGTCGGCCGCCACGTTGCCCCTCCATCTTGAACGTACATTAGCCAAAGAGGGACATCAAGCTTCGCCTTTCGCGTTTTAACACTCAATGGCACCGTGTCGAGGAGGTCGAACTGGAAGCCATGTTAATCTTGGACTACATTGGCCACCGTAGGAGTTAAAACGAAATCTGAATTGAGAGGAACAGAAACTAATATTCACTGGATGGTCATATACCTTTTCACCGCTAGATGGGGGTAAAAATCACACAGTGTAGCTTTAATATTTTGAATTAGCTTCTTTTATTTTTCTATTTTAATTTTTAATTTTATTTGTGGTTTTGTTGTGTGCTTTATTCATTTTTTTAATCATTTTAGTTTTAATAATTATAGTACTTTAACTTAAACGTATTTATTTCAGTTATTTGCCAGTCCAACATTTTTTACATTTTAAGTGATCTACTATTTATGTTTTATGTCAGTATATTGTTGTAATATTAATTTCAGTTTTAGTTTTAGTAATTTTAGTACTTCATGTTAAACTTGTTTAATTTTTAGTTAGTTGCCACTGACACTTTTAAGTTTTTTAGGTTTAAGTTTTTTCAATATTTATCTTTTATAATGTATTTTAATTACAAATTTTTTTTAATAGTTTTAGTAATTTTAGTAGTTCAACTAAAACTTTTTTCAAAACTTTTGAAAAAAGTTTGTTGAACTACTAAAATTACTAAAACTATTAAAAACATCTTTGACGATTAAAACAAAGCTGTAATAAAATATAATATTATATTAAAAACTTAAACTTAAAGTTTTTTCATAAAATATTTAATTTCAGCTTTATCTCAATTACCGAAACCGATTACTGAATTTTATTAGTTTAAGTTACCAATAACAACACTATGATTACAATATCATAACATCCCATAATAGCAGCTGCATAATAAAAAGACAGTTTTCGCTGAACTCTAATCAGAGACCTTTGTCTGTCCTCGAGTGACCTTTGACCCACTAACAGAGCCTGCCAGCCTATAAATACAGTGTCAGTGACTGTGACATTTAATATGCTGAGGATGTAAAAGCTAATGCAACAGGGAGACTTATGATGACCTGTCAATCAAAAGACAATCTGTCCTTCAAGTCAAATCCAGTCTGTCTAAGTCTTAAAGTTTCTTTTCTCTGCAGTAATGAAAAGTCAAACACTTCCGGGGATTACTTTAATGAACGCTCAGAAATGTCACGCGTCCTCTAAAAATAAACATCTATTTCACCCTGAACCGCGAGAAAGTGGAGCAGCGTCTTCAAAGCCACGGAAAGCAAATCACAGTTCTGAAAGCAATATTAATCCTGGCTTTGAAACGCGATCGCATTGACGTTGTCTGTGGGATTGAGATTTCACCTCGTGTTTCTTCACCATATTCCCATGGAATATCCAAAAATGCTTTGAATCCACGAATGGATAATTATGAAAGTCAAGTATAAAGGCGGCCGCTTTTGAGAGATTTGTGCTGGAGAAAATTGATGGAGCGCAACAGTGTCAAACTCCCATTGAGTTTCTCCAGAGAGAAATCGTTTCTTATTTCAGTTATTCATTTAGTTTCATCAATTATTAAATTAGTTCATTTCATCTAAAGCCAGAAATTATGTCATCGTCCAGCTCAGTTCAGTTCTCGTGTGTGTGTGTGTGTGTGTGTGTGTGTGTGTCTCTGTGTGTGCGTGTCTCTGTGTGTGTGTGTGTCTGTGTGTGTGCGTGTCTGTGTGTGTGCGTGTCTGTGTGTGTGTGTGTGTGTGTGTGTCTGTGTGAGTGCGAGTGCGTGTGCATGTGCGTGTGTGTGTGTGTCTGTGTGAGTGTGTGTGTGTGCGTGTGCGTGTGCGAGTGAGTGGGTGTGTGTGTGTGTGCGTGCGTGTGTGTGTCATGAAATAAACCGACGTCCCACAGCCTTTAAGCAATTAGCATGGATCTATGTGCAAAATCAATTAGTAACCCTCTTTGAATGAGGTCAGGGTTGAGTCTGGCAACTTTCCAAACGCTAATCTAATCAAATGGCCTTTGGAATGAGGAAGTCTTCCAGCAAACCGTCTTCTGTCGTAAATCATCGCTTACAAGCAGTTCAAAGTCTTCAGGCCTGATTAAAAATGACAGCCTTTGGGTGGTTTGTTTTACTTTTAATAAATGAAATGACCAAACCTGAAATGAAAAAAGCTGATTTAACATTCAAAACAAGATCATTTCCAATAGTCTGTAAGTCCACGAACTGTACAAGACTCCCAGCATGGAGACTGTGGTCAGAGGTCAGAGGTCAGAGGTCAGGTGTGTTTTTCTGACTGGTGTGTGTGTCTGAGGTGGTTTATATTGTTGTGCTGCAGACTCTGCTATGCTAGTGTCAGTTTTCAAAAACAGTATTATGGTAGATACAACATAATCATTGGAGAGAATCATGTGATCTAGAGTAATTTTATTGTGAACAAACACATGATAAACATCTTGAACAGAGTATTCACAAACAAAATAATTTGTTGTTGTTGTAATATCCAAACAGAAATGTTTTAGCGATGCATTTCAGATGAGGAAACTATGGAAGCTTGTTTCTGCCACAGAAAAAAAAGAGATGTTTGTGAGAGAAAAACAATTCGGTCCCACTTTATATTAAGTGGCTTTAAGTACTATGTACTTACATAGAAAAATAAGTACAATGTACTTATTGTGTTCAGGTTGTACTGTAAAACACCTTTGCTGCTATTGAGATGTGATACTGGTAAGGTTAGGGACAGGTGTGGTGGTACGGGTCAGGGTAGGTTAAGGTGTAAGGGAAGGGTCAACTGTGTAATTACAAATGTAATTACATTAATTACAGTTGTTATTACATGCAGGTATTTTCAAAATATAAGTACAATGTAAAAACATGTATGTACATAATAAGGTCATTGTATCAAAGTAGTAACTTCAATGTAAATACATAGTACTGAAAGCCACTTAATATAAAGTGGGACCAACAATTCTGACATTTTTATCTCTTTATTCCGAGTTTGTAAATCAGAGTTTATAACTCGCAATTATGACTTTTTCTTGCAATTCTGAGTTTATAACTCGCAATTATGACTTTTTCTTGCAATTCTGGGTTTATAACTCGCAATTATGACTTTTTCTCGCAATTATGACTATTTTCTTGCAATTCTGAGTTTATAACTCGCAATTATGACTTTTTCTTGCAATTCTGAGTTTATAACTCGCAATTATGACTTTTTCTTGCAATTCTGAGTTTATAACTCGCAATTATGACTTTTTCTCACAATTATGACTATTTTCTTGCAATTCTGAGTTTATAACTCGCAATTATGACTTTTTCTTGCAATTCTGAGTTTATAACTCGCAATTATGACTTTTTCTTGCAATTCTGAGTTTATAACTCGCAATTATGACTTTTTCTTGCAATTCTGAGTTTATAACTCGCAATTATGACTTTTTCTCGCAATTATGACTTTTTTCTTGCAATTCTGAGTTTATAACTCGCAATTATGACTTTTTCTTGCAATTCTGGGTTTATAACTCGCAATTATGACTTTTTCTTGCAATTCTGAGTTTATAACTCGCAATTATGACTTTTTCTTGCAATTCTGAGTTTATAACTCGCAATTATGACTTTTTCTCGCAATTCTGAGTTTATAACTCGCAATTATGACTTTTTCTCGCAATTATGACTTTTTTCTTGCAATTCTGAGTTTATAACTCGCAATTATGACTTTTTCTCGCAATTATGACATTTTTCTTGCAATTCTGAGTTTATAACTCGCAATTATGACTTTTTCTTGCAATTCTGGGTTTATAACTCGCAATTATGACTTTTTCTTGCAATTCTGGGTTTATAACTCGCAATTATGACTTTTTCTTGCAATTCTGAGTTTATAACTCGCAATTATGACTTTTTCTTGCAATTCTGAGTTTATAACTCGCAATTATGACTTTTTCTCGCAATTATGACTTTTTCTCGCAATTCCGAGTTTATAAATCACAATATATTTTTTTCTATATAAAAACGAATACATAAAATAGACACGGATGTGGCAAAAAGCATCCGAATCATCTTATTTTCAGTGTTAAACCGACCCAGTTCTTTTGAAAGAAGAAGTGTAACTCTAGTTTTGCCTGCAGGGGTTTGATACAAATGAACCGTGTTTAAATGCATGAAATTGCTTTATTTGTTTCTGTTTCCAGGTTTTGTCCAATGCACGGCTGGTCCTGGAGAACCTTATAAAGTAAGTATATCATTAACATCATTTGTTGTTTAATTCATAATAAGTCGGCTATGGTAATGTGATTTCTCATGCTCAGTGACTCTCTAATTTCTGGCTAATGATCCAACTGAAACATCTGAATAAGACAGATAATGACTATGCCCGGCGGGGACTAAATGCATGTCTTTTGTTTCTTGTCATTAAGCAAACACTTTCATCCAAAGCAGAATATAGTAGTGTAATCGCAGGGCCCGTCGCCTGGAGAAATACAAACTCTCCAGTTTATTGGTGGCTTCCAGCAGGTGTTGAAAACATGAGCTTTGGCTTCTGGGATTTTTCAGCACTATTGAAAGATTTGTTTAAATCACTAACCAGCTAAAGTCATTTTGACACTTTCTCTAACAAACATCAGTAGCAAATTATAGTACATTAAAAAAACATTTTTTTACACAAAAAAATTTAAGCTTTTTATAATTTATTATCTTATTAGAGCTTTAAACATTACAATATTGTATTTGACCTATGGCTGATATAAATACGATATATATATATATAATCACACAATTTAATTTAATGATAGTAAAAACATTCAAAACAATTGCTGAAATTAAGTTTAGATTTATTTGACATAATATTTACTGAATTAAAAATAAATAATTAGAAAATTTATATTACAAAAATTAACTGAACTTGATAAAAAAAAATGATAAGATAATAAAATAAACAGATTTATACTTTAATTTGCAACTTTTTTAAATGATGTAACCTATTATAGTATCAGAAATAAAGAAATTGTTAAAAATATGCTGAATAAAAAAATGCTGAATGCGAGATATCGGCCTTGGCGATGTATCAGTAGACCACTATATATATATATACACACAATTATACAATAATTATATGAAACATTTATTCCAAACACCAGCATTAGCAACAGCAAAAGTAATGCTTTTCCTAACAAACACCAATAGCAATACAATCACGTTTTTGTTTTTAATGACAGCACTGTATGAATTACTTTAGTTGATTAATGCTTACATGAATTTAACATATACATAATGCAGCATACGTGATACAATATGATGAAAAACTGACAGTAACCTTCATCTAACACATTCAATAGTACGGCTGCGTTTGCCCTCCTGTCCTCAGATATGGCGTTCTGGTGGATCCCATCCAGATTATCTCTCTCTTCTTGAAGGACCCCTACAGCTGGCCGGCTCTGTGCCTGATCATCGGTATGATGATTGTGTGTGTGTGTGTGTGTGTGTTTGTGTGTGTGTGTGTGTGTGTGTGTGTGTGTGTGTCTGTGTCTGTGTCTGTGTCTGTGTCTGTGTCTGTGTAGGGACCATCAGCAGAGACGGCTCATGCTGAAGACATCATTTCACACCACATTTATGCTTTCTGGCATGCATAATGTTTTATCATAAAAATTCACGTCAATTTTTCATGCATGCTCAGTTCAATATGCCGTGTCTAATCTGTTTTCTTTTTCAGTTTCCAACGTGTTTATAATGGCAGCTTTGTACACGGAGAGAAAGCTATCCGTGGTGAGTTGCATGCTGGGAATGAACTGTGTGATTACAGACATGGGACATTACTGAGAGGCTTACAATTATAACCAATTACACAAACCTGAATCGAGTCTCACAAACCTGACAACATGTCCACACACGCACGCACACACACACAGTGCATACATATACACAGAACATAATATACACAGTACACACACACACAGTACACACGCACACGCAAGCACACACACACTCACACACACACACACACACACATATACGTATATGACTAAAATATTATTTTCTTGTGAAATGTACTCCATTAATCTTTTTAATCGTCCTTTAAATAATCGTTTTATTTACATCTTCATTTTTACTCTGTACACAACAAATAACAAATATTACAATTTTTGTAATCTTTTTTTTTTTTGCATTACAGTAATGAGAATGGGATTTTTTTCACAACATTCACATATCATTATTCACATTTATTTATTAATAAATTTACAATAATTATAATATAATATATGTGTTTGATTTTTATATATATATATATATGACCTGGAAATGTCTTCATGAGATTCACCTGAAAAAAATGTGATTGTTTATTGAAAGTCAATGTTCATTTGCCGATTGATTGTAATAAAGTCATCTGATTGAACTTTTAGGGCACCATCTCAGAGGGAACCGGAACATTCCTTCATTCCATCAATCTTGCAGCACTTTTATTTTTCCCAGCCGTCACCGTTCTCCGCGTGACCTCGATGACCCCAGGTATCTCTAACACACACACGCACACACTCACACCTTTAACCTGCAGTCTCATGAGGATATATATTCTATTAGCAACCGAGCGGCGAGTTTTGCCACTGCAAGCACCACTCACATTTTCTTCAGGAAATGTACATTCTAGCGATCGGACAGTGTTGTTCACTGTGTGTGTTTTGCAGTGGGTGGTGTTGTGGCGTTGGGCGTCTTCACCGTTCTCTTCCTGAAGCTTTACTCCTACAGAGACGTCAACAAGTGGTGCCGAGAAATCAGACACGCCAAAGCCAGAACCCTGTCTCGCTCTCACTCCTGTGAGTCCACAGCACACACACACCTTCATCAGATCACACACCCCCATCAGCTCATGCTTTCTGAAACACACTCTATGCATGAATGCAAACGCTTCTAGATACGCAACTGCTGTGTTCAGAAGTGTGTCATTGAATGAATCCTAATGCAATGCAAGTATAGCATGCATTAGAGTGAACATTGGCTTTAGCAGGGAATTTATCACTATCTGTATGAATGCATTGTTTTGATTTGCATTATAGTTTGCAAAATTAAAAATTAGCGGCAGGTTTTACTGAAACACTATGCATAAATGTAAATGCTTCTAGATACGCAATAGAAATGTCAATGCATAAATCCTAATGCAATGCAAGTATAAAATGCATTAGAGTTAACATTGGCTTTAGCAATGAATTTATCACTATTCGGACGTATTCATATGAATGCATTGTTTGGGTTTACATTGAAGTTTTAGCAAAACTACAAACTAACCTTCAATTGTTGTCAAGCCAACATTCAAAAAAGTCTTTCAGTTTCAGCATGATCAGAGTCCTGTCATTGGGTTTGTGTTGTTTTCGGTCTCTTGGCAGAGAATATCTGAACGTATTGTGTGTGTGTATGTGTTAATGTTCAACTTTCTCCTGTAGGCCCGTCTGTGCACAAAGCCAACGGCACAACCGGATACACACACGTGACCTATCCGGGTAACCTCACACACAGAGGTCAGTGTCTTCAGGCTTTACATAAACTGAACCTGATGGAGAGATTAATAACTTTTACTTATGGAGGAAGAAGCTTGTTTCCCGCTGCAGAATAACAAAATAAAAAAGGCACTTGAGTGTTTATACTTATCTCACAATTCTGAGAAAAAAGTCTGAATTGTGAGATATAAACTTACGGAGCCACACATATGGCATGCAGAAAAAAAATATGTATCGTGGCCACGAATGAACAATTCATTCCCACGACTTACTAATATGTCAGCTCGTTTTACTGAATTGTGGCAAAATTCATTCCCTTGTTTTAGTTAAATCAAAAGTACTGCACAACGTGGCCACGATTTAGTAAAACGAGACAAATTATTATATCACACACACAATTTACTTAAAACGAAGGAAGGAATTAGTAAAACGTGGCCACGATTTAGTAAAGCGAGGGAAGGAATCATAACATCATGCGTACGATTTACTTAAAACAAGGGATCGAATTTGTAAAACATGGTCACGATTTACTAAAACAAGAGAACTAATTTGTAGCCATGATATATATAAATATTTTTAGTTTAGTTTTAGAGCTTTATTAATCCCCCTGGCGCAATAAGTTTGAGCTTACATGGTGCCTCACATGAAACACTTAACACATACATTCAAATACATAAATACATAATTTTTTTTTTATTTTAAAGTTGCCATGTCATGTGCCGGGCTCCACACTAACTTGAAATTGCGAGAAAAAAAGGCACAAGTTTGAGATCACAGTTATCTTTTTTATTTTTTATTCCATGGCAGAAACAAACTTCCATAAATTTCAGTTAATTTGTAATGAAAATGGACATTATTTATTTATTTACAGACATGTATTATTTCATTTTCGTCCCGACTCTGTGTTACGAGCTGAATTTCCCGCGGTCTCCACGCATACGGAAACGCTTCTTACTGCGCAGACTTCTGGAGATGGTGAGATCACGTTTATGAGCAGAAGCAAACCAGGGAACCTCTTGAATGTAACGCATGTTTCTTTCTTTCTTGCAGCTGTTTTTAATGCAGCTAATGGTTGGATTAATACAGCAGGTATGCATAGAATTCATATAAAATCAAGGTGATTTGTATAAATGACGGGATGTTTTTAATGACTCTTTTGTCTTTTGATAGTGGATGGTTCCCACGATCCAGAACTCAATGAAACCCTTTCAGGTAGAATCTGAATTTAACGTTTTATCCCTGTAAAGCCTGACACAATTGTCATTTTTTTTTAAATATAAAACAAAATATAAAAGAAAAAATCAGAAAAAAAAAGAGTTTAAGAGATACTTGCATATAGTGAGAATATGGAGCTCATACTCACACACTTTATTCAGAGGCCCAAACTGAGCAACAATTTGCACTTTGGAGCAGATGCTGATATTTATATGGCCAAAAAGTAAGATGACATTATAATACAGTAGCTTGTAATGTAAATCAATGACATATTTATATCAGTATACTGTAGCAGATACATAAAAGGCATATTAATATCAGTTATCACTCTTTAGCATTTAGTCTCTATCTATTTAATGGAGGTGTTATTATTTGATTTGCTATAGATAGATGGAAATGAATGAGAAGCATCAATTTGTTTTGTATTCAACTAAAGGATAAAAATAGAGAAAGGGGGTAGGACTTGAAAAGTTCTTATGAACTTCTTCCTACTCCTTTTTTAAACATGGGAATTTCTAATTTGAATTACTTACAATCATTTTGGAAGATTGTGCTGAGAAGTACATGACCTTATATAGCCTTATATATATATATTATTATTTTTTTACATGTTCAAAATAAAAGATTTAAAAAAAAAAAATTTTTAATCATTTTTATCTACTTATTGATCATATGAGTATCTTTCTGTTTTAACAGGACATGGATTTCACTAGAATAGTTGAACGTCTGCTGAAACTTGCTGTAAGTGTGGCGAGAAACAGACGCAAACACAGACAGATGCTGTTGATGTCATGGATGCTGTTGCTATGACTTCTGTTGCTAGTGCTTTTGCAGGTGCTATATATATATATATATATACAGTTTGGCATTATTATACAAAAATATTTGACTGCAGAACACCACAATTGACCAATCAGAATCAAGAACTCCAAGCGGCTTGAATTTTGCAGGACGACGGCTGCTGTTGCTATAGTTGATGTCATGTTTGTGGCCCCTCCTCCTCAGAGTGTCTAATGGCACAAGCCCCGCCCCTTCTCCCTGTCCCTCTACAGGTGCCCAATCACTTTATCTGGCTCATCTTTTTCTATTGGTATTTCCACTCGTCCATGAACTTCATAGCTGAGCTCATGCAGTTCGGAGATCGCGAGTTTTACCGAGACTGGTGGTGAGTGACTTCCTCCATCCAGAGCTGGTTTTCTCTTATCATACCTCAGTATGTTTTACATCAAATTGACATCAAAAACTCATTTAAGTTAAGATCTGTTCACACCAAATTTGATAACGATACCCATAATGTTAAATAACCCTTCTATGGAATTGCAAGTAACTGTAACGATAACAAGGATATTGTTGGAATCACTTTCAGAATTATTTTTTTTCAAGCTGATGAAGGATAAAAATACTAAGAGCCAATCAGAATCCATCCTACTTTAAAGAGCTCGAGCATTTAAAGCGGCAGATGACAAAACAGCAGCATAAACAGAACAACACCGTCCGCTTGTGTAGATGCTAATGTAGTTATCGTAATAGTTATCTTTATTACGAATGGGCTTGCATTACTTTTGGTGTTACTGGTATTATCATTGAATGCTTGGATGCATCACATTACAGAAGTAAAATAGCTTGCAGATGCCATTTCACAGAAAGTTTTCACTTTATGTGAACACTGAGCTTTATATTCACAGGAACTCTGAAACAATTCCCTACTTTTGGTCGAATTGGAACATTCCTGTTCACAAGTGGTGCCTACGGTGAGACGCGATTATCAATTAATATGATTGGATTTGTCTGTTATTTGTGCACCAGAGGCGGTTTTCTTGCATTTATATCATGACAAAAACCAGTTCTGAGGAAAGTTTGTGGTATCTGTTCATTGATTTCTTATTCTGTTTCCCTTCAGACACTTTTATAAGCCCATGTTGGTGAGAGGCGTAAACAGGCTACCGGCTCAGATCGCCGTGTTCTTCCTGTCGGCATTTTTCCATGAGGTTTCACTGCACACTTGTATTGCTTCATTACAGTTTACAGTCAGGTTTTTTTCCTGTGTATTAATAGTCCTGACAATATTTTGTTTAATTTTGCCAGTATTTAGTGAGCGTTCCTCTAAAGATGTTTCGGCTCTGGGCGTTCATGGGTATGATGTCACAGGTCAGTCTTAAATATCACATAATGCTTGTTAAACTCACTCAAATGACCTTGAAACTGTGTTTGGTACTTTAGGCACTGTTTTAGATCTATTTAGATCTTCTTTGACCAAACGCAGATAGTTTGTTGCTTTAGGGGAAAACAGGTCTGATATTGGACCAGTATCTACTGGCATCCCTCAGGGCTCAATCTTAGGACCCTTTTACTTTATACTTATTCCCAAACTCTAGTTATTAAGTATAATTTTTATGCTGATGAAAAACACAGATCTACATTCATTGTAAACACAGTCAAAGTGAGGCTGTCTCATTGCTGACTAAATTTATTTTTGAGATAAAATCATGGATGGTTAATCATTTTCTTAGTTTTTTTCTTTTCTTACTACCGGTTAAATTTTGAGTTGATTTTAAAGTTCTTATGCTTGCATACAAAGCACTTCATGGACTTTATGTCAGCTTTTAACACCATATATATATCCCAAACTATAACTGAAGCTCAATGGGCACTATATAAAAAAGTTTTATTTTGAACATCAAATAAAATGGAGCCATTCCTCATTCTCCTTCCTGTTTCAGATCCCACTCGCCTATTTCGTTGGCCGATTCTTGAGAGGAAACTATGGGAACGCAGCCGTCTGGATGTCGCTGATCATCGGCCAGCCGGTCGCCGTTCTGATGTACGTCCACGACTATTACGTGTTGCATTATGGGAGTGCGTCAGAGGGCGTTGCGACATGACGCACGCAGCAATTTCTTGCAAAAACCGAGATGGTGAATGTAAAAACAATGCATATATTTTTCGAAGGGAAATTTTTAACAGACTTCAACCCAAATCAAATGTGATTATTAGTCAGAAGGCACGTGGAAGGTGAGCAGACATGTTTTAATCATGTGCAATGCAATCAAATCAAACACTGCCGAGCCAAAGCCGCACGCCATCGCAATGCCTTCTCACTAATGTTTCATACTTGACACTTTCCTACTGATCAATTCAGAGACACAAAATCTAAAGTGCCAAAAATGTGGCGTTTTTATTTTTCCCAATGCATTTCAGATGGACACTCATTTGTGTCTGCAATACGAGTGTAATGTTTTTTTACTATTTGTGCTGTTGCTTTAGTGTGTGATTGATTGAATCTGTGAGCCTTTGCACTTTATTCAAAAATGCATGACATTTGTGAACCTTTTAAAGGTTAAAGATTGTAGATGCTTTTATGATGATTTCAATACTTGCTGTCAATTTTAGTTGCCATAATGATACATTCTACATCAATATTGTATATGAAATCAGTGAAATTGTTAAAGCCAAAATATTTTTGAGATATTTAAATTGCTTGGAATATTATTTCAATGGGATTTAAGGTTTATCTGCTGTTTATTAGGGGCCAAGCACCAATGGGGTCGAGACATCAGTTTCTGTCCGGCATGATTTTCACGATCCAAAGTCACGAATCTGCTCTCTTTAGATTCCTTAAAACAATACCCATCTTTCCAATGTCATGTACAGTACGTTGTATGTCTGTTATTCTGAATTTTATCACTATTTCAAACAAATTTGCATCAAATAGTCTTGGATTTTTTAAATTCCAAACCAATTGTAAGTACCGTGTCAACGGACACCAAGAAAGAAGTGAGGATGTTTTTTGCCAATTCTTTTCTTAAAACTCAGTACCAGACCTTAGGTTGGTCAATTATTGTGAATAATGATTTATATATTCTTTATATCTTTTGTCCACTGCTGCGGTGCTTGGTCCCAGTATTGATCATTGCAGATTTTTTTTTTCCTGGTGTAAAATCTGTTTTTATAGACACTTTCTATCAATATCATCATCTTTTTATCTCATAGACAATAATTTATTGATCTAGATAACACTTTTATGTTGACTCATAATTCATCGTGGTTATGATAATAACACTGAGCTGTGAATTCACTTTATTTCATTGAAACTGCTGCAATAAAACATGAGATTCACAGATTTTTCCTGTGAAAGCCAAAGTTTGTAACTGAAGACACTTTATGTTTTTCCTTGTGCACTTGTGGCAGCTCATGTTCCAGTTGAATAAATATTTTAAAACACCAGCATCTCAAGCTCTCTATGAAATATGGAGAAAATAATCAAACAGACCTCACTTTGTGCATATAAAATATTTATTTAGCAGATGGAAACCAATCACACAGATCCAAAACAACACTTGAAGAACAACAAAAAGATTGGGCCACTAGAAATGCGTCCAGTATGAACATGTGCAGATAAAACAGTCTGCTCCTTCACTGCTGTGGAGAAAAGCACATGATTAATACACATCTATAGAGAAACGTTGAGTATGCACTTGAACAGCTCACCTTTGCTTTGTTTTGTACTGGTAAATAGAGTTTAAACTCAGCGGGGAGCTCGTCTTCGGAGTACAGCCGGTCAGAGAAGTAAACCCTCCTGATGCGACAGTTTGCGTGAATCTGAAAGACACGGGGCATTTACGATACAATTACCACTGACCACAGGACACACAATGTCATATGCAATATGTTTGTCTGCTTAAATAAATATACTTAATACTGAAAAACGTTCATTTCTAACTCGCTGATGACTCTTCTTTGTTAACCTTTTATCAGAATCATCCTACATATATATTGATATTGGCTTGAGACTGATATTAGAAGATCTGATCAAGGTTTGCTGAAAATAAAAACTCTTTGTATTGGCAGATTTTAAAGGCACTGAACAGTTAATAATTTTTTGTCTTTTTATTAATGGCTGAATCTTAGAAACAAGAACATTCCCAAGTCATATTTCACCCCAAAATTACAGGAAAATAAAAATAAACATTTTACATTATATTCTTACACACAAGCATATATGCATGCATGCATGTATGTATGTATGAGTAATATATATATATATATATATATATATATATATATACACATGCATACATACATGTATGTGTGTGTGCGTGTGTGTGTTTAAATATAATGTTATTTTTCTTTAATCAATTTTGATTTGACAAAATAAAAATGTATAAATATATTCTTTTAAATAGAAATAAGCTCAACTGTCCATTTATATTGTATATATAAATTTATATACAGTGTGTATTATTGAGATTGTAAAGAATTTTGCATTATATATATATATATATACAGTACTGTGCAAAAGTTTTAGATCTGTAAGATTTTTTATGTTTTTAAAAGAAGTCTCTTCTGCTCACCAAGGCTGCAATTATTTGATAAAAAATACAAAAAAAAACAGTGATATTGTGAAATATTATTACAATTTAAAACAGCGGTTTTCTATGTGATTATATAGTGAAGTGTAATTTATTCCTGTGATCAAAGCTGAATTTACAGCATCATTACTCCAGTCTTCAGTGTCACATGATCCTTCAGAAATCATAATATGATGATTTGATGCTCAAAAAACATTAATTATTATTTTCAATGTTGAAAACAGTTGTGTACAATTTTTTTTCAAAATTCTTTGATGAATAGAAAGTTCAAAAGAACAGCGTTTATTTAAAATAGAATATTTTCTAACATTATAAATGTCTTTACTGTAACTTTTGATCAGTTTAACTCATCCTTGATGAATAAAAGTATTGATTTATTATATTTCTTTCCCCCAAAAATAAAACTTAAATTCTTACTGACCCCAAACTTTTGAAGGGTAGAGTTTAATGTTACAAAAGCTTTAGATTTCAGATAAATGCTGTTCTTTTTTAGTTTCTATTCATCATAGCATCATGAAATAAAAATGTAAAAACTGTTTTCAACACTGATAATAATCATAAATGTTTCGTGAGCATAAAATCATCATATTAGAGTGATTTCTGAAGGATCATGTGACACTGAAGACTGGAGTAATGATGCTGTAAATTCAGCTTTGATCACAGGAATAAATTACACTTCACTATATATTCACATAGTAAACCGCTGTTTTAAATTGTAATAATATTTCACAATATTACTGTTTTTTTATAATTTTTTATCAAATAATTGCAGCCTTGGTGAGCAGAAGAGACTTCTTTTAAAAACATAAAAAATCGTACCGATCTAAAACTTTTGCACAGTACTGTATATATATATGTGGATGTTAAGTAAATATATAAGAAATTATGTATTATTGAAATTGTAAAGAATTTATATATCATGGTAATATGTTAAACTGCTAAATTTATGCCAACTACTCTATTATTATATAATATTGCTTTACAATATTTCTTACTGTCAGTGTCATAAACAAAAAAAAAGCAATTGAGCACATCTAGTCTCAATAGTCATGAAAATGTCAGTTCAAAAAATCGTATTAGTCCTAAAAAACAGAGAGAATTTGGTGTTTTGTTGCTGTTGATGCAGTGGTGACTGTTTCGATGAGCTCACCTGCACTCTCAGAGTCTCGATGTAGTTGGTGCCGTACGCTCGGCGTGTGAAGTCGGACAGGTTGAACTGGATCTGGTTCCAGCCGTCGTCGAGCCTCATGGGCATCGTGCAGATGAAGGGCTTCACGCGGGTCGTGCTCTGGTAGTTACTCGCCCTGAACCGCCGCCGCACGTTCTTATCATCCAGCACCTGACATGACACTTATGTCATATGGATCATGTGCTCTGGTTAATTTTTTTTATGGCATGAATCGAAATATTATCAAGACCTTACCTGAACTTCAAATGTGAAATACTTCTTGAGGTTCTTGATGATCATGACGAGGAAGGGCAGTTTGATGCCGAGGGTTTTCTTGGGGTCTGCGGGACACGTGATGTAGGTGGTGCTGTGGAGAGACACAACGGGTCAGGAGGATCATGTGATCAGACAGACGGACGGACGGACACACGGACACACACACACACACACACACACACACACACACACCTGACGTTCGTTCCCTCCACCTCCAGCACCAGAGACTGGATGTCATTGTCTGTGATGCGTTTGATGTGTCCGTTTCTGACCTGCAGGGACATGTTCATTTATTGAGTTAATGCAAATAATTCATGAATCTTAATGCATAATTCACAACTACATAAAACTCTCTATCCTTTAGTTTATTCAAACAAACTGAGTATATAATCTATACATAGATATAACGTAATATCGAACATTTATCATTTGATTTCGTTTGACTAAAGTTTTCAGTTTGTGTGTGTGTGTGTGTGTGTCAGCGAGAGAGAGTGAGTCCGTGTGTGTGTGTGTGTGTGTGTGTATATATATATATATAAGTGTTGTGAGTGTGTCTGTGTATACGAGTGTTGTGAGTCTGTGTGTATATAAACACAAAAAGCAGATAAAAATGCCAGAGCGTTAAGTGATTATCATATTCATACATTACGGTATTTACAAGTTACTCAATGGTAACGTTGCGTTACTTAAAAAAATGCCACAAGTCAACAGCATCATTATGGTCATGTTCAAACCTCATCCTGTTACCATGGTAATACCACAGCACTATTTGCGAGAATGTGTATAATGTTATCCATGTCCCAATGTTTTTACCTACTTTAGATTAAATGTAAATGATAACAACTTTAATTACAGCCTAAATGTAATGTATGTAAGTTAACGTTAGCTGTCCATTAGCCACATCTGAGCTCGCTCAGCCCATATACCATCCTCGTTTTCGGCGTGTGCTTACCTTCTTGTCCCAGATCTGCAGAGGTTTGCTGCCGATACTGTAGAGGATGGACAGGAATCCGCTCTGGAAGGTGTTTTTGAACATAATCCTGCAGCTTTAATTTAAGTAAAATCACACCATACACGGTTTATTTTGCTTTGAACGCGTCCGGCTGGATCGCTGCGCTCCAGATCTCGGGTTCCGCCTGACAAACACTAAATGCACTTATACATCAGTTATGAGACTAAGGTATTTTATGACTCGTTAATAGTCGCGTCTGATCCGATTAATCTCCAGCAGCGACACCGACGAGGTTTTTCGTAGTTTATTTGGGAGTTGCTATGCGACGTGACGTGATCTGGTTGTCACGTCGGACCCTTTAATGTTGACACGACTGTTGCTATAGTAACGGGGTGTCCCAGTCCCACTAGTGCACGACTGCAGTTTGATGAAGCTTTATAATTAAGCATGAAATTATGTTTTTATATAGAACATTGTAAAAATAGGTTTATATGGAGTATAGATTGTCTGTATTGTTTTGAATTGTCTATTAAATATATATTAAATTGTGCTGTCTATAATATATGCACATACACACACAATGATACACCCATACACACTCACTCTAGCACACACACTCTCATACACACACTATCTCCCTCTCTCTCTCTCTCACACACACACACACACACACACACACACAATCTCACTCTCAAACACACACAAACTCACTCACAGACACTCAAACTCACTCTCAAAGACACAGACACGCTTAAACACAGACACTCACACACTCACTCACACTCTCAAACACAGACACTCACTCTAAAACACAGACACTCACACACTCACTCTCAAACACACACACTCACTCACACTCTCAAACACACAAACACTCACTCTCAAACACGCTCACTCTCAAACACGCTCACTCTCAAACACAGACACTCACTCTAAAACACAGACACACACTCACTCTCAAACACACACACTCCCTCACACTCTCAAACACAAACACTCACTCTCAAACACACAGACACTTACTCTCAAACACGCTCACTCTCAAACACAAACACACTCACTGTCAAACAGACACTCACTCTAAAACACTCACTCTCAAACACACACACACACTCACTCTTAAACAGACTCACTCTAAAACACAGACACTCACACTCACTCACACTCTCAAACACACAAACACTCACTCTCAAACACACAGACACTCACTCTCAAACACGCTCACTCTCAAACACAAACACACTCACTGTCAAACAGACACTCACTCTCAAACACACACACTCACTCTCAAACAGACACTCACTCTAAAACACAGACACTCACACACTCACTCACACTCTCAAACACACAAACACTCACTCTCAAACACACAGACACTCACTCTCAAACACAAACACACTCACTCTCGAACACAGTCACTCACACTCTCAAACACACAAACACTCACTCTCAAACACAGACACTCACACACTCTCAAACACACACTCACTCTCAAATACAGACACTCACACACACACTCACTCTCAAACACACACTCTCAAACACACAGACACACACACATATACACTTTTATTTTAGATGCAATTAATCAACTTGACAGCACTAATAATTCCATAAAATTAAATGTAAAATATTTTAATGCTGACAATATGCTTTCAAGCACAGAATAACCTTGAAAGAATCAAAATATCAAGTTTTATTTACTCAGCATTATGCATTAAATGTGGCCATGCATTGATTGCCATCCTTAATTAATCAACTAAAATAAAATAAATAAACACAAAGTTCTTAAGCACACTTATTTAATTCAATTAAAATAAATTTAATTAAACAAGCAACTTGATGAGGTCATGTGACAACAAATCAACTGTTTGTATGTATACAGCATAGTATTAAAATAGTATACAGTATGCTAGTATTCCAGTGCAGTCAGATGGATCGATGTTCTGGAGCTCTTACTGATTCACATACAGATCTGGATCTGATCAAGTGAAATGCGCAGAACTGTAATGAATCACACGCTCGCGAGACACAGAGAAGCGTTTGTTCCACCGAAGCCGAATGAGTTGCTGAGCGCGACTCTGCGTCCGCTAGCGCTCCAGGCCTGCGCTGCGCAGGGCACATAGTTCATGTCGAACTCCGGCTCGGTGCGGTCCAGGTTGAGGGTGGGCGGCAGGGTAGCGTAGCGACACGCGAGGGCAGTGAACGCCGCCTCCAGCGCCCCGGCGGCCCCCAACAGATGCCCTGTGGCTCCTTTAGTGGACGACACCGCTAGCGAGTGCGCGTGCGTCTGAAACAGCCTCTTAACGGCAGCGTTCTCCGCGGCGTCTCCCAGCGGTGTGGAGGTGGCGTGGGCGTTGATGTACGTCACGTCTGAAGTCCTCACACCAGCGTCGCGCAGAGCAGCCGACATGCATCTGAAATATAGCAGGACATTTGGGTTAGATCGAATGAGCTGTACTGCATATTTTAGGATCAGCATGATCAGGATGATATCTGAGCATTAAGTGCAGATTTTCCATCATCTCATCTGTTTACTCCTCCATCCTAAACCTCACTATGCTATGTTATAATATGCCATGTTATGCTATACTATGCTGTTATGCTAGGTTATGCTTTGCTATGCTATGTTATATTGTTATGCTATGCTGTTATGTTATGCCATGCTGTTATATTATGTTATGCTATGCTATGATGTTATGCTATGCTGTTATGCTATGCTACACTGTTATGCTATGCTACGCTGTTATGCTATGCTGTTATGTTATGCTATGCTGTTATGCTATGCTATGCTGTTATGCTATGCTATGCTGTTATGCTATGCTATTATGTTATGCTATGCTGTTATGCTATGCTATGCTGTTATGCTATGCTATGCTGTTATGCTATGCTATGCTGTTATGCTATACTATGCTGTTATGCTATACTATGCTGTTATGCTATGCTATGCTGTTATGCTATGCTATTATGTTATGCTATGCTGTTATGCTATGCTATGCTGTTATGCTATACTATGCTGTTATGCTATGCTATGCTGTTATGCTATGCTATTATGTTATGCTATGCTGTTATGCTATGCTATGCTGTTATGCTATGCTATGCTGTTATGCTATACTATGCTGTTATGCTATACTATGCTGTTATGCTATGCTATGCTGTTATGCTATACTATGCTGTTATGCTATGCTATGCTGTTATGTTATGAAAAAATTCTAGATTACAAAAAAGTGTTTATTTGCATGCTGAAAGGTGACAGTATTACCGAAAGGCTCCGTCTCCATCTGCGGTTGGTGCGGTGATGTGACTGGCGTCTCCAGAGAGCCCGTAACCCAAGACCTCAGCGTAGACCCGCGCTCCTCTCTGCTCGGCGTGTGCGTACTCCTCTAAAACGAGCACGGCCGCCCCTTCTCCCATCACAAAGCCCTCTCTGTCCGGATGAAACGGGCGTGAGGCGAGTCTGGGCTCCTGGTTCCAGTTGGTGCTGAGGGCTCGAGCCCGAGCGAAGCCGGCTATGGCTAGCGGGCTAACGCAGGCCTCTGTCCCGCCGGCTAGCATCACCGTAGCATCACCGTGAGCGATGAAACGGGCCGCGTCCCCGATAGCGTGAGCCCCTGTGGTGCATGCGGTGGAAACGGCGTGATTTGGACCCTTTAGTTTGTGTTTGATGCTTATGTGCCCGGCGGCCATGTTGACCAGGATGCGGGGGACGAAAAACGGGCTGACCTTGAAATAAAAAAGGTTTATATGGAGATTAGATTGGATGTATTGTTTTGAACACAGTCACTCTCAAACACACACAACTCAGACACACACACAAACTCACTCACACTCTCAAACACTCACAGTCACACACATACATATTTACAAACTTTTATTTTAGATGCAATTAATTGACTTGCAGCACTAATACCATAAAATTAAAAGTAAAATATTTGAATGCTGACAATATGCTTTCAAGCTAAATATCAAGGTTTATTTACTCAGCATTAAATGTGGTCATGCATTGATCCTTAATTAATCAATCAACTAAATTCCCACAAAGTTCTGCGTGACAAACGGGCTGACCTTGCTATAGCCGCGCGTCTGAAAGGCCGAGGCCGTTCGAGCGATTTCCTCCAGAGACACCATTCCCATCCCGACCGCCACTCCGGTGTTCAGCTGCTCCTCAGGGCTTCTGGGAAACCACCCACAATCCTCCAGAGCCAGTTGGGCGGCACCGAGGGCCATAACCGTGGCCGGAGACATGCTGTTCATCTCTCCTTTGGATACAAACGTCTCTTCGTTGAAATCTCCAGGTTTATCTCCTCTCGGCACGCGAGCCGCCACCTTACACGGCACTGTCTTATACTCCTCTGAGTCCAGAGCAACCAAACCACTTTCTCCACCAATCAGACGCTGCCATGGGAGAGCACTTCCTGTTCCGAGGGGAGAGACGAGGCCGATGCCGGTGATCACCACCCTCCTGCGACCCGGAGCCGGTCGACTCGAGTGTCTTTTGGCAGAGCTCAAACACACACAGCTCTTCACACTGGACAGAGACAGTCTCAGTAACGTCTTCTGACAGCATCTCAGGGACATCGTGACCAAACCTGTTCTGGGAAGATCGAGGCTACATCACATCTCCACTGTATAAGACAAAAAGTTCATTATTACCATTACTCATATCATAGTAACACATCAGGATAAAACACATGAAAATGTTTCTATTTTGCTTTTTTTTTTTTTTTAGCATAACAAGAAGTAGACTGAAAGCTGAAAACTTAACATACTTATGTATTTAAACTCATACAAATACTTGTGTATTTGTGTATATGTGTACACAATATATATATATATATATATATATATATATATATATATATATATATATATATTGTGTGTGAAGCATCAGTTCACTGCTTTATACTACTTATATTCGACTAAAATCTAATCTAAAATATATTTATCTCTAATATGTCGAAATTGTGTGTTGCAACATAAAGCATGAGAAGATTAATGGCTTAACATTATAGATGTATAGTTTAAAAACACTGTATAAAAAATTTAGAGAATACGCTAATATATAAAAAATATTTAAAAATAGGTTAAGATGAAGTATGGTACATATATATATATATATATATATATATATATATATATATATATATATATATATATATATATATAATATATGCCAAGAAAAGTATAACCTTGGAAGATAATATCTACTACTAGAGTATATTGCTCCATTTATGCATCTCAATGGGTTGAATATCATGCACGAATTGTCATCTATCGACTTAACTAAATGTCACGTCGCAGATTTAATAACTACATGTAATTAAATTCAAATACGTACTCTCATTCACGTGGATTCAGCAGTGGCTAATGTAAACAGACCAGATAGTGACGGACTTCCGGTTCTCGCTGATTTCTATAATAAAAGTATCCAGACTTGGTGCTAAAAGTCCTCGTTTAATACACCTAACGAATCAAAGGCACGATTTACACATTCTTCTCCAAATTATCTGACTTTAATTTGACTATTAATATGATTCATAATAGTAGTAATGATAAAAAATAATATATGTATTAGATTACCTATATTATGAAATTATAAAAATGAGCAGTGTTATTAATAACGTTGAGGAGATGCAAGTAGTGCGAGGTTAATCTAAACTCAGCACTTTGAGGACATCTGCTGGTTCAAGTCGTGTAAATGCAAAGAGAACTTGTTCAATTATATTTAAATTACTGTATAAAATGCAGTCTTTTGTTAATTTGTTGCACTTATTTTGTGACACTTTTACAGAGACAAAAATGTTAAAAATGACTTAATGTAAAAAACTGTCTCGAGATAAGTTGAAATGTAGTTTTAAAGTGACATTTGATTGGATTTTAATTAAGTCATTTCTGTTTGGGAAATGTCACGTGGAGCTGTTCGCGGCGTCTGTTCCCATAGGTCTGTTCCGTATGGAAATAAATGGGTTTGTATTATAAAACGGAAATACCAAAATATTAGATAAATATAAACAAAAATGTGCACTGTAGCACAACCAAATAAAATAGCCTATAATAGACTGAAATCTAATCTAAACCGCCCATACCTCTAAAATGTTTTTTTTTTTTTAAATAATAATAAAAGAATAGCTTTGATAAAAGTCAGTTAAAGGCTTAGTTAACTAATAAAATTAAATGAAGTAAATAAAGTAAATAAAACGTCACGTGGTCCCACTCGAGGCATCTGTTTCATTGAAAATTTTAAATGTATCGCTAACCTTTGTGTGTGTGTGTGTGTGTGTGTGTGTGTGTGTGTGTGTGTGTGTGTGTGTGTGTGTGTGTGTGCGCGCGCGCGTGCGTGCGTGCGTGCGTGCGTGCGTGTGTGTGTGTGGACAAATTTGCCATTCTACACCAAACAAACCTGATATGGTCAAATAAAAACACTTGTCACGCACTCATGCAGATGGACCTGATTTCACCCTAAAAGAGAGATTATATAATCATATCCTCATTATCAAAAAGTGGATGCTGGTTCTGAGGTAAACAACAACAGACGATTAAATGAGGACTTGTGCTGTTTTATTCGGAAGGATACACTGAAGTCCAGCGGCTTGAGCTCTTATTATTCGGGCTCTTTTGCTGTGGGCTTGTTTCAATGGTCTTTTTAGTTGAATCCAGGGTAACAGGAGGAACTGAAGGCGGGGTTTGCAAACTTTAACCCACCGCAGACAGTCGGAGGAGGAGGAATGTGATGTTTTCTTTATACCTCCTGGATTCTACCAAGAGGGAGGACCTAGATCCGCACCTGCACGCGCACTACAACACATCTGTCCTCATTTGATCGTTTAAACGGACATGCTTTTCTTATGGTGTTTACAGACCCGTACTGTTTAATTCCTCTGTGTTGATTGAGTGCTCTTATATGATGCCAGAAAGCTCTGGTGTGTCAGGGGCCCTTCAGCGCCTGATGCCTCTGGCCCTCAGGGGAGATTGGATGGCACTAGAACAGAAACTCAAGGCTTTAGAAAAGGGAGATCCGGACATCTTCCTGTTCGACGAGGTGAGATTTTTTTATTACACTTTATAATGCATGCTTTGAAAAGAGAGCCTACTATTTTTTATGTTTTTGAAAGAAGCATCTTCTGCATACCAAGGCTGCATAACCTGTGATACTCTCTTCAGGATTCAGTGATGAATGAAAAGTAAAAAAAAAGAACAGCATTTAATTAAAATATAAATCTTTTGTAACAATTTACACTACCGTTCATAAGTTTGGGGTCAGTGAATTAAAGAAATTCACATTTATTCAGCAAGGATGTGTTAAATTTATTTATTTATTTTTTAAAGTGATAGTAAAGATATTGTATCACAGGTTCAAGATTTTAAATATTCAAGACAACACATATTAAGCAGCACAACTGTTTCCAACATTGATAATAAATCATCATATTGAATGATTTCTGAATGATCATGTGACACTGAAGACTGGAGTAATGATGCTGAAAATTCAGATTTGATTACAGGAATAAATTACACTTTACTATATTTACATAGAAAACAGCTCATTTAAATGTTAATAATATAATCCCAATATTACTGTTTTTCTGTATTTTTGATCAATTAAATGCAGGCTTGATGAGCAGAAGAGACTTTAAAAACTTTAAAAATAGCAATGTTTCCTAACTTTTGGCCGTTACTGTATAATGTTAAATCTATGCATTTAACTAATCATGCTTCATGCTGCAACTTTTACAGATATTAGATAAGTTTTAGATTACATTTTAGTCTATTAGATTGGTTGTGTTACAATGTGCATTTTCTTTACATTTTGTATATATTCTGGTATTTGCTGTTCTATAATAAATACCAATACTTACTTAACTTAACTTAATTCTCTCCGTGCCAGGAGGCACATAAGGCTTGGACATCACTCCTCCATTGGGAGGAGTGAACGGAGTAAATACCAATATATCTTACGTAATTGCAGTGCTGTAATGATTAAATATTATTTTTTTCAATCACTTATTTAATTTTCCTAACTTCAGTACAGTAACAGTTCTGTGCTTATGCAGTGTTCAAAATGCTTTATTAAAAAAATCCTTGCATTTTAATGTTTGTATTGATTTCCCTCCTGTGTAAAGCACACATGCACTTCAGCTCTGCATTTACGCTCACTTCTGCATCAGTGAAATATTGCCTGTGCTTCCTGATGATGTATTTGCTCGTTCTCCCACAGGAGTCTGGCTTGAGCCTGATGATGGTCGCGGTTCGAGACAATCGTTTGTCTGTCGTTGATAGGCTTCTGGAACTGGGGGTCAATCCAAGTGACAAAACAAAGGTAGGAGTTTCCCACCATCTGGAATCGTGTCTTAAAAAACGTCACTCCGCTGTGAGAAAACCAGCACCCGCCACTCAACGCAGATGTTCTTCATTAGCAGCACGCAATTAAACTTTTAATGGAAACGGTTGGATGGCGTAAAAGCTTATTATAGAGCAAGTGCTGCTGATATTCAAGTCTGTAGATATGGCTTCCTACTTTAGTACTTGTTTTGGGGTTTGCTCAAATCATATTTTATTATCTTGTGTATTTTTTATGGAGTCATCTACACTACAGTATGTTGGTGTCAGTATCGGCTGTGAGTTTTATAACTCGGTGAACGCCTCAGTGAATAATTGTGCCTCTGTGGGTGTTTAAAAGTGCAGTACGGATCATCTGTGAACAGTAAGTTGGATCTGACAGGAAAAGTTGACGGATCTGCATGGAAAATTATACTTGTGTGAGAGTGAATGTGCGAGAGAGTTAAACAGCAAATCTGTCCGCTTGTCTAACATGTGATATAGTCTCCCAAAAACATCAGCAATTTCTCTCTCTCTCTCTCTCTCTCTCTCTCTCGCTCTCTCTCTCTCTCTCTCTCTCTCTCTCTCTCTCTCTCTCTCTCTCTCTCTCTCTATATATATATATATATATATATATATATATATATACAGTACTGTGCAAAAGTTCTAGGCAGGTAAGATTTTTTAAAGTTTTTAAAAGAAGTCTCTTCTGCTCACCAAGGCTGCAATTATTTGATAAAAAAAAAAAAAAAAAAAACAGTAATATTGTGAAATATTATTACAATTTAAAACAGCGGTTTTCTATGTGATTATATAGTGAAGTGTAATTTATTCCTGTGATCAAATCTGAATTTTCATCATCATTACTCCAGTCTTCAGTGTCACATGATCCTTCAGAAATCATTCTAATATGCTGATTTGATGCTCAAGAAACATTCATTATTATTTTCAATGTTGAAAACAGTTTTGTACAATTTTTTTTTCTAAATTCTTTGATGAATAGAAAGTTCAAAAGAACAGCGTTTATTTAAAATAGAATATTTTCTAACATTATAAATGTCTTTACTGTAACTTTTGATCAGTTTAACTCATCCTTGATGAATAAAAGTATTGATTTATTATATTTCTTTCCCCCAAAAATAAAATTTAAATTCTTACTGACCTCAAACTTTTGAAGGGTAGAGTTTAATGTTACAAAAGCTTTAGATTTCAGATAAATGCTGTTCTTTTTTAGTTTCTATTCATCATAGCATCTTGAAATAAAAATGTAAAAACTGTTTTCAACACTGATAATAATCATAAATGTTTCTTGAGCATCAAATCATCATATTATCCTGATTTCTGAAGGATCATGTGACACTGAAGACTGGAGTAATGATGATGATAAATTCAGCTTTGATCACAGGAATAAATTACACTTCACTATATAATCACATAGAAAACCGCTGTTTTAAATTGTAATAATATTTCACAATATTACTGTTTTTTTTGTATTTTTGATCAAATAATTGCAGCCTTGGTGAGCAGAAGAGACTTCTTTTAAAAACATAAAAAATCTTACCGATCTAAAACTTTTGCACAGTACTGTACATATATATATATATATATATATATACAGTGTATACATTCTTTAAAGATATTAATACTTTTACTCATCAAGGATGCATTAAATTAATCAAAAGTGACTGTTACAAAAGGCAAGGCAAGTTTATTTATAGCACATTTTATACACTGGCAATTCAAAGTGCTTTACACAGAAAGGAATTAAAATAATCTCAAAATAAAAGATTATATTTCAAATAAATGCTGTTCGTTTAAACTTCTATTCATTAAAGAATCCTGAAAAATAAAATGTAGCAGTTTCCACAAAAATATATATATTTTTTCAACATTGCTAATAATCAGAAATGTTTCTTACAGCAAATCATCATATTAGAATGATTTCTGAAGGATCATGTGACACTGAAAATTCAGCTTTGATCACAGGAATAAACTACACTTTACTATATATTTTGGATTGCAATAATACTTCACAATATTACTGTTTTTACTGTATTTTTGATCAAAGGAATATCCAGCCTTGGTGAGCAGAAGAGACTTCTTTCAAAACCATTAAAAATCTTACCGACCCCAAACTTTTGAACAATTTTTTTGCTCTATTGGTTTTATTAGCACATGCTCTTCAGCTTGTTGTGATTAAAAGCTGTACGATTAGATGAAGAAAAAAAATTATAAACTAATCAAATCATTTGGTCTTGAAAAAATGTGTTAAAAATGTTTGAGTTAATGCGGAGATCTCACATTATGGTATCTTCACATTTAGACACATGTGAAATGATGGTCTTTTTATCAGGAGAAACATCTGAGAACTTGTGCAAATGTCTCCAATTGTTCTCAAATTGAATTTCGTTGCTGTCCAGGTCATAGGAACACTTAATATTTAGGAGATCTCATTTCCTATGGGTAGATAAGAAAGCTTCAGCTTGGAAAAATCTCTTTTGTAAGTCATCTGCTAAATGCAAATCTGTGGGTTATAACTGTGAAGTTTTTTTATGAAGTACGAAAAGTTATGCTTTGCAAGCGTAAAAAAGTGAAATTAGTTTTTCAAAGCTTCAAATCAATGTGGAAATGGATGTTGTGAACGTGAATGAGAACTTTCTCATGGCTGGTATGGTTGGATTGAGGATAGTTTAATTCTTGTCAGGTGTTTTTACTCGTTGTGGTGACTTTACCAGCTAATTTATTTCAAAAGGGATCATGGGACAATAAGAACTAGATGTTTTAATTTTATTCCTATGTGAAATTTGCCAAAAAGATTAGGATGTTTAGCAGGAGTTATTCGTTTTTCGGCTCTACGTTGAGCTGCATTTTACACTCTAAAAAATTAATAACAAACTCACTTTGGAGATTTACACGCCATCCACTACAACAAAAGGTATGGACAGTGAAAGATACGAGCTTTACGAAGCAAATACACTGAATTAAAATAACTCTGGGTGGTTTCAACCCAAATTTGGGTCCGAGATTGACAAACCTGTAGCCGTTGGGTTACATTTTTAAATAACATTTTTAACTCAGCCTTTGGGTTCGTCCATATTTGACCCAAAACTGGGTGAAAACAACCCAGCATTTTTTTTAGAGTTTATTTTTATTCAGTTTATTTGCTTCGTAAAGCTCATCTGTATCTTTCACCGTCTATACCTTTTGTTGTAGTGGATGGCGTGTAAATCTCCAAACTGAGTTTGTCTCTACTTGAGTTTCTCCAAAACCAACGAGGTCTGGATTCAGACCAGTGTCTGTTTCCCAATCCCATCACATGTATTGAATTACCCTACAGTTTTGAAATACTACTTTTGGGCATCGTGTGGTGAACGACAAGTGAATCAATCATTCACGGGATGCATTCTCAGAAAAAAAGGTACAAAAGCTGTCACTGTGGTGGTACCTTTGTACCTAAGAGTGCCTAGTAGTCCCTCAAAGGTACATATTGGTAACAAAAGTGTACATATTAGTACCTAAATGGTACATATTAGAACCCTTTTGAAGGGTACTGTCCCAGTGACAGCTTTTGTACATTTTTTTCTGAGAGTGTCAGTCGATCTATCAAAACCGGCTGGTAAAGAAATGGAGTTCAGGAGTGGAAACTGTGGCTAGTCCGAAGTGATTCACTGAAATATTCCTCTGCGTAATGTCTTCCATCCATCTTTGAAAGTGTCTGCAATGCTTTTTACTGTGTGTTTAAGGGGTTTTAGGAGTGTGGCACGTGTGTGGCCTTTCTTCAGGTGATCCGGTGTCTTTAACTTGCTTTGGTTCTGACCAAACAAAGTAGAAAAAAAAATTTGCGATATTTTCTAAATGACGATAAAAAACTATTGTGAAATTACGGCATTTCCATTAACCGATGTTATGCGACTGAAACATAATTTTTTCCTCTCGCGATAAGCCATTCCAACATTTAGCCTATGGCGATGGATGTTAGTAGGTTCACGTATATCCCAGTCACCTCACTAGCCGTTATTTTTAATCGTAGGAGACGTGTGTGTGTGTTATCCAAGCATTAATGGCAAGGAAAGCCCGTTATACTGTGAGTTTCTGGGTGTTTCTCACTCATTTCTCCCTCGAGGGCTTGATTGTGGCGTTTCTTTGTGGTTTAGAATCCAGTATTCCCGTAATTATTTTGTCTTTTTATGAATTTAATAAAGAACTCTCTCGTATTCTGTCCAAACACACCGCGTCATCTACGTCCGGTGACTGTACATGTGCAAAAACTGTTTCCATTGCAGTTTCGCGAAATAATCCTTTTTTGAATCGGCTGATAAACCTCCTCATGTAAGCATAAAAACTTTTTTTCGATATATGGAGTTTTTGCGAAATTGACGTGTTTCCATTGGGCGTATTTTCTATTTGAAATTTCAATTTGCACAATTTGAAGGGTAATGGAAACACGGCTAGTGCCTAACTTATCTAAGGCATCATCATAAACTATAATCTCAGAATTGATTTGGAACGATATGCTTAGGCAGAAAATCTGGTGCGACTTATAATTGATTTCTATAGAATTTTTTTCTAAGGTAAGACCTTGTGACTTAAATGTACTTTACATGTATTCATTAGCAGATGTTTTTATTCTAAGTGGCTTACAAATGAGGAGAATCACATGTAATTTGTCATTTTGTTAATATTTATAAAAAAAAAAAACATTTTTATTTATTTTAATTTTAAATACAGTATCATTCAGAAGTTTGGAGTTGGTAAGATTTTCTTAATGTTTTTTTTTTTAAGTCTCTTCTGCTCACCAAGGCTGCATTTATTTTATAAAAAATACAGTAAAAACAGTGAAATATTATTTAAATTTTAAACAGATGTTTTCTATGTGAATATATATTAAAGTGTAATTTATTCCTGTGATCAAAGCTGAATTTTCAGCATCATTACTCCAGTCTTCAGTGTCACATGATCCTACAGAAATCATTCAATATGATATTTTGCTGCTCAAGACACATTTATGATTATTATCAATGTTGAAAACAGTTTTGCTCCTTCATATTTTTATGGAAACGTGAGTTTTTCTCAGGATTCTTTGACGAACGGGGAAAGGTATTTTAATTAACGAAAACAAGGGCACATATCTTGAATAAATGACTTTAGATTAAAAGATTTGATCAAATCTGAGTCTGTCTTTCAGTGTTTCTAAGCCCAAACTGCTCCTGTGATGTTCAGTTGCCATGGAAACCCTTTCTGGGTTCCGTCCAGATTCCATTTCATTATTCGATACAATGTTTTCGAATAATGATGGTCATATAGAAAAGTGCTAACAGGGTTAGCCACACTATAAAGTCACAGTAGCATTAGCATGTTTCACTACTTTAAACAGCTGAAATTGCAGTCTTGCAGGGTTTTTTTGGACAGGGTAGCATAGACGTTTCCAATACCAAAAACGACATATGATTAATCTAAATTAAATTCACCAACCGCAACATTATTCTTAAACTGTGGTAATGTGGGTGCAGAGTCGTGTCCAGTTTTCTTTGTGTTGTGGCCTGGTATTTATATGAAGGATAACAGCTAACATCCTTTTCTTCATTTGTTCGAAAGCTTACGAGATTATTGCTCATTCGGTAACTCTTGGCGATCCTGCTGGAATGTCCATCCAGCTGTGTGTGTGTGTGTGTGTGTGTGTGTGTGTGTGTGTGTGTGTGTGTGTGTGTGTGTGTGTGTGTGTGTGTGTGTGTGTGTGTGTGTGTGTGTGTGTGTGTGTGTGTGTGAATTTGTGTCAGTGCATCAAAGCTGTCCTTGGATAACCTCTACAAACATTATAACCTTCTTCAATGACTTCAAATAAGGGGAACTTCAAACAGGGAACGTTCTCTCAGTGTTACCAGCAAACATGATTCCAGTAATATTAATAGAATAGTTTGTTCAAAGTTATCAGGTCTTTAATAATTAAAAAGTAAAAACGTTAACACAAAAACATTATTTAATCATCTTTCATGGAACTTTTTTCCTGAAACTTTTTTATTGGATGTTCGTCATACATTTTTTAAATGCTTCAGAATGTCCAGGAAACATTCAAAAGTAACATTGCAAGAATGCTTGAAATTCTAAAATGGAATGTTCCAGAAAGTTTTTAAAACTGGATGTTTGATTGTTCAGAGAACATTCAGAAAACATATTTTCAAAACTGAATTTTAATGTTAGAAAAACGTTTCTAGATCATATTTGTGTGTTAGATGGGGAGGCCGAGGCTTACAGCAATTTTACAACATTTCAGAGATTTCACTAGAATGAACGATTGAAAAATGTCTCCTTATTTTATCAGTGTTATGATAGTAGCCTACACTATAACTCACTAACCCAAAAACTACTTCAGGCCATAGTTCAACATTTCATTTAGATTAAAATGTATTTTAATCCTAAGAAAAACAGAGGTGTATGTCTCTGTGTCCTGAAAGACCTTTGAACACAGAAACCACTGAAAAGCAATCACAATCTTGTGTGTAATAGCTGTTGTTGTGTGTTGTTTTGTTGATCAGGACGGCAGATCAGCGTTACACGTCGCCGCCGCTCACTCCAAAGATGAGATGGTCAAACTACTGGCAAGAAAAGCTGATCCCAATTCACCAGCAGGGGTACGATGCTCAATTTACCCGTTTTCATGTGATCACTTTCAGCCCACACTGACATATCGGTGTTTCTGTGCGGGGAAAACAAACCAATTCGTACAAATATTAGCAATAGTTTAGGCTAATCTTTGCATGCATTCATTTAAATGCATTAATCACTCAAAATAATTATAATTTCTTACTCTGTATTTATTTTTCAGTACATATATCTAAACATCTTAAATCAAGATACATGATATTAAGTCTTGTTCTCTGAAAAAAAAAAAATCTAAATTAAGTGAGTTTATGTTCAAAACCAGAAATAATATCTGTCAGTGGGGTCAGAAAAACAACTTAATTCATAGGGAAATATATTGGCAGATATTTCTTCTTGTTTTAAGCACAAACTCACTTCATTTTGTCTTAATTTTTAAAGTCTCAATAAGTTAATTCATTTTCCTTCTTAAGTGAATGTGTTTTAATTTAAGAATTGTTTGATATTCATACTGGAAAACAAGACTACAAAATAGTATGAAAATAATTTTTGCAGAAAACATTTAAACATCTGTATCGAGTTAACGTGTGGCCACATTTCTTACTGTTGCACCTTTTTAATCATGTAAATGGCATTGTATTGTGTTAATACAGTCTTTAAATGTGATTATTCACTGACCTCTGCATGCGTGATCGTGACCAACAATACAAAACACGTCTCAGAAAAGGTTTCCTGTTTGTACAGGAAATGGCCACAAGTCCTCAAAACTGCTGATTATGTTTACAGTCTCGGCTTGAGTGTTTATGTTACAGTGTTTCCGGTTTTAAAGGGTTTAGTAACACTTTACCATTTTTTAACATTAGTTAACAGCATTAGTTAACATGAACTAACAATGAAAATACTCCTAATACCTTTATTAACCTTTCAACATTTACTAATAAATGATTCAAATTGAAAGTTGTGTCTGTTAACATTATTTCATGAGCTGACATGAACTAACAATGAATATTTAACAAACAATAATAAATACGGTGACAAATGTATGGCTCATTTGAGTTAGTTTGTCACTGATGTTTAATTGTCAAACCCTCTAGAGATAAAAAGTCAAGTCAAGTCATCTTCATTTATACAGCGCTTTTAACAAGATTGTTTCAAAGCAGCTTTACAGTGATAAACATATAAATTAAGGTAACAGAGATTGTTTGGGCTTTATAGCGGTTCCTGAATAATGTTATTTCCAGCTAAAGTTAGTTTTGATTGATTCACTTCCGGTGAAATGATCATTTGTTATTAAATTAGGGTCCGCTAAGACGACGGCGTTCTCTCTAAACACACTTTAAACTGAACCTGTGATAAACGCTGATGGCATTAAGAACTGATTCTATAGTTATGTGCGTCTGAATATGTGCGCAGGTTTGTAATTCCCAACAAACCATGCCTAAACATACTTGTCTTGCCTATAAATTTTGATACAGAATTTTATTTTATTTTATCACTTCGGGGGAGTGAGTGCGCAAACCTGTAGAGTGGGAAAGGAAAAAACAACAGTTTGTGTATGAATCTCTTTAATCTCTTACATGCTACACAGTGGCTATTAACATGTCCAAAAAAGCATGAGTTACACAGTATTTTTATAGTATGTTATTCTCACACTGATCTCATTTACCTCTTGTTCACACACACACACACAGCCCAGTGAGCAGTTGCCCCTGCATTACGCAGCGTCTCGGCCGGCCGGAGGACTCGGAGTCGTGCAAACGCTGCTCAAGTTCAGCAGCAAAGACGCCCGTCTGACACCAGACAAGGTACAAACACTTCTGCCTCCTTCATTTGCTAATGCGTACCTTATATTGTTCTCTGATCTTGCCCTATTTACATTATTGTTCTGTGATATGGGGTAGTACTTATAAAAGCACATTAAGACCAATAGTAATGTTGCAAAAAAGAATCATAAAGTTGGGTTTTTGGACCACACAAACTCATTATTTTTAAAATCAAATGACATTGTTGAGTTCCAGTCAGTACAGATGCTATACAAAGCAAGGCATAAATTGTTACCAAGACCAATACAAAGAAGGTTCCAAGAACGTACTGGTTGTTATGAATTACGTGATGAATTAAAATGTAGGACAACTTTGAGAGGTTTTAGCCCTACAGTTAATGGGGTACAATTGTGGAATAATTTGGAGATGGAGATGAAACATCAATCTTTTCAAATATAAATACAAACAAAAGATTTGTGAAAAGTACAGAGAAGAAGAAATGATTTGTCACTAGGGGTATTTCTACATGTGTATATTATCCATTTCTTTTCTTTTTTTTGCTGTTGTCTCCTTGTTGTTGTTTTTTTGTTGCTTTTGCACTATGTTCCTTTGTATTATGTGAAATGAAAATTTTGTTGTATTAAATTTTGGGGGTGGGCGCTTATAAGCTCTTTTGCTTCGGCCCACTCCTTTTTATCAGAATGGTTACTGCTCAAATAAATAAATAAATGATCTTTTAGCAGGCTCCTCCCCCTCGTGGGCGGTGTCATGTTTCAGATTACCACATTTACTGCACGGTTTTAGAATCGAATCTTTTTCTGAGCTTGTAAAACACACGAGGTCTGAGCAGTTTTCCTGTCGATCCAGGACGGCTGCGTCCCGCTGCTGCTGGCGGTCCAAGCCGGGAATGTTGGGATTGTACGGGAACTCCTCTCCGGCCAATCAGAGCCTCAGCTCAGAGCTGTGAAAACAGTAAGACTTGGCAAACCTGAGGATCACATTCATACGATCAGAACTTGCTATTTGAATGGTCAAATAAATGAAGTGGAGTTAAGTAACTGTAATGTAAAGCGTCTATTATTTCCAAACTCCATTTGTGGCGCTGACAAGCATGTTTTCAATTATGGTTAAATGTAATGTAGTTTTCTTCAGATGAAAAGCTCTTAAAATGACACTCTTTATACTTAATGATCATAGTCCCCCCCATCCCAGATCTATTAAGCTATTAAAAAATACATTCAAATGCAATTCTTACAGACAATGACAGCAGCTCAAAATGTAAACAATAAAAAGTCTCATTACAAAAGGCTGAAATTCTTGATATAAATATTTATTAGTGTGGGAATTTAGCACAAAAAACTCTTAATGATCAAGGAATATCTATTAAAGCTATTTAAAATACATTAAAATGCAATTCATTGAGAAAGTTACAGCAAAAAAGAAATCTCTTTAAAAGACTGACATTTATTTTGGCCAAATTTTCATTGAATATTTGGGAGGAAAAAAAATCCACCAAAATGTCAATTTAGTACAGCCTCTTTGTTGTCATGTGACACTACTCAATGCATATTTTTTTAGGTTGACATAAGTATACAACTTTTTCAAAAACACATGAATACAAAGATTGCCTTATAAAAAAAAAAAACTTTTTGAAAGATGTTATATATACATCATGTGTCACTGACCCGTAACATCAAATCCAGAATCAAATGAGCTTGTTTTGAAACAATATGACCCAATTTTGCATTCCAGAATGAATTGTATGAATGCGTCTGATTTGTATTGTGATGGTTGAATGTGTTTCCAGTCAAACGGAGACACGGCGCTTCACATCTGCTGCAGACGGAGAGACGTGGACATGGCCAAAGTCCTGGTGGAGTTTGGTGCCAATCCGGACTCTCAGAATGTAAGGAGGTCACAGAAACTCACACACACACACACACACCATCACAAAGAACAAGCAAACCACATGCAAAACGCTTTTATGATGATTTGTCCTGTTTTTCGAGTCGATGTCCTGTTGCATCAACCGGCTTCCGTTGGGCTTCGATCGGTGTACAGATAACCAGTGGTGGAGGAAACACTGAATCTCAGCACTTCAGTCAAAGTACAAATAACCACAGACATATTTACTTTAGTAAAAGTAGAAGTACCACAATGACAACCCTACTTAAGTAAAAAGTACCTGATTTTAAATGTACTTTGAGTATTAAAAGTAAAAGTACTTGCATAACAATTTATTCTCTTAATGTCTACATTCTAATGATTAATAAAACAGTTAATTCTAACTCATTCAACCTAATACTCCTATAATGTTGGAAAAGCCGTTATTTGTAAAATTTTTGTCACCATTTCTGAACAACCTTCCAAGTAGGCAATAAACACATCAAGCTTACTATCCTTACTATATATATATATATATATATATATATATATATGTATACTGTATATGTTAAAGTAAATGCGATTAATTTATGGTGTACTTCTGAACCTCTTGGCTTGCCATACTAATCCTAAACAAACATATAATACACACGCACCCCACACCACTAAACTTACCCATGCGTATCCTATGCACGTAAAACTTATTGTAGCGTATAAATTGCATAATAGATTTCGTATAAATAGAGAAATAGAGCATTTAGTGTGACCGGGTTGATATATCTATGGGAACCAAACTTCACTGGTGAGACAAACATGCGACGACGGTCAGGATGACGTTTTGTCAGGGGAAAAACTGATCAGAAAATGTAACGAAAATGTAACAGAACGTTGTAGTGGAGAAGAAAGTATAATAATTGCTGCAAAATGTAACAAAGTAAAAAGTATGCTCTATTGATTCTACTTAAGTAAAGTACAGATACGTGAAAAATTTACTTAAGTAAAGCAACAAAGTATTTGTACTTTGTTACATCCCACCACTGCAGATGACCTTATCAAACCATGAACATCAAGGAAAAGCAGGATCTTGATACAGCCTCGTGATTATTAACTAGTTAAAAGTATCAACACAATAATCTGTTTATTACCGTTCTTAAACACATTATTATTGTATTAGCAAACTCCAGTATTGGTTGACCTCTCATTCGTATGTATGGATATATTGATACATAAACCATTTTCAGTAGACCTACATATTGAATGAAACATGTTTTGAGTATTTTAAACTTGCAGTTCCCATGTTTTACTGATAAAGCAATATTTAGTCCTAATAGTATTGGTATTTATATTGCTATATATAAGTGCTCATTGAATATGTGCTCCAGCCTTTTAATCAAAGTAAAATAATCTTGATATATGATTTATTTTGAGATTGGGTTTGGTTTAAATGGACATACAGTATTAAAAAGTCTTACATTTTCAGTGCAAAAGTGAACTCAAAACTTTTTTTTTTTAGGGATTCAAATACTTTTGAATGGAAATGTATCATAATATGTGTTTATGCAGATTGATTGCCTATTGATGTGACTTTAGTTTAGATTGAATAATCCAGACAAACTTTTTTCCTGCAACTGTATTCCAGGTTTCTTTAAGGCAGTGCATGTACTCGCCTGCATTTTACACCACAATTGTACAGTAAATTGACCCAGTTGAGAGATCCAGGAACAGAAAAGATGAACAGATTTGATCCCACTGAGAGCTCTGATAAGAAAAGACACGAGACAATGACAGAATGTGGACTGAGGTAATGGATGGAAGTGAGATAATGGATTTTGAATAAGGAGAAGGCAGATTTTGTTCCCGAGGGCCTTGTTGACATCATTGCCCCTTTTGATTGCTCACTGTTACTCGTCTGGAGCGGAAGACCATCAACAGTCTCAAAAACATCCGTGACAATTATCCTGTGAGGATGATCAGAGACAGAGAGTGTGATTGCTGATCATCAGTTCAGCCACATCCAGTGAACACGACTGATTCCTCTCCAGGGCTATTTTAGTATTATTGTTTTTATTAATATTTTGAATTAGCTATTATTTTTTACATTTTCAGTTTTCACTTTAATTTTAGTTCAATTATGACATCTCTTAAAATAGTTTTAGTATGTCATTGAAAATGGCAATGTTGATGTATTTGGTCTTGGCAGACTAGAGCTGCAGACACACGTGTAAGACATGCTGCGGTTGCATAAATAGAAATATATAATAAAAACATAAATCACGTAGCAGATCTAGGCAGGTGGAGCTGGGGAGGTGGAGGAGTTCAGAGGAATTCAAACCAGAATATTTAAATTTTGGGCAAGCAATCTCATTGGCTGCAGGATCAGCAGAGCCAATCAGCTTGTGCCATGCGGTAATGAAATTATTGCATGTAAAGGACCATCCGCCTGAGCCCTCTATATATATGTGCTTTTGTACATTTTATTATTGTATTTTTATATATTAATATGTAGGTTTCATTTATTTCTATTTGTTTTATTTCAGCTTTAGTTTTCAGCTTTATTTTAGTTTTTAACTTCAACTTTAACTAAACGAAATGATGGCTTGGCCACTAGGTTTTCATCTAATATATATGTTTTTATTTTATATCAGCTTTATCACAATGAACAAAAATGTTTTAATAGTTTAATTTTAAATAACGTTAACAACCCTGTTACCCTCCTGCCTTTTTATGAAAATTATCTGTTGTTATGGCACTGCATTAATTCATCTCTAGTGCTCTTACAGACAAACACATAATGCGATTTAAATATTAGTAATTTTATTAAAAATTAAAATGCTTTAAGAAATTCAAAATAATAATTACTATTATTAAAATACTTTTAATTTTATTACAGCCTACTCCTGTGCATTACAGTAATTTTATTAATTACCCCTGTAATACCCATGAATTGAGTGTATGTGAGAATGAAAACCTCTTATTGCTGCTTTGAAAAGCCCAAGAAACATCAAAGTCATGAATATGAAAGGAGCATATATGTTCATATTTCTGTAGTTTTGTTGGAGACACTAACATTAGAGGTATGAGGTATGAAGATCAGCACAGAGCTGCTTGTTTCTCTTCAGGCCACGTGAAAAAGGGTTACACACAAAACTTTGAAATGTGAGGAAAGAAGCCAGTCTTCACTGTCACTGAGCGTTAGCTTTAACATGTGCCGGATTGTTTCTGGAACGATCAGGAGTTTTCTGGGAGCTTTGGAAAGGAATGAAGGTTGAGTTTGAAGAGGAAGATGTTTGTCCTGTTAAAGGCCAGTGAGCAAATATGAACTTATGTGCATCATACAGTAATATTCCCAAATTGAAGAAGCACTTCATATTTAAGTGCTTTCTGATCAGTTATTCATCGTTCAGTAGACGCCTGTATTCATTAGAGAGCATCCGAGTGATTCATCTTTATTTGAAGCGCACACGCTCGCATTATTTACAGCACCAAAACCAATAAAGACAAACTGAGGTTTACTAATATACAGAACATACAAGTCAATGTTGTGCTGCTGTTGAAATGCAAAAATCATGTGAGCTGACATGCAGGTTTCCTATCCTGTGAGATTTCTGGATTCGACAGCGTGGCGTTGAGCTAATTACCCAGCATGCCTTGTTTGTTTACAGAATGAGTGGCAGACTCCCATGCACATCGCCGCTCTGGAAGGAGACGAGAACATGCTGAAGCTGTTACACCTCTGCAAGGCCAGTCCCAACATCTCAGACAAGGTGAGACACAGAGAGGAAACATACGAGAGAAAAGATTCAAATTGAACTGAGCCGTCTCAATATGAAGAATCACCAGAAGTAAACAGTAGCTCTCAAATACTGTACACTGCAAAAAAACTCATTTGACATTGTAAATGAAACAAAGTACAGTTTAGAAGAAAATACTATTTTAAATTTTTCTACTTCACAATTTTATGTTTGATTCAATTAGTTACTTGCTGTTTCTTTCAAGAAATTTTCTCTCAGAAATCCATCCATCCATTAATTTATTCTTCTGCCCATCCATCCATCCATAGATCCATCCATCCATCCATCCATAGATCCATCCATCCATCCATCCATCTATCCATCCTTATATCCATCCATCCATCTATCCATCCATCCATCTATCCATCCTTATATCCATCCATCCATCCATCTATAGATCCATCCATCCATCCATCCATCTATCCATCCTTATATCCATCCATCCATCCATCCATAGATCCATCCATCCATCCATCCATCTATCCATCCTTATATCCATCCATCCATCCATCCATAGATCCATCCATCCATCCATCCATCTATCCATCCTTATATCCATCCATCCATCCATCCATCCATCCATCTATCCATCCATAGATCCATCCATCCATCCATCCATCTATCCATCCTTATATCCATCCATCCATCCATCCATCCATCCATCTATCCATCCTTATATCCATCCATCCATCCATCCATAGATCCATCCATCCATCCATCCATCTATCCATCCTTATATCCATCCATCCATAGATCCATCCATCCATCCATCCATCTATCCATCCTTATATCCATCCATCCATCCATCCATAGATCCATCCATCCATCCATCCATCTATCCATCCTTATATCCATCCATCCATCCATCCATCCATCCATCTATCCATCCTTATATCCATCCATCCATCCATCTATAGATCCATCCATCCATCCATCCATCTATCCATCCTTATGTCCATCCATCCATCCATCCATAGATCCATCCATCCATCCATCCATCTATCCATCCTTATATCCATCCATCCATCTATCCATCCTTATATCCATCCATCCATCCATCCATAGATCCATCCATCCATCCATCCATCTATCCATCCTTATATCCATCCATCCATCCATCCATAGATCCATCCATCCATCCATCCATCTATCCATCCTTATATCCATCCATCCATCCATCCATCCATCCATCCATCCATCCATAGATCCATCCATCCATCCATCCATCTATCCATCCTTATATCCATCCATCCATCCATCCATCCATCCATCTATCCATCCTTATATCCATCCATCCATCCATCCATAGATCCATCCATCCATCCATCCATCTATCCATCCTTATATCCATCCATCCATCCATCCATCTATCCATCCTTATATCCATCCATCCATCCATCCATAGATCCATCCATCCATCCATCCATCTATCCATCCTTCCATCCATCCATAGATCCATCCATCCATCCATCCATCTATCCATCCTTATATCCATCCATCCATCCATCCATCCATCCATCTATCCATCCTTATATCCATCCATCCATCCATCCATAGATCCATCCATCCATCCATCCATCTATCCATCCTTCCATCCATCCATAGATCCATCCATCCATCCATCCATCCATCCATCCATCCATCTATCCATCCTTATATCCATCCATCCATCCATCCATAGATCCATCCATCCATCCATCCATCCATAGATCCATCCATCCATCCATCCATCCATCCATACATCCATCCTTACATCCATCAATCTCTCTCTACATCCATCCACCCATCCATTAATTTATTCTTCTGCCCATCCATCCATCCATCCATCCATCCATCCATCCATCTATCCATCCTTATATCCATCCATCCATCCATCCATAGATCCATCCATCCATCCATCCATCCATCCATCCATCCATCCATCTATCCATCCTTATATCCATCCATCCATCCATCCATCCATCTATCCATCCTTATATCCATCCATCCATCCATCTATCCATCCTTACATCCATCAATCTCTCTCTCCATCCATCCACCCATCCATTAATTTATTCTTCTGCCCATCCATCCATCCATCCATCCATCCATCCATCCTTATATCCATCCATCTATCCATCCATAGATCCATCCATCCATCCATCCATCTATCCATCCTTATATCCATCCTTATATCCATCCATCCATACATCCATCCTTACATCCATCAATCTCTCTCTCCATCCATCCACCCATCCATTAATTTATTCTTCTGCCCATCCATCCATCCATCCATCCGAGACTCGAAAAATTTGAATATCGTGCAAAAGTTCATGTATTTCAGTAATTCAACTTAAAGGGGGAAACTAATATATTTAGTATATATAACTATATACATATGCATGATTATACTTTTCACAGGGCCGACATTTCTGTATTTAAAATCCTTTTTTTATTATTTATTTCATGTAATTTTCTAATTTTCTGAGATTTTGAATTTGGGGTTTTCATAAGCTGTAAACTTATGCATGATATTAAAATTTTTAGAGTTTCACGTGTGTGTGTATATATATATATATATATATATATATATATATCCATTTATTCTTCTGCCCATTCACCCATACATCCGTATATCTGTCCATATACTGTACATGATAGAGGTGTGTTTTGTCATGTTGTTGATTTGTTCCCTTCGTTCTTTCTCTTTTGCCTCAGATGGACAGATCTCCTCTACACATCGCAGCAGAGCAGGGACACACCAACGTCGTCGAGATCCTCACAGAGAAATTCAAGTCATGTGTGTTAGCAAGAACGAAGGTGACGCGCTTTCAAACCATTCGTTATTGCTTACACATATATGCATTGAAAAAAATTAAAAGTTCAGAAATAAAAACAGACATAAATAGTTGTCCAACAGTATATAGAGTATAGAGCTACAAAATAAATGTGGAGCATCTCAGATCATTTGATGAGAAATGTTTGAGTTCATACTGAGATCTTTGACTTTTAATTGCGGACTTTGAGTGCAAATTGGAGCACATTTTGAGACCATGTTGTGATACATATGATGAGACTGGGATCTATTTAATTTTTTTAAGCAGGAGATTTCAGCAAAAGTTTCCAAATATATCATTAATGTAATTGCTGTCTAGAAAACAAAGAACGAGATCACATATGTTTCTCTTTTAAGGTCTCGAACCCACTAAATGTGTTGTAATCCGTGAACATGTTTCTAATGAATCTCTTCCGGATGATCCCGTTACAGGATGGCGACACACTTCTGCATATCGCGTCCCAATGTGGTCACCCTGCGACTGCTCTCACGCTCCTGAGGAAAGGAGTCTTGTTGCACATGCCAAACAAGGTACTGAACACATCAGAGAAACTATCTTAGATTAGATTCGTAGATTGAATTCATATTTCATATTATATTCTCTGATTGTTGAAGGGTAAAATGTTTGGTTCGATACAGAGCACCTGTTTAGATCTTGTGTTCTGAATTGCTTGTGACTAGGGCTGTGCGATTAATCGAAATCGTTATAAAATCGCGATTTGAGCATGCGCGATTTCTAAATCGCTTCATTGCATGATTTTCCGTATTCTCGAGAAAAGCGGTTTTCCCATAGCGTATGCTAGCTTACGCAATACGAGAGACCTAGGCTACTTGGTTACTGACGTAACCTCAGTTCCCTGAGATGAGGGAACGAAGTATTGCGTAACCCGCCGTGCCACTGTGCTGTGTTTGAGTATCGCTTCAGTCGATTAAACCTGGGCTCCCTAGGCGAGGCCTGGTCCCGTTATGGACTCGGACCACGCCCATTCTGACGTGTCAGGGCGCGTAATGCCCTGATTGGTTCGAGCGTCTGAGCTGCCTCGCCATTGGTTCGAGCAGTTGCCGCAGCACAGCCAATGACCGCTCTTGCACTCTTCTGTGTTTGCTTCAGTATTCTCTTTTACCCTTTATAAAGCTCGAATTGGTTTCCTTTGGAAATATGTTTCAAATTCACACAGAATGCATTAAAACTGTAAAGCATGTCTTTTTTTTGTCAAAATCGTGATTAAAATCGAAATAAAATAAAAAAAGCAAGAAATCGTGATTTTTTTTTCGTTGCCCATATCGCACAGCCCTACTTGTGACTAAACGTATTTATAGTTTGTATTATTGTGCATAGTTGGATGTTGTGTGTTTTTTGGCAGTCAGGGGCGGTTTGTCTTCACGCCGCGGCTAAGAAAGGCCACACGGCTGTAGTGAAGGCTCTTCTCCAGAAGGGGGCGCACGTGGACGCCACCACTAAAGATGGACAGACGGCTCTTCACATCGCCGTGGAGAACTGCAAGCCACAGCTGGTGCAGATGTTACTGGGATTCGGGGCACATGTGCAGCTCAGGGGAGGAAAGGTAACAAAAACACCTTAAAAAACGGTTACACTTTATTTTAAGGGGTCATTGTTACAGTGTAATATATATTTAAAGATCCCTTTTTGTCAAAACTGAAATTTCCTGGCTTTTTTCATGATAACAGCGGTCTAGGTGCTATGAAACTACCATATAAATTTCAAAACAATCGATCCACAGACAAATGCACACTGCCTGCACAAAGTAGCTGTGCCTTTTCACAAGCTGTTCAAACTATCAGTCGTCACCACTCCCACCAATGGTGGGTCACTCAGAAAACAACAGGCCAATCAGAAGAGATGCTCATGAATATTAAGTAGACAGGCCAAACTCGACCTGTTCTTCGCAGAGCTCCTGAGAAAGGAGCTGTAAAAATATATTGAGATGGTTTTTGGTACTTATACTGCAAATAGATATTCTTTAAGGACATCAAAACCTAAAATAAAACTTTAAAAAGTTGTACAATATGGGACCTTTAAGTACTGAGTAATATTAAGCAACTACATGTGCTTACTATAGGGTTAGGGTATGATTAGGATTTGGTTGAGGGCTAGTTGCATGTAATTATGCATAATTTACTGTCATTACTATGCTAAGTACATGTAACATATGTAAGAAGGACACTGTAAAATAAAGTGTTACCATTTACACCAGATATTTCCATTAGAGTTCAGTGAGATGTTATTTAAAAGGATCATCTCAACTAATTTAAAAGAAATTTAATGCATTTATTGGCATTAATGAACAATGAGAAAAACATTTGCATACCCTAATCTAGCTTTTTAATAAACCTGGTGCTGTATATTATGAATATTGTTGGCTCTTTGACAAATTGGTTTTATTCCTGTTTTGTTAGTCGCTTCAAATAAAAGTGTCTACTAAATGCATAATTGTAAATGTATTCATCTTTGTTAACATTAGTTAATTAAAATGCAGCTGTTTATTGTTAGTTCGTGTTAGCTCATTAGGCGATATTGAATGATACAACTTTTTATTTTAATAATGTATAAGTTTGGGTAATTATAGTAAACTAAAACCATGAAAAAAATGAAAAGTGAAATTAAATAATCATTAACTCTAATAAAATAAAATATAAAAATAATAATCATAAAATAAACTTGTTTTATTTCAGCTACTTGCCTAGGAAACAATTCTCATATTCATTTAGTTTGGAATGTATTGTTATTATTATTAAAATAGCTCAAACTAAATGAAATAAATTAAGACATAGAAAAAGATAAAATAGTAATTAAAGACAAAAACACAGCAAAATACTAAAGTTTAAACAAAAAATAAAATGAAAATAAAAAAATAAAAAGTATGTTAATACTAAAAATAACAGTGGTATTAGTAAATATTGACATTAACTGAGATTAATAAATGTTTTAGAAGTATTTTTCATGTTAAATAATGATCTAAAAATGTATCAGTGCATGAAAAAACAATGGTTTTGCCTTTTGCCTAAAATCAAGGAAAGTAGTGTGTGTATGTGTTGGATCTACAGCGAAGGAAAGCAAACCCTTGGTGTGTGTGTGTGTGTGTGTGTGTGTGTGTGTGTGTGTGTGTGTGTGTGTGTGTGTGTGTGTGTGTGTGTGTGTGTGTGTGTGTGTGTGTGTGTGTGTGTGTGTGTGTGTGTGTGTGCGCGTGTGTGTGTGTGTGTGTGTGTGTGCGTCCTCTATCCAGGCGCAGGAAACGCCTCTGCACATCGCAGCGAGAGTGAAGGACGGTGTGAGAGCGGCGGAGATGCTCCTGAAGAGCGGCGCGGATGTGAACGCGGAGCAGGAGGTCGTCCCTGGCTCACACACTTACACTGGACGTTCTGTAACATGGCACTGAAACAGTGTTTTCCTCTGTTATCAGAACGGAGAGACCGCGGTGCATGTGGCCGCGCGTCACGGCGCTCTGGAGATGATGCGAGCGCTGATCCAGGAGGGCGGCGACGTCACATGGAAATCAAAGGTACGTTAAACATTCCTGCAGAGATACGGCATCTGACGGCGAGACACTGCAAGCTAAAATTAAACAAAATATTTTTATATAATAAAAAACTGGTTCAATAGTTCATGATGGCTAATGCATTAAATTATGTTAATACATACAACATCATTAATAATATAGAATCATAAAAAGTAGCTATTAGTAAAAAAAAATTAATGAGGTTGTATATATATATTAACATTAATGACAAATCGTCAAATGATAAACTATTTTTTGAGTAAATATATAATAACAAAATTATATTTTAATAATAAAATGTTGAATTTAATTTCTAATAAACAAAGCTGATATTAAAGGTATATATATATATATATATATTCAGTGCTTACATGTTTTTTTTTTATATAAATTAAATTTAATCCTCCCCCCACACACACACACACTCACACACTTTTTTTTTTATATATATATATTCAATAAAATACAAGATATAGCCATTCTGAGATTTAAACTATATATATTATTTCTATTAAATTTTTTTATTTATTTATTTAAATTTCACCTGTTTTGTTTTCTCGATCGATCTATTGATCTATGGATCTGTCTGTTTGTCGTTCTATCTAGCTATTTTTTATATCTATTTTTTTTAATCAGATAGATGAAAACTCCCTCCACGTTGCGGTGCGTCACTGTCACGCTGCGGTGGTGGAGGAGATCCTAAACTCTCTGACCAATGAGAGAAGCCGTCAGGAGGCGGAGCTCTGCGTCTGTGAGGGGAACCAGGTCAGACTCACTGATAAAGTACATGATAGTGACCTGATAAACTACAAAATGCACCTGAGACCAGACTTGGGTATAACGCGTTACAAAGTAACGCGTTACTGTATTCTAATTACTTTTCCTGATAACGCAGTAATGTAACTCATTACATTTAAAATGTATGTAATTTGATTACAGTTACTGATGTCAATAAAATTAAGTTTCTTGCGTTACAAATGTATTGTTAAGAAAAAAATATTTAGTAAAATGCATTTCTAATAACGTTTGGCCGGCTGCGTCAGTTAATGAGCATGCGCTTTAATGAATTACTGGAGAAAGCGCTTCATGAGGCACACACACACACAAGGTCTCTCGCTCACTCCCTCTCCGCCGTGCGCGCGCTACACGGTTTGGAGCGCAGTCTCTTCTGTCTCGCATGCGCGCTCTTGCTCGCTCGTTCTAGATTCCGGGAGATTTTAACTAATTTGCGGGCACAGGGTTTCCCATACATGCATTAATTTGTGGCGGCCCGCCACAATATCACGCTGACCGCCACGGATTGATTTTCAGATTTAATATGGGTAAAATTGTATTTTATTGTAGAGCTTTATTTTATCCCTCCCTCACAAACTGACAATGGAGGCGCGCGCGCGAATAGCCCCTCCTTTTCGAGCACGATCTGAATCAAAACATGCGCATGCGTTGAGGACGGATTGTTGTGTTTATTCCCCCAGCGAAGATTCCAGAATCAATCCGGAGTTGCATGGTTAGTATAATAATGAACACTGTTCTAAAACATAACTCTGAGAAGTTAGTCTATGTTAAACGCTGTCGTGTTTCCATTACAGATTCGCGCAAAACTTTTGCGTTTTTTTTTTCTTTTCTTTTTTCCCTCTAAACATTGATCAAAAACGATTGCGAAATGACGGCGTTTCCATTAACTGATGTTATGGGACTAAGCGTATTTTTTTCCTCTTGCGATCAGTCATTCCAAAACTCATGACAACGGACGTTGGTAGGTTTATATCACAGCCACCGCACTAGACATTATTATTATTAATAATAATGCCTAAGCGTGTTATCCAAGCATTAATGGCAAGGAAAGACTTATACTGTGAGCGGCACATATGAGGTGTTTTCTCACTCATTTCTGCTCCGAGGTCTTGATTGTGGCATTTATTCTCTTTATTATGTTGACCCTGTCCTGAGGCCTTCCCATATGATAGGGCATTGGAATATTTTTTTCAGAAAGGCCCGTAAAATAAAATCTCCCGCTATCAATATGCAGGAGACTCCCGGAACTTCCAGGAGACTTGGGATGTCTGCAATATTAAATTACGGAAAGAACTGAGTTTCACTTTGTAGTGTATTCTTGTGGTTTTAATAGGTTTTCAAAGTAACTTGAAAGTAAAGTACTTAGTAATCTGATTACTTTTTACATGCAGTAATCAGTAATGTAATCAAATTACAAGTTTAAAGTAGTAATTAGTAATTTGTAGTGGATTACATTTTTTGAGTAACTTACCCAACTCTGCCTGAGACAAATAAAAACCCAGCATGCTTTGCTTGTGCCTGGTGGTGGTTTCACCCTGAAATTGACTTTAATAGAATATAAACAAAAGAACAGAGATAAGAATTGTTATATTATATTACAGTACATGTAGATAACCCTCACATAGAGAATTAATCCATCCACCTATCTTTTAACATTGGTTTTAAATCTGTTGTTTAGTTTGGTTGAGTTTGTCAGTGTTGTTCTGGTCCACATTATCAGTGTTTCGTGGGTCAGTAGATGTTAGTGAAACATCAGGGGTGAGTTGAAGAAACGACTAGACTAGTCTCACAAGTTAGTGCTGCTCATAACTTTTTAAAGTTAGTTACATAGAAACATACATTGGCCTAATTTGATACCGAACAGTAAGTCTGATTACCCCTGACTAAGTGCTAGTTGGTCATACTAGTTATTAAGACACTGTCTTAACATAATGGCTATGTTAATGCAACCGGCCTAAATCTTATCCAGCTGTGAGAGGAGACCTGATCCTGTGCTCGACTCCTGCTATTGCAGCGCTTTATAATGGTATGGGTTTTGATAATAAGTGGATATTTGCCAAATGATGCCGTACATGCACTTGTGTGTGGTGTTGGTGTTTTGGCGCCCCCTACAGGCCGGTGAGACGCCACTGCACCTGGCAGCTCAGCTCAGGAGGGACTCAGGTCATCGGACAGATGAGGACATCTGCATCATCAAGACCCTGATGGAGCATCATGCTGACATCACTGCCGTCACCCGACAGGTGTGTGTCGGCCAGTCACATAATGGGCCCTATTTTAACCATCAGAAAGCATGGTCTAAAGTGCACGGCGCGAGTGCACTTAGGTCGGTCCGAATCCACATGGTCGGCGGTCCCGGTGCATGGTCTAAAAAGGTTGTCCCTATTCTCTTAATGAGTAATGGGTGTGTGTTGGGCTTAACGTGCAATAAACCAACTAGAGTCTCATCTCCCATTCCCATGGCGGAATTTGCCAGGAAAGACTGACGCGTCTCCAGAGAGGTGATGGATCTGCTCGTGCGCGAGGTTACAGTGCTAGCAGATCCTCTACGGGACGAGCCGGATCACACCAGATCTTTGTGTACACAATATTAATCTTTTACATTGTAATCCTTTTACTTTTATTATTTGGCATGTTTGTGTGCTGCTGCGTGTCCCTGTGTGTGTAATAAGCAGACTGTGTGTGTGTGTAATAAGCAGGGTGTGTGTGTGTAATAGCAGAGTGTGTGTGTGTAATAAGCAGACTGTGTGTGTGTAATAAGCAGGGTGTGTGTGTGTAATAGCAGAGTGTGTGTGTGTAATAAGTGGAGTGTGTGTGTAATAAACAGGGTGTGTGTGTGTGTAATAAGCAGAGTGTGTGTGTAATAAACAGGGTGTGTGTGTAATAAGCGGAGTGTGTGTGTAATAAGCAGAGTGTGTGTGTGTAATAAGCGGAGTGTGTGTGTAATAAGCAGAGTGTGTGTGTGTAATAAGCGGAGTGTGTGTGTAATAAGCAGAGTGTGTGTGTGTGTAATAAGCGGAGTGTGTGTGTAATAAGCAGAGTGTGTGTGTGTAATAAGCGGAGTGTGTGTGTAATAAGCAGAGTGTGTGTGTGTGTAATAAGCGGAGTGTGTGTGTGTAATAAATAGGGTGTGTGTGTAATAAGCGGAGTGTGTGTGTAATAAGCAGAGTGTGTGTATGTAATATAAGCGGAGTGTGTGTGTGTAATAAACGGGGTGTGTGTAATAAGCAGAGTGTGTGTGTGATAAGCGGAGTGTGTGTGTAATAAACAGGGTGTGTGTGTAATAAGTGGAGTGTGTGTGTAATAAGTGGAGTGTGTGTGTAATAAACAGGGTGTGTGTGTAATAATCAGAGTGTGTGTGTAATAATCAGAGTGTGTGTGTGTGTAATAAACAGGGAGTGTGTGTAATAAGCGGAGTGTCTGTGTAATAAACAGGGTGTGTGTGCAATAAGCAGAGTGTGTGTGTAATAAACAGGGAGTGTGTGTGTAATAAACAGGGAGTGTGTGTGATAAGCGGAGTGTGTGTGTAATAAGCAGAGTGTGTGTGTAATAAGCGGAGTGTCTGTGTAATAAACAGGATGTGTGTGTAATAAGCAGAGTGTGTGTGTAATAAACAGGGAGTGTGTGTGTAATAAGCAGAGTGTGTGTGTAATAAGCGGAGTGTGTGTGTGTAATAAGCAGAGTGTGTGTGTAATAAGCAGAATGCAAGCGCGTGTTGGATCCGCCTATAGGCACACATTACTAACACGCTCTTTAAATAACAAAAAAATATTGTGCCATTGACTTTAGACTAGGTTTCAATTGGTCAATGGCTCAGTCTATTTCAGTTCCTCAAAATAGCAACGTGCCAACAATGTGCCTGAACACACACTGTTTTCAGACCAGCCTCCCATGCGCGCACAGATAGGCGCAAATGCATTTGCAACTTAAACAACGTGGCGCAGGACGTGAAAATGAAAACTTTCAACCAATTTTTAAACCAGTCTGATCAGTATTCAGTATTCTGAACATGTTGCTTTACTAGAGTGGAGAGACGCCTCTTCATTACAGCGCCAGGGTGGGAAACACTGCCGTTCTTCAGGAGATGCTCCGTAACGTCCCCACCAGCCAGCTCCAGACCGCCATCAACAAACACACCCAGGTACCAATCAACATGAGATCTGCTTCACCTCTCAGAAAGATCCCAGGGGGATCTGGCGCTTTATTAAAAGGACAGTTTACTCAAAAGTGAACATTCTGTCATCATTTACACACTCTTAAGTTGTTTCAAACCTGCATGTGTCTGTTGAACACAAAAGAAGATATTTATGAAGAATCTCAGTAACCAAACTTGATTGGACCCCATTGGCTTTCATAGTATTTTTTGAGATTCTTCATAAATATCTTCTTTTGTGTTCAACAGACTCATACAGGTTTGAAATATTTGGGAAAAAATTCCTCAAAACAGTAATAAAATGGTTTTGCTTGTGTTATTTTCTTATATACTATTATAACTTGTATTACTATTTTGGATAAGGTTTTATTTTTATATTTTCATTTAAATTTACATTTTTAGTAATTATGTTGCTTTTGTCTCTTTTAAATATGACATTTTAGGTTTCATTTATTTTTATTTAATTATTATTATTTATTTATTTTTCAGTCAGTAATTCAAGTGCTTCAACTTATTTCAGTTAGTTGACAGGGCAACTTATTTTTCATCTAATAATAATTTTATTTTAGTTTCATTTCAACTTTATTTTAATTAGCAAAAAAAGTTGTAATAGTTTTAGTTAACAATAATAACTCTTGATGCAAAGCGTTATTTTGCATGTTTTCTGTCAGTTTGGTACAGTAGCTTCACTGTAAACAGTGTGGTGTAATGGAAGTTGAGCTTGTGTGTTGATGTGTGTGACAGAGCGGCTGGTCTCCGCTGTTGTTGGCCGCAGATCGGGGTCACGCAGAGGTCGTGAGGGTCCTGCTGCAAAACAATGCCAGAGTGGACGTGTTTGATGAGGTCAGAAAGATGATTAATCACTCAAGCTCATTACTGACTCGTCTGGATCAGTGGTACTTTATTATTGTTAATGTATTATAGTATGTATTAAGATTTTAGTTTGTTTTAATTATTTTAGTACAGTTGGTAATATGATACTGAATAATTGCATGCCACACTGTAAAAAAAAAAAAAGATTTATAAGATCATTTTTTTCACATTCCTTTAACTTTTTTTTATAAGTTATACAAAATTACACTCATTTTTTAAGTCAGTTTAATGCATTTTAAGTTGAAATGACTTAAACTTCCAAGTTGATTGTTTTTTCCAAGAATTTTTTTTTTTTAGAAATAACATTAGTAACAATAGTATTTATTTGCTAGTGTAGTATTTAATAAGCAGCATGCAGAGTTTAAAGTGCCCCATTATGCTTTTTTAGATATTACCTTTCATGTAGTGTGTAATAAAGCTGATTGTGAATGTAAAAGCTCTGTTTCAAAGATCAAAGTGCACAACAAATAAATTATTATATTATTTTTTTTATTATGACTGCCTGAAACGAGTCGTCAGTCTTACTTCCTGCTTAAACCTACATAGGTTTGTAACAAATTTGCATAATATCAGTCTATGGTTTTCATTGGCTACTGCTGAACAGCATCTGCTTTACCCGTCCTTATACACTGTAGTTTATCTGAGACTGGGAGAGTTTGGTTCAAGTTGTTCATGTCGAGAAGACGCTGTTTTCTGCTAACAAGGCAAATCTAGTTTGATGAGATTGATACTGTAAAACCGAGCCATCGTTACGGTTCATATCGCTGTGTGTCGAGTGCTGATGAAGAGCCGAAATTCAGATGTAATGTGCTTTTGGATTCTGTCACGCGCTGGAAGCAATCAACCAATCACAACAGACTGACCAATATTTTGACCAATCAGAGCAGGCTCTTAAAAAGGCAGGGCTTAGAGAGACTGAATAATTTATCAAACCGTTTCAGACACTGTGAGAAAAGAGCTGATGCTGCAGTGTACAGTATATCATGAGAAAATTAAAGTGTTTTTGACCTTGGATGCATGTAAGCCTATTGTGAGAGGCATCCAAAAAAATTAGCATAAATAGCATAATAGGGGCACTTTAAATAAATACATTTATTTTGAGACTTTCCGTCCTGAAGAACTTGATTCATTAATTGTGATTTTTGTGAAATATCAACAGGAGGGGAAGGCCGCCATCCATCTGGCTGCAGAACAAGGTCATCAAGACATCGTGGATATCCTGCTGTCCCATAAGGCCTTTGTGAACGCCAAGACCAAACTGGGCCTGACGCCTCTTCACCTCAGCGCTCAGAGCGGGTCGGCGCGGCTTGTCCGGTTACTGGTGGAGACCCATCAGGCCAGTGTTGATGCTCTCTCTCTGGTAAGAGATAATGTGATCTTAGTGTTGTGATCTGTTTTCTTTTAAAGTGTAGAAAACTCAGAAGCGAAGACCAGGAGACTCGGGTTTGTATCTTAAACAGGATTTCTTTATTGAGCACACGAGCTGGCGTCGCTGTAGTCTTCCAAAGCTCGTCTCGAGTCTGACTAAGGAAAACGTTTCCTTGCAATTTATAACATTTTAAGGGGAGGGATTTACAAAGCATGTAAATGACGTAAACAGGTTTAGGAAACCAGTTCTAGACTGAGAGTGTTACCAATCCTAATCCAGTCGGCATAACTATTCATACAGTGAGACTCAAGAACATGACCCAGAGTTTCAGTAATCTGCTTACAATAGAGAGAAACAGGAATGTCAGGAAAAAGCAATTAAGAGTATCAGTAATCTGACGAATACAGAAAAACAGGATTTGCCGGATTCTCTTGTTGGAAACTGTTTCACAGCTGATATCATTACCATCCTAACCTGAAATGCCAAATTCAACAAACAGAACATTCTCAGTTTATATACTTGGGTATTGGAACCTAAATTAAACATATTCTTAAATTTGTAACCCTTCATTAGAATAGGCGTAATTTGCGGGTGCGACGGGTGGGAGACGTCCATCATTTTTTATCAGGGGCGATATTGTCCGGTGGCCTAGAAATCTAGACTCCCCCTAGCGGCAGTAACATTTATTTTGCAGCCAGTGTAGTCTAGCAACTCTCTGTTGACTTTCAAGCTGGAAAAACCAAACTCTAGTCAGGCCAATCACAACGTGTATAGAGTCGGCGGGCGGGCTTAACGTAATGACGACAGAGTTGCGACGGTTCACTGCTACTTGAAAACAAAGAATGGCTGCTGGCGAACAGCTGTCGTTCGATTCGGCTTTGGCCACGACTCTGGATGATTTGAAGTTAAGCTTTTCTTTAAAACAAGAACAAAGAACGGCACTTGAGTCATTTTTAAAAACGGAAGATATAAAAGACCGTCATCTTCTTCATTGCTCTGGTTGGTTGTAGCGCTATCCTATTGCGTGCAGAGGGAATTTGAAAGACAACCGTTTATCCGCCCCTCGTATCGAGCGCTGCCAATGGTGAGTTCCCAGACCTAACATCCTGATGTAGGTCTGGCATGCCAGGCTAATTGTCCCCACCACTTTTTGAAACATTTCGAGGCATAGATGTTCCTAATACAACTAAATCTCCAGTTAACTAGCAGAGCATTCATTTAGTTTGTTATTAAATAAGAGACGATTTAGAGATAAAATGTGTTGTTTTGAAATTAAGGGCGCTTGTTGCCGCTGCTATCAGTGGCGCGGATACAGTGTTCACAGACTCTCTATTCATTCCAGTGAAATCACAAAACAAAATGCACACAAACATGTCCCTGCTAACCTCTGACACGCTTGGCAAAAGATCTACCGCCAGAGCACTAACAATATACGCGGATCAATGCATTTATTCACGTGAACGTTCTCAGCACTAACAATATGTATAAGTAGATCTCATTAAAAGACCAATTAAACCCAATGTAACGTTACTATTGAAATTGATTTTCAGAGATCGTAATGTTATTTTTTTCTAAAATTGTTATGTTACATTTATCTGATTTTAGTATTGTATCAGCAACATCCTTCACCCCCCTCACCCCCCACCCGTCCCACCCACTTTTTAAACCAAAGTTACGCCACTGGATCTTAGAGCTGGAGAAACTCATCTGGATGTGTGTTGTCCTCAGAGGAAGCAGACGCCTCTTCATTTGGCAGCCGTGTGCGGGCAGCTGGACGTGTGCAGCAGCTTATTAAACCTGAACGCTGACATCACTGCCGCAGACATCGTGAGTGACGGGACACGGAAACATTGACACTTGCAATAAATAATGTATTTATGTAATCTTGCATCACGTTTCCACCCTCAAATACACCAATATTACGATTTGACCATTTTTTTAATGTTTCTATCTTCAAAAATTTACTTGTCAGCAAAGTAAAACCAAGCTCAGATTAACCAGCCTACTTTGTGATTTTTTTTTTCTGTCATCTGTCAGTTTTTTTGCTTTATTTGCAGTTTAATATTTGTAGTGAACTTAATATAACTCATATATAATTTAAATGTAACTCCTAAATTATTTTTTTTATTTTCTACATAAACATACTTTACACAGCCAAATTTATTCTATGTAGACTCTAAAACTGCTCCAAATTCATTCATTCTGATTTCTTATATTATACTATATTACATAGTTAGTGCTATTGCATTAATAAACAATTTACCTTACAACACTTTACAATAAGTTTTCATGTTAACATTAGTTAACATGAACCGACATTTACACAACACTTACATAAATTATTAATCTAGTTAATGTGAATTTCAGCATTTACTAATAAATATTTAGCATCTAAAAAGGTAACTGTTAACATAAGTTAATGCACTTTTACATAACATGAAAAAACAATGATGCATATTTTGATGAATCAATTCATATTCATTATTTCATCTTTTTCTGCTATTGTCATGTAAATGCACCTTTTCATGCTACTTCAGATGCACATTTTTGCTGTGTAATGCTAGTATAGGATATTTGATATATATTCTCAAAATAAGTCTTTATACATTATGGTAATTTGGCTTCTCATATTCCCCAAGGTCCTGTTTTTCCAATACCTACAACTCTTTATAGCTGACAGATAATCGCTGGTTCAGTGTGTGTGTGTGTGTGTGTGTCTCAGCGTGGACAGACTCCTCTTCATCTGGCGGCGGAGAGCGATCACTCGGAGGTGGTGAAGCTGTTTCTGAGGCTCAGGCCTGAGTTAGCCACACTAGCTAACATGGAGGGCGCGACCTGCGCACACATCGCCGCGGCTAAAGGCAGCGCGGCCGTCATCAGAGAACTGCTCCTGTTCAGTCCAGCGGGACCGCTCGCACTCAACAACAAGGTCAGGTCAGGGGTTAAAGCGCAGGACATTACATTATTTTATGTTTTATATATTTTAGTATCATTGAGATACTATTAACATTTAATAATAAAAATAACATTTTTAAGTATTTAATTATTATTATTTTAATTGATCTATAAAGTCTTTCTTTTTTATTTAAAATGTTCATTTTAGTACAGGTTTAACTAAATGAAAATAGAAAAAAGTTGGCAACTGGCTGAAATAAAATAAGTTTAAGGTTTTTTATGTTTTATTTCAGTTCACGTTAATTTTAATTCAAGTAACAAATGTTCTTATCGTTTTATTTTATTGTTATTATTTTTAAATTATGTCTATATAGTACTTATTTTTATTTGATTTACATTTTTTTCAGTTACCCTTTATTTTAAAGTAATAAATATTTTTCATGTTTTGTTTTTTAAAATATTTCTATATAGTGTTTATTAATTTGTATTTCAGTTTTAGTCATTGTAATCAAGTTGAACTAAATGAAAATGAAGAATGTTGCCTTAGCAACTAGCTGAAATAAAATTATATTAATATAATATATTATAAATATTTGTATACAAAAATATGTTTTTTAAATACTTTTTATTATTTCAGTATATTATACTCATGAATGAGTATATTATATTATATTCATGTTTCGCTTAAATGTTTGTTTAACATTGTTTTGTGTAGTGTTTTATTTTATTTCCTGTTTCAGTTGACTATAGTTACCCTGTATATGTTGTGCTCTCTCTGACTAAAGCGGCTCTGTCCAGGCTCACGGCGTGTGTCCGCTGCATCTGGCCGCCGCTGGAGGACACGCGGAGGTGCTGAAGGTGCTTCTGGAGGCCGGAGCTTCAGTGACGGAGGAGGATCTGGTGAGTCCCACTAACAGTTAAAGACTTATATGAGAAGTTTAAAGGGCTGGTATAATGCCCTTTTCACAAGATGTGAAATAAGATTCAAGATTCAAGATGTTTATTTGTCATATGCACAGATTTACACCATGCAATGAAATTCTTAAGTTGCAAAAGTTTCCCAAAATAAGGGAAATAAGTCTCTGATGTCCTCAGAGTGTGTATGTAAAGTTTTAGCTCAAAATACCCCACAGATATTTGTATATAGCATGTTAAAATGGTCACTTTTTGAGGGTGAGCAAAAACACGCAGTTTCTGTGTTTGTCCCTTTAAATGCAAATGAGCTGCTGCTCCCGGCACAGGGGGCGGAGCTACAACAGCTTGTGTCCTAAAAAATTCTAAAACTTTTAGTCAGATAAAGATCGAGAGACTCAAGAAGAAGTGACAACATGTAGACAAAATTTCTGAATGGTTAGTTGATGAATTTATGTGGTTTATGTGTCATTAGCATATTCTGTCATGCTAATCTATAAATCGCATTCCCAGGGGCGGGGTTTATGTAAATGTCAGGGTTAGTGATGTCACTAACCCGGAAAGAATGTCGTGTAGTCCCGACCAGCCGTTTGTTGTAGTCCTTAAAAAGCAATATCTTTAAAAGAAAATATCTATAACTTAGAGCGTTGCAACTTTGCAGATGTTGTTTATGCTCAAACAGCAACATTACACACTAACTAAAGTTAGAAAAGTGAAATCATAATCAACCACCCCTTTAATAAAGACCATTGATAATTCCGCTGACCTTTGACCCTTTCAGGACGGCATGACGGCCATTCATTTGGCAGCCAAGAATGGACACACTCATATTCTGGAGGCGCTGAAAGGAAGCGTTTCTCTGAAGATACAGAGCTCCAAGGTGCTTCATATGAACATGTGTGTGTGTGTGTGTGTGTGTGTGTGTGTGTGTGTGCTCCAAGGTGCTTCATATGAACACATGACCTCTGCTTATAAACGTTAAACAGAACAAAAGTGTTATGTTTAAGTGTGTGTGTGTGTGTGTGTAGACGGGGTTAACTGCTCTGCACGTGGCAGCCCGTTTCGGACAGGTGGACTTTGTGAGGGAAATCCTGACGAAAGTCCCGGCCACGATACGCAGCGAATTCCCAAACCACAGCGGCAGAGAGGACGTGAAGAGACGTGAGCCTTTAGCGGAGGTGACACCGTTCACTCAATTCAATCATTTTATTTATTCAGCGCTTTTCACAATGTATTATGTTTCAAAGCGGCTGTACAGAAAATACTCACGCATAAAATGCGGGCAAAATATTAGAAAGTATATTTATATATACTTTTAAGTTATCCCTACAGTATTTATGTGTTATGTATAAATTAATTAATTAAAACATATTTACACAGTCAAGTTTATAGGCTCTGCATTCAGTATAACAGTATATTATTAAACATAAATATGATACAAATTTAATAATTTACTGTTATTATATTATATATTATATTATATTTATTAATATTTTAATTAATAAATGTATAATATATTTATATATTTTTATATCATTTTATAATCTTTAAAGGTCCCCTGACATGGGGTTATTTTATTATTTTATAATGTTTAATGGGTTGCCCTTATAATGTTAGTATGTTTTTTAGATCAAAAATAGTCATAATTTAGAAATAAAAGGCATTTTTCCTAGCCTGATTTTAGCCCTGAGCCCAAACGCTCTGTTTGAAGGGGCGTGTCTGTGTGTAACCGGCCTCTGCTGTGATTGGCTGACAGGCTTGCATATGAAATAGCTACGTATTACAAGTGAAACACTCTCGAATACTTTTACTACAGATATTATACGTTTTACAGCTATCGAGATTAACGAATCGTGAGATGTTTTTAAAGTATTTAGATCTATTCCCATCACATAAAATGAGCATTGAGCAAACAGATGACAGTGTGTTGATCGCGAGAATAAAGATCTTATCATTGCAACGCAGTTTCTGCACTCTCTCTAATGCTTTCACCAATGCAAACACGATGATGTATTGAACGATTTTGAGAGAAAGATTACCTGTCTGAACTTGAACTCGAATTGTTGCTTGGTAGCTCGATCGATTTATTTTCAGACGTTCATCGAGGCCAGCTCTGTATTGGCCCAAGTTGAGGAAACGGTCGTCGGTGAAATGTTTGGACCATCCAAAACTTTGGGAAGTTGTGTCGGCGCATTTCCAGAGAAAATAAAATTAACCCATTGTTTCTTCAGAGGCTCGGATGAAGGAACTAAAAAATACTTTTGTGTTCATTTGTACATCCGAACACTGATCAACTGCCATGCTTCGCTCGTTTGCAAGCCATTATATCTCTCTATTCAACTTTTGTGCTTCGATCGGTCACACGCCATGATATCTCTCGAGGATAAACTAAAATCGCGCGCACGCATTCGTACTTCCTGTTCCTAGCTCGTTTTCTCATGGGCGGGCCAAATTCTACGGGCGGGCAAAGCAGAGAAGGGGAGGTAACCTTTCCTCGTTATGACGTAATAACGAGGAGATTCAAGATCAGCGCGTCTGAGCTGCAGAGAAGAGAAAGATAGCCAAAGCTCGGTTTACACCGATTGAAAATTCTAGACACGAGGGGACCAAATACAGGCTAGGGGAACTAATATTAATGTTAAAAAACCTCAGAAAGTAAAAATTTCATGTCAGGGGACCTTTAAAACATTAATAAATAAAAAAAATCTGCAATAGTAATTCCTTTGTAAATGCATGTGTTACATCACATCTGCGTAAAGACACTGTCATGGTTTATATGATACTTCAGTTGCTTTCGCTGTTTAAAGGAAGTGTAAATTATTCAAGATATATTCTCTCAAACCAAGTCCTGATATCTTATGGTAATTTTCCTTCTTAAGCAAATATGTTCTGTTTTAAGGACAATTTACTGTTTACTAACATTTGAGGTTAGTAATGTACAGTATTTTATGTGTGTGTTCATGTGTCTGTATGTTTGTGTGTGTGTGAATGTGTGTGCGCCTGTGTGTGTGTGTGTGTGTGTGTGTGTGTGTGTTTGTGCACATGCGTGTTTGTGCGCATGCGTGTGTGTGTGTGTGTGTGTGTGTGTGTGTGTTCAGTCAGGTTACACTCCTCTACACCTGGCGGCTCAGTCCGGTCATGAGAACGTGGTTCGGTTGCTGCTGAACTCTCCTGGCGTTCAGGCTGACGCAGAAACACACATTCAGGCAAGAGCTCAGAGGCGCTGCTGCGGGCTGAGGCGTGATGTAAGAGCGAGTACTGACCGAGCGTGTGTGTTTCAGGGCTCCAGTCCTCTGCACCTGGCGGCCCAGAGCGGACACACGGCTGTGGTGGGCCTGTTGCTCAGCCGCTCTGCGTCTCTGCTGCACCTCACGGACACACGGGGGCGCTCCTGTCTGCATCTGGCCGCCGCACACGGACACGGGGCCATGGTGAGAGTCCTGCTGGGACAGGGAGCCGAAATCAATCACACCGACACGGTGAGGAGGAAAAACACTATCAAGAACTCCTAATATCTCAGTTGAATCTGATTGCCGAGTGAATTGATGCTTACCCGTGTCGTCTCCTCCAGAGAGAAAGCTTAGATTTGCCATGACTTTAACTACTTTAAATAACAGTTTTATCCATTTGATTATATTGTAAAGGGTAATGTATTCCTGTGATCAAAGCTGAATGTTCATCATCATTACTCCAGTCTTCAGTGTCACATGATCCTCCAGAAATCAGGATAATATGAGGATCTGATGCTCAAGAAACATTTATGATTATTACCAATGTTGAAAATGTTAAAATACTTTTGTGGAAACCATGATATATTTTTTCAGGATTCTTTGATGGAACAGAAAGTTCAAAAGAACAGCGTTTATTTAAAATAGACTCTTTTGTAACATTATAGAAGTCTTTACTGTCACTTTTGATGGATGTAATGCACCCGTGTGTAAGATACTGTAGTCTGCCTCGACCCAGATCCCACTCCAAAATATATTTTAGAATAAGCTCATCCCCAAAGTGGCCCAAAGTCAAGTCGTCTTCATTTATACAGCGCTTTTAACAATGTAGATTGTTTCAACACAGCTTTACAGAGATAAACATATAGGCTAATTTAAGGTAACAGAGATTGTTTTGGCTTTATAGCGGTTCTTGAATAATGTTATTTCCAGCTAAAGTTAGTTTTGATTAATATGATTTGATTTGATTTGATCTATCTATCATAGAGATGAAGGAAGTGAAGTTATATTGTTTCTTCACCATTTGTGTTGATCACATCCTGAGCAAATGGTAGTCGAGTGTAGAATGGGACTGGGTGTGGGACACAGAGAACCTCCTCAAACTTCATTAACACAGAGCACAGCTGTTACAACTGGAGCAACTTCATTTACATTAAGAGTGGTAAAACTGTAACAGGATAAAAGGATGTTCTGGGTTCATTCTTCATTCTGGGTTCATTCTCGTAAGCCACTGCTATGCTGTAATAAACGTCATTTTTGAGATCTTCGAAGTCCACTTCATGTTTTCTTCCACCTGACTGTGAGAGTCGATCTGAGTGCCTGTGGTCTGTGGTCTGTGCTCAGAGCGGCTGGACGGCGCTGCATTACTCCGCTCGGGCCGGCTGTCTGTCGGTCGTGTCTCTGCTGGCGGAGAGCGGCGCGGCGGTGAGTGTCGAGTGTCGAGCCGGACAGACGCCGCTTCAGCTCGCCGCTCAGGAGAACCACGAGCCCACAGTCATATTCCTGCTCAGGAGAGAGAAGAACACACTCCGCCTGCTGGACGACAAGAAGGTGAGACTATCAGTCTATCTATCTGTCTATCTATCTGTCTATCTATCTATCTATCTATCTGTCTATCTATCTATCTATCTATCTATCTATCTATCAGTCTATCTATCTATCTATCTATCTATCAGTCTATCTGTCTGTCTGTCTGTCTATCTGTGTTTATCTATCTGTTATCTATCTATCTATCCGTCTATCTATCTATCTATCTATCTATCTATCTATCTATCTATCTATCCGTCTATCTATCTATCTATCTATCTATCTATCTATCAGTCTATCTATCTATATATCTGTCTGTCTGTCTATCTGTGTTTATCTATCTATCTTTCTATCTATCTATCTATCTGTATATCTGCTGTAGTTTGTTTATTAAGCGTGCAGGGCAACCACCCAGTAGAGTTTTACAATAATCTAGCCTTGATGTCATGAACGCATGAACTAATTGTTCCGCATTTGTCAATGAGAGCATATGGCGTAATTTAGATATATTTTAAGATGGAAAAATGCAGTTTTACAGATACTAGACACGTGACTTTCAAATGAAAGATTGGTATCAAAGAGCACACCCAGGTTCCTGACTGATGACGAAGACTTGACAGACACACACACACACACACACACACACACTTTCATGTGGTTTTCATGGCTTTCATGGCTTAGAACCTTTTATATTCTTTTTACAGTGTATCATCTCTGCGTTTCTCTGTACATTTAGTTTGATTTTTTCAAGCATTTATTTTGATACACATGTACTGTTTGTTTACTGTAATATGATGGCAGGTATGACTCTTTCATTTTGTTCTTAATGAACATGAGCAGATGAGGCTCAGAGGAATATTTCCAGCTTTAAAAACGTGCTGAAACTTGTTCTGCTGCAAATAAACCAACTAAAGTCGCATCAACATTTTGTTTCATGATATCAGAAGTAGGGATGTCCCGATCAGGTTTTTTTGCCCTTGAGTCCGAGTCCGAGTCATTTGATTTTGAGTATCTACCGATACCGAGTCCCGATCCGATACTTATATAATACATCAAAAAAGAATAAAGAAGAGCGGAAAAACAGATCTAGGATGTTCCTTATTTTTGATTTAATTCACCTTATTTTAACATTCAACAACTCTGTTAACAAACAGAGCACTTCTATGAGGTAGCTTGAACAATCAAGTAATAAATAACATAAATTCTTCACTTTTGGCCTTTAGTGCAACAGTAATAGAAAAGTCTAATATAAAAACAAATAGCACCTCAACTTAAAATAGGCTACCCTGCAGGCATGTAAACAAAAAATAAAAAGTGTTTCAAAAGTGTATAAAAAAAATGAGAATATATATATATATACATTAGGGGTGTAACAGTTCACAAAATTCACGGTTCGGTTCGATACGATACAGCAAAAAGAAAGAAATGCCAGAGACATTTCCTATTTATTAAAAGAAAAAATAGTTTTAAATAAGTTTGAGTTTTCCTACGTCTTGAAACTTTCAGGTTTATAAATGGGGGTAATCTTTGAAGGATGAACAAATAATGTTTTGGTAATCACATTAAAAATGACATTAAAATATATATTTATATAATATTTGAGTTTTGAAGTGCAACATTAAATCCATGTTCATTCACGGCACAGCGCTGTTTGATCTAATGGAGATCTACGGTTAATAATGGAGAAATTTGAACGCTTCTCACTAGATCTCGCAGCGATGTTATTACTTCAGTGGCGAATTCGAATGTTTTCTTCACTGGATCTCTTAGCACAGTGTCGCTTGATCTCGCGCTGCACAGATGTTGCTGGTCCGAACTGATAAACGGTCCGTGAAGCACAATATAATGAGTAGCGCAGTTTCGTTCCGCTCTCATTACGTTTGCCATTTGATGTTGCGCAACGTTGTGGTGATCGCGCCAGCGCGGATTTTGTCGGCAGGAAAAATGGTCCTAGGAATCGTTCGGTTTGTATGCGTACCGAACCGGAAGCCTCGAACCGAAATGGTTCAATTACGAATACATGTACCGTTACACCCCTAATTTACATATATCCGAGTCCTGATCGGGAGGTAACGTCCGATTCCGATCGAGTCTGAAACCACGTGATCGATTTCCGATCGCGTGATCGGATCGGGACATCCCTAATCAGAAGTGTCATATTGTATTTTGTGTTTTGCCTGTAGTTTGTGTTCAACCTGATGGTGTGTGGTCGGATGAATGATAATCTGGCTCTGGAGGAGTTAGTCCTGCACTCTCCCGCTCCTCTGGACACGTCGGTGCGTCTCTCGCGAGCGCTGACTCTGGCGGCTCTCAGAGAGAAGGAGCGATCGGTGGACCTCCACGCTGCCGCTCGTCACTGTGAGGTCATGGCCTCCGACCTCTTGACCTTAGCCTCCTCAGCCACGGGTCACGGCGCGGGGCCGATCCTCAGGGCCGTGGACCATCGGGGGGTCAGCGTGCTGGACTGCCTGATCGAGGGCCGGCAGAAAGGCGTGGTGTCGCATCCGGCGGTGCAGACGTACCTGACGGACCTGTGGTTCGGGAGCCGGCGCTGGGACTCCTGGAAGATCCTGATGCTGTTCTTCTGCTTGCTGTTCTGCCCTCCGCTGTGGCTGGTGCTCTCACTGCCGCTCAGACACAGGTGTGTGTGTGTGTGTGTGTGCTTTTTTATATGATTTATGAGGACACAAATTTGTATAATGACATGTATATTACACTGGTATTACAATTTAAAGGATTAGTTCACTTTTAAAAATACTTTTGCTGATAATTTCCTCACCCCCATGTCATCCAAGATGTCCATGTCTTTCTTTCTTCAGTCGAAAAGAAATGAAGGTTTTTGATGAAAAGATTCCAGGATTTTTCTCCATATAATGGACTTCAACAGGACCCAAACGGTTCAAGGTCCAAATGACAGTTTCAGTGCAGAAAGGTCACGCGTCGGCGGAAGTACCGAGTCAGTGTTTACGAATGTGAGGAAGGAGGACCATATACACATATTCAAATGTCTTTGTGTCAGTTTATCGTTTAAATGCCCATTTCGTGTGCGTATCCTGGGTGTTTTAATATTAAAAAGGCTAAAAGAACATTTTCGTCAGGACAGAAGCATGACCTTTCCAAACTGTCATTTGGACCTTGAACCGTTTGGGTCCTGTTGAAGTCCATTATATGGAGAAAAATCCTGGAATCTTTTCATCAAAAACCTTCATTTCTTTTCGACTGAAGAAAGAAAGACATGGACATCTTGGATGACATGGGGGTGAGTAAATTATCAGCAAAAAAAAAAAAAAGTGAACTAATCCTTTAAACGTGGTTTATGAGGACATTTCATGAGTCCTCATAATTCAAATAGCTTAAAAAACATTAAACATGTAAAAGTGCAGAATGTCTCCTGTGATGGGCAGGTTTAGGGATAAGAGGATAGAATATACAGTTTGTACAGTATAAAAACCATTACGCCTATGGAGAGTCCACCAAAATGTGTGTGTGTGTGTTTGACCTGGTTGAGGAGAAATGTGTGTAATTCGTTTTAATCTCCACACAGCTTCAACACCATCCCAATCGTGAAGTTCCTGAGTCACCTGGTGTCGCACATCTTCCTGTTGGCCCTGTTCATCTTAACTATCGTGTACCCGCCCGTGAGTCCGCTCTCCCAGGGCCGCCTGGTGCCCGGCTGGTCCGAGTGTCTCCTGCTGATCTGGCTTTGTGGTATGCTGGTTTCCGAGCTGACTTTCCCTGGTGAGCGCACTGGATTAGCGTGGATTCGTCTTCTTCTCCTGGGTTTTTCCGCTGCTGCTCTGCTGTGTCACCTGTTGGCGGTCCTCGGCCAGCGATGGCCACCGGCTCACCTTCACTGCCTGTTCGCGCGAAACGTCCTGCTAGCCGTCGCGATGACGCTCGGCTTCATCCAGCTGCTGGAGTTCCTGACTTTCCATCACTTATTCGGCCCGTGGGCCATAATCATCCGAGACTTGATAAAGGATCTGTGTCGATTCGCCGTGATCCTCATGTTGTTCCAGACCGCTTTCACGCTGAGTCTCACAGCGCTGTGTCAGCCGCTGTATCCACAGGATCAAAACAACAGCACTGTAGACGCCACGCAAGCGAGAGTCCCGGGTCCTTTAAAAATGTCCGTGCTGCTTTTCTTCGCCTTGTTCGGTTTGACCGAACCGGATAAAATTCCCGACGTGGAGCGCTCGCCTCCCGCGACGGCCGTTTTGGCTAAAATGGTATTCGGCGTGTATCTGGTCGTGACGTTCATCGTGTTGATCAACCTCCTCATTGCTATGATGAGCGACACGTACCAGCGCATCCAGGCTCAATCCGACACGGAGTGGAAGTTTGGTCGTGCCACTCTGATCCGCGATATGAGCCGCAAATCAGGAATACCGTCTCCGTTCAACCTGTTCACCAACCTCTTCTACTCCATCAAGGTTCTCTGCAAGCGCGCAGGTAAGATCCGCTTTAGGGCTGCACGATTATGACAAAAATCATAATTGTCGATTATTCCCTTGAAATTGTAATAGCGATTATGAATTATAATTATCATAATTTACGTTGAATAATGTTTTGAATCGCTTTATGCCATTGTTTGAAGCGACTGCATGCCATTTTGTCATATCAAAATACAAGCTGAAAACACTCTTCCTGAAAAACTTTTTTTTTTTTGCTTTTCTATAGCATTAAGCCTGAAATGTCAAATCTCAAATGTATTGTTTTATTTATTTAAAGAAACCAAACCAAAGTAAAAAACCCTAAAGATACGCTGTAGAAAACACATCTGTAAAAAACTGTAAAAAGACACATCTTAAGCACACAGAATAATGTAAGTGAACTTTTTTTTGTAATTGCACCTTTAAACGATTACATAATTGTGGCATCCTTAATTGTAATCGCGATTACAAATTCGATTAATACAATACAACAATACAATACAATTTTATTTGCATAGCACATTTAAAAACAACTGCCGTTGACCAAAGTGCTTAACAAGGCCAAGAGACACACAATACAAGTACAATATAAACATAAGACACACACATCAAGATATATTAAAAGCTATTGAAAAGAAATACGTTTTCAAAAAAGATTTAAAAATTGACAAAGTTTGGGCAGATCTGATGTGAGCCGGTAAGCAATTCCATAGCTTAGGTCCAAAGGCTGCAAAAGTGCGATCACCCCTATTTTTTAGTCTGGTTCGAGAGACAAATAGTAAGTTTGAGTCTCCCGATCTGAGTGATCTTGACTGTGTGATTGGATGAAGTAATTCAGATAGGTATTGTGGAGACTGGTTCTGCAATGACTTAAAAACAAATAAGAGAACTTTAAAATCAATTCTAAATTTAACTGGTAGCCAGTGGAGCGAGATCAGCACTGGTGTGATGTGTTCAAATTTATGCTTTCCTTTGAGGAGGCGTGCAGCTGCATTTTGGACTAATTGTAAACGATTGATGCATTTCTGGGGGGCACCAATATATAAGGAATTACAATAGTCCAATCTGGATGTTACGAATGCATGGATGGCAATCTCAAAGTGCTTAGCAGACAAGAAGGGCTTAACCTTGGCTAAAAGACGGAGGTGAAAGAAACGGGACTTAACCACAACCAAATTCCGAACACAGGTGGTGCTGTATGGTAACATCGTTTGGTGATCAAAATCATGGGTACTACGATCATTGGGGCCAAACAAGATAATTTCAGTTTTGCTCTCATTGAGACTCAAAAAGTTCCTAGCAAGCCAGAGTTTCAGTTCCTCCAGGCAGTCCAATATTGGCTTTAAAGCAAGCTTGTCATCACGCTTGAAAGGCAGGTAAATTTGAGTGTCATCGGCATACAGAATACGGCATACAGATTAATTGTGCAGCCCTAATCCACTTTTCATTCGGGATCGTTTGCATTAGTGCTGGGCGGTATGAGCAAACAATTATATCACTGTATTTTTTTTAATTATACCAGCTTCACGATATATTACGGTATATATTTTTTTCACGCATGACTGGGTGTTAGCCACATTTTCTACTGATTGAGAGAGGAAATACTGCAGTAGAATGCCCTATTTTACTGTCATGAGTGAATATTGTAGAAAAACTTCACACTAGTATTAATACAGGTTTGCAAGGTCACACAGAATGATGTGTTTACGAAGAGCTGCCAGCAGGAGGCGCTGTAGGAGCGGCAGAAATAGCGGTTTCCGAAGCAGCAGCGCTCATAAACAACGCTTTATCAGGAGAGACAAAGACAGATTCTTTTCTAGAGACAGTCAGTTCCCTTCAAAGATATATTGATATAAAAACACCTGCACCGCATTTTGACTTTGAAACGTGCAGTGCTCATGTTTATTCAACCTCGTCAAAGCCTTTTGGAAAATCATTTTGTGGCGGGCAGTGTTGATATTGTGAACCAATGTAACAAATGGCCTTAATCAAACATCATTAAACCTTCCCCATCTTCCCTGTTGTCATCGGCCCCTTAAAACAGTCCTCTTCAAAGACTGCTAATTTATAATCCGTTAAAATTAATTATAAATATAAATATATATGTTAAACTGTAAGTCGTTACTCCAATGTATGAGAAACACTATAATATAACCTCTCCATCTTCAACGCCACGCTCACTAACACATACAGCTGTGCCTCACCACAGTTGTTTTTCCGAACGTTGTTTAAGTGACATAATTGCGGTATATTAAAAATTCATACCATAACAAAAATAAACACCGGTATACCGCCCAGCATGAATTGACATGTTGAGCTGTTTTAATTAATAAAAAGGTAGTCCTCCGTGTTGTCTGTCCAGGGCAGGTGTGCTGTGCGGAGGGCCGTGATGTGAGGAGCGAGGGTGAAGATGCTGAAGGTGTGTCTGACTCTCGTTCTCTGGAAGCGTCTGTCAGCTGGGTCCGAGGAAACAGGAGGACGCAGATCCTCCCCGAGGGCAAGTCTCACTGACCAGGCAAAATTCACTTTCACTTCAGTAGGAGATTCATTTATGGGGTCCATTTTAAACTAACCCCATCTCCTAGATATTATTATTTAGGGCTGCACGATATTGATATTGAAAAGATAATGCTTAAAGTGTGTAAAATAAACTTAAATTCTCTTTAAAATATATTTAAAATTATAAAACATTTCACATTCTTTTTGTGACGAGAAAACATCCCTACATCTTCTGGAAGTGAACATCAGTGTTTTACTGTGTGTAAGAAGTGTTATTTTAACATCCGTGTAAACTACAGGGTTCAGAGCATTAGGGTTATTTAACAACAGACACTGAATAATCAAATGTAAAAATATGTATGAATTAAATATATACTGATTCTCATTAAAGCTACAAAAGTTACTCAGCCGAGAGCAGTGAGTGATTTTCTCTGTCTTTTGTTCATGACCCAGTTATTGCTGTTGCGATATGCATATCGTGATATATACATTTGCGATATTTCGATAATTTCTATATATTGTGCATATAATAATAATATTATTATTATAATATTATTAATTGAGAAATTGTGTCATTTAGAAATTACATTGGACATATTTAAAACGCTTCTCTTGGGGGGGGGATTGATTTTCTGTTAAATATCAAACAGAAAGAGCCTATATAATTGCTATATCTTTTTTTAAGAAAAATATTGTTAAATTATATTTTATTGAAGTTTTATTGCTTTATTGTTTGTTGTTACTCTTAGTTTGCCATGAAAATAGCCTTTGCTGTGTTAAATAAGTAAATAAGTACATAAATTATTATATTATATTATATTATATTATATGGTTTAAATAAAGAGCATATAGTTGAAGATGCTTTTCTGCAATTGTTTAGTTTATCTAAACTGTTTGGAAACAGGGAATAGTACAACCCCTGAAAAATGCGTTGAAACTGCATCCACTTTTGAGTGAGTGAATGATCAAAAAATAATTATGCATTTAAAGTGCACAGCATAATCCCGGTGAATGCACATGGATTACTTTTTTATATTTAAAAATGCCAAGTTGCATGCATTAAATAAATACATGAATATATAAACGAAGAGTTCAGATGCAAAAGCCTCTAAGTGCCATTTGAAATGTTCTTCTAGAATGATAATTTTTACCAAGCTTGTATATTTAAGTTCAGTAATTTCACTTAAATGGCAATGAAGATTACCTATTAATTGTCATTTAAGGGAAATTACTGAACTTAAATATACAAGCTTGATAAAAATTCTCATTCTAGAAGAAAATTTCAAATGGCAGTTAGAGGCTTTTGCACCTGAACTCTTCAAATATTATGTAACATCACATTTTGAGCACTTTGTCAGGTAGACGTGTGTCGGCCTCAAGCTGTGGTGTGCTGTTTCTGTGCAGGTGCTCAGGTCACGCTGTCCAGGTGTGGAGGTCAGGTGCTCGTGGAGGACGTTGTTGATTGGCCGGCGGTGGTCCAGCAGTTTTTATCCCAGCGCACACAGAGGGACAGACCACTGGCGGAGAGAGACGAGTGACCGACAGCTGCATGACGGATGAGTTTGCACTGCTTATAACCACATCACTTCAGCCAATCACAGCTGTGCCTTTATCTGATGTCATTTACACCACTGGTCTAAAGTTTGGGGTCCGTATGATTTTTCTAAAAGAAGTCTCTTCTGCTCACAAAGGCTGCATTTATTTGAACACAAATACAGTAAAAACTGTGAAATATTATTAGTTGAAAATGGCTTTTCTCTATGTGAATATTATAGTAAAATTTTATTTATTCCTGTGATCAAAGCTGAATTTCCAGCATCATTACTCCAGTCTTCAGTGTCACATGATCCTTCAGAAATCAGGATAATATGATGATTTGATGCTCAAGAAACATTTATGAATATTATCAATGTTGAAAATAATCATAATTTTGTGGAAACCGTCATACATTTTATTTTACAGGATTCTTTAATGAACAGAAAATTCAAAAGATCAGCATTTATGTGAAAGTAACATTTCAAATGTATTTACTGTCACTTTTGATCAATTTAATTAAATTTAGTATTAATTTCTTTCAACAACAAAAAAAAAAGTATTGACTGCAAGCTTTTGACCGGTTAATGTTCATGATAAGAGTTGGTTGTGATGTGCGTTCCTACTCGATGTCTCTGATCATAAATGTGTTTTATTGGCCGATGCCAGAAAGATGACGTGAAACCAGTTACAATGCTCGCATTTGTTTGGCAAGCTGTTCACTCGTCAATAAAAAACATTGTTAGCATTTAAGCGACCGGAAAGGAAAATCACTAAAGCACTGCCAGGAGAGTGTTTAACAGTATTACATGTTGTGTTTGATAGTTACATTATTAGTGCCACAGAAATATCAGTGTTAATGGAAAAATATCTTTATTTTTTGTTTTTTTACTACTTTTTTATTATACAATTTTATCACTATACATGTAAATGACACCTGCTAAATAATGTTAAATGCTACAGTACATATAGCACATGGTGTCCACTGCACCTGTACACAAGTGTTTTCAGGGCTTTTTAACACTGTTCACATCATGTCATTTCAATTTCATGTTGACAATTATAACTTTATGCTAAGAGCTGTTCTAAACTCAGATTTTTTTTTCATTTACTTCATCACTGACGTCATTGCAAAATGTTGAAGAACAAAAAAAAAAGATGCACCTGACGTTTTGTTTGCCTGAGTTTTCATATGCTTCATAATCTCCACGTTGTAATTACTGTAAGTCTGACATGATGTAAACTCAGCAGAAGTCATGACGCTTTTATTTGAAGTACTACTATGTTGTCACAAACTTGTCAACAGCCTTAAATCGTGTCTTTTAGTTCTGAACTTTGACTGTAAACAGAAATAAAAAATAATGTGGACCAACATCTGAAACCTCAATCTTTTGACTTTATTATCCAGTAAAAGTCTTTCAGTGTAACTGTACAAGCGTCCTTCAGCTCGAGCTTCACATGTACTTATGTGTCAAACCTGAGCTGATTTATCTAGGAAACGCAAGAATAACTTTGATATTGTTTGTAATATTTCAACAGGACTGATGCAGGTTTATCATATCATCATGATTTGATTATCATACATCATTTATTATGAAAATCATGAGTATCAAATATGGCTTTTGAGGAAGGTTTATTTGTTCATCTTTCAATCATTATATCGCATTTCATTATGTTTTAAAACTACAGATTTGATCATAAAAACTGAGCATTTAAACTAAGACATATTTATATTTGTATGTCAGTATCTGCTGTACTGTTATAAAGATCTCATTAATTCACATTACAGGCGTCATAATTACTTACTTTTTGTCCATAGAAATTTCAGCATCTGCATAAAATTGCATATTTGTATCAGTTTGAGCCTTGAGCTGTTTATGTCCTCCATATTCTCACTATATATGAGCCTGATGGATCAAATATAAGTCAAAACTCATCCATTTATTTTCTCTAAATGTTCAATTTAAACTTCCACTTCTGATAAATTCGATTTTTCGAACTATTATTTCATATGTCAGGCTTTACAGTAACATATTATTTACTGGAAGGCTGATTATTTTCATGCTAACGGGTTAACTCTAGTAAATGATGGCATGTTTGACGTGAGACTATGTTGATGTCCACTTCTTCCTCTCCGAGATGAAATGAAACAGGCTCTCGGTCAGATATATGATGATGATTCCCACTCTCACAGGAAGTGTGGCGCTACTTTTAACCGGAGATCGATGGGTTATACGCTTACAGCTCATACGTTCACGTCTCCGAAGTCTCTGTCAGGTTTAACTTCGGACAGGATGATGAGAGGAAGAATAAACATTTATAACGAGGGCCAGTTTTTCACTTTTATGGACGTTCATTTTTGTCCGTGTGTTTATGCCGAGACAGTAACTCATCTGTCCTGCGTTGGGAAAGTGCAAGACTGTGTTTTTCTGAAAATCAGAGGATTTGTTTTCTAGAAACGTCCTGGAATGAACTGCGTTCGAGTAAAATAACAGCTAATTCACTCTTTCGTGTGATGAATTCGCTTGCATTTATCAGGCATTCAGACCAAACACTAGACGTTTATGTTTCCTGTTTTGAGCTTCTCGTGCTATAATTTTACATCCATAAAAGCTCTTCAATTTACTCTATTCATCTTGCTGTTTCAAAAGCACATCAAAGCACAACCCAAAATCCCTCAACACTTTACTCTTATGAGTAATATCACTCGTACTTCAGAATTTCCTCTTGCCTTTTCTTCACACTCATTTGTGTCACTCATGGCACTGAATTATGAGATAAAGTCAGAATTGACATACTAAGTCAAAATGATGACACTAAATTGAGAAGTCAAAATTAGCATGTCATTAGTATGTCATTAACACATACAAAGTCATAATTATGAGTAAAAAGTTGAAATTATGACTAATTTATAGTTATGAGAAAAAATTTGATATTGACACTAAATTATAATTATGAGATTAAAGAGATTAAAATGTATGACTTTTTCTGTCATTATTTTGACTTTAATTCAGTATTTAGATTTAGTATGTCAGTTTAAATTTGTAATCTCATAATTGAGCATTTGCAGCTCTCAAGAAAAAAATCATCAGGCTTTTAGTTCAATCAAATTCCGACACTAAATTATGATATAAAGGCAGAATTGATCTACTAAGCCACAATTATGACACTAAATTGAGAAGTCAAAATAATTATGAGATAAAAGTCAAAATTATGACTTTGTCGTTGAAAGTCATAATTCAGATTTAGTACGTCATAAATTTGACCTTTTTCCTCATAATTATGAATTAAAAGGCAGAAATAAGAAATAGCCTAAATGATAACACACTAATAAGTAGATAATTATGATATAAAATGTTGAAATTGTCATTAAATTAAGGGATTAAATAGTATGACATACTTGAAATTAACATAAAAAGTCATAATTATGACACAGAAAGTCATAATTTCGACTTGCCTTAAGTCATAATTATCATTTAGTATGCCATAATTTCAACTTTTACCAATAATTTCAACTTGGTATGTCGTAATTACGTAATTTCTATTTTTCTATTACGTTAATACAGATATGTATTCACGTTATTTTGAATATTTTTAAATGTGCAAGACTTGGATAGATAAATAACTATAAGAATAGCAAAGTGCAACAAACGGTATATTTGCGCTACAAACCAGTGTGTTTATGATTATGATAATAAACTAAAATATATGATAACAAATGCCAGTCCGTAATATCATGCAGCGTAATGGACGGTTTTTGCACAGCTAAAATAACCACATATTTTCAACATGAAATGTTCTTTGTACTGTCTATAAGTTGACCTTGTATTCATTCAGCATCAATGCATATCTTGAAATACCTTGATTTTACCATCAGTGTATTGTTTGTAATGCTGGGAGTTTTGTCTGGCATTTACCAGGTAAACCACCCATTAACTGGAGCCTGTGTTACATTATGGATGTGGCACACCTGTCGCTGTGGCTCATATACACACAGAGCTGGTCTGAGAGCAGCTTTATTAGTTGTTGAAGGCCAGAATGATTTACTGTGTCTGGGTTTTGTCAAGGTGACGGATGTTTAGACCGTGACACTGAAGAGACTCCATCTGCTCAGTTATAGACTCAAGGCATAGTACAAAACACATTAGCATTCAGTTTGTTTCCTCACAAACGATCGTCGTGCTAATTTGCTTTAATGATCTGCTGTTCACAGTTTGTCACCTTGTAAAATCAGCTCTGAAACTTCTGCGGGGCCGCTAACTTTGCGCTCTGCAAGCGAACGTCGTCTTGTGGTGCCACGTCACACAGGCACAAAATCTCTTTCTCAGACCTTTACGGTTCTGCGTTAGATTAAATTGTGAAAGGTTATAGCAGTTACATTTTGTTGTCCTGTTGTTAGTTTAACTGCTTCTATGGTTCTCATTTGGATAAAAAGCGTCTGCTAAATGAATAAATGTAAATGTGCATGATTATACACTTCCTCCTAGACTGGAACTATACTCAGGTCACTCAAACCTGAGAAGATTTGCTAAAAAAAAACATTTCATTTCATTAAAAAAGTAACTTTTATACCCAACATTTATGATTTTATGTTGAAGTAGGTTCACACTGGGTGAATCTCAGTCTGGGTCAAATTATATTTATTATATTTATTTAAAAAAATTAGGAGCACAGATAAGTTTCTTTGAATTGTGAATTCAATTATCTGCATTTGAATTTTTTTTATTATATATTATTATTAGGGCTGTCAAATGATTAATCACGATTAATCGCATTCCAAAATAAAAGTTTGTGTTTACATAATAAATGTGTTTGTACTGTGTATAATTATTTTATATATATAAATACATACACATGCTTGTATATATTTAAGAAATATTTGCATGTATATACTATATATAGATTTATATATAATTTATATTATATATAAATATAAATATTTTATATATAAATAACACATTTTTCTTAAATATATAAATGCACGTGTGTGTACTTATACATACAAAATAATTTTACACAGTACACACACATTTATTATGTAAACACAAACTTTTATTTTGGATGCGATTAATCGCGATTAATCATTTGACAGCCCTAATTATTATTAAATATTAATGTCAAAGTAATAATACATCATTATAGATTTTGTTTGACTGAATTTAATTTATCCTTTTATATATACACTGTATATGTCCGGAGAATCGTAATAATATAAAAAAATGAATCGAGAACGATAAATGATGATAACGATAAAGACAGTTCTAGATATGAAAGACTGTAACAATAACGGCACAGAGGAATCACTTTCAGAACGACTTTTTCCAGCTGATGAAGGATAAAAACACTGAGCCAATCACAGTCCATCCTGCTTTATAGAGCTCGAGCATTTAAAGTGGCAGATGACAAAACTGCAGCATGCGATTAGAATAAACAACGATATTGTGCGCTAGTGGGGAATGGGGATGCTAATGTAGTTATCATTATAGGCTAGTTATCTTTATAGTTAACGTTTTTGGTGTGAACAGTCCTTCTTTAAACAGCTCAATCTCCCATCATCCCGTGAGGCACATATGTAAAGAGTCCGCTGGCAGAATACTATGGAAGGTCATAAGGGCCAAAATGTCACACGTTTTGGCACCATTGGCCTTCCATAGAATCCTGTTCTAAAAGATCAGGGTAAATCACGTGTCCAGATGCAGATATACTGACCTGACTGAGTGCGATTCTCACACTTAAAGAGTTGATGGAGAATGACAGTCCAATAAAGAAGTTTTAGGTCAGTTTCACAAGTACCCAAGTGTGTTTTTTTCTGCCAAATGCATCCGACTTTTCCTATCTGTATTTCATTTTTGTGGCTATTTCAACATTGTTGCTGTTATGTCATTTCCCCTTTGATCTGCGTTTTTTTGTATCAGATCTGTGTCGTTTCAGGCTTTTGTTTCGGAGTGTTTATGCAAAGAACAAATCATGATGTCAGAATACAGCAGGATTTACTGTAACATGGATGGATATGTGTTATGGTTTGTGCGTTTCAGTCTTGACACTCGCTCTGCTGAAGGATGAGGTGCAAGACTTCACTAATGCAGTGTTTCTTCTCCTTGTTCCTGTGATGAGCTCCAGCTGTTGTGTTTCTTCATGTCCAGGACGGGTCACTGTCTCACAGGTGGTCCACCATCACTCACTGTGTTTTCAGCGGAGGAACCTCTTTAAAAGACATTTGCAGTCATGCTTCATCAATTTCTCATTTTCGCAATAATTATGCAACAATGTAAATATATTACTATTATTTATATATTAGTTTTTATTATTATTTTATACAGTGAAGAAAATAAGTATTTGAACACCCTGCTATTTTGCAAGTTCTCCCACTTAGAAATCATGGAGGGGTCTGAAATTGTCATCGTAGGTGCATGTCCACTGTGAGAGACATAATCTAAAAAAAAAAATCCAGAAATTACAATGTATGATTTTTTAACTATTTTTTTTGTAAGATACAGCTGCAAATAAGTATTTGAACACCTGAGAAAATCAATGTTAATATTTGGTACAGTAGCCTTTGTTTGCAATTACAGAGGTCAAATGTTTCCTGTAGTTTTTCAGCAGGTTTGCACACACTGCAGGAGGGATTTTGGCCCACTCCTCCACACAGATCTTCTCTAGATCAGTCTGGTTTCTGGGCTGTCGCTGAGAAACACGGAGTTTGAGCTCCCTCCAAAGATTCTCTATTGGGTTTAGGTCTGGAGACTGACTAGGCCACGCCAGAACCTTGATATGCTTCTTACAGAGCCACTCCTTGGTTATCCAGGCTGTGTGCTTCGGGTCATTGTCATGTTGGAAGACCCAGCCTCGTCCCATCTTCAATGCTCTAACTGAGGGAAGGAGGTTGTTCCCCAAAATCTCGCAATACATGGCCCCGGTCATCCTCTCCTTAATACAGTGCATTCGCCCTGTCCCATGTGCAGAAAAACACCCCCAAAGCATGATGCTACCACCCCCATGCTTCACAGTAGGGATGGTGCTCTTGGGATGGTACTCATCATTCTTCTTCCTCCAAACACGGTTAGTGGAATTATGACCAAAAAGTTCTATTTTGGTCTCATCTGACCACATGACTTTCTCCCATGACAGGGGAACCTTCCGTGCCATGCATGATTTCAAACCATGACGTCTTAGTGTATTACCAACAGTAACCTTGGAAACGGTGGTCCCAGCTCTTTTCAGGTCATTGAGCAGCTCCTCCCGTGTAGTTCTGGGCTGATTTCTCACCTTTCTTAAGATCATTGAGACCCCACGAGGTGAGATCTTGCATGGAGCCCCAGTCCGAGGGAGATTGACAGTCATGTTTAGCTTCTTCCATTTTCTAATGATTGCTCCAACAGTGGACCTTTTTTCACCAAGCTGCTTGGCAATTTCCCCGTAGCCCTTTCCAGCCTTGTGGAGATGTACAATTTTGTCTCTAGTGTCTTTGGACAGCTCTTTGGTCTTGGCCATGTTAGTAGTTGGATTCTTACTGATTGTATGGGGTGGACAGGGGTCTTTATGCAGCTAACGACCTCAAACAGGTGCATCTAATTTAGGATAATAAATCGAGTGGAGGTGGACATTTTAAAGGCAGATTAACAGGTCTTTGAGGGTCAGAATTCTAGCTGATAGACAGGTGTTCAAATACTTATTTGCAGCTGTATCTGACAAATAAATAGTTAAAAAATCATACATTGTGATCTCTGGATTTTTTTTTAGATTATGTCTCTCACAGTGGACATGCACCTACGGTGACAATTTCAGACCCCTCCATGATTTCTAAGTGGGAGAACTTGCAAAATAGCAGGGTGTTCAAATACTTATTTTCTTCACTGTATAGTCATGAAAATAATGTAAATGTAAACATAACATTTAAATGCTATGCATCTTTATGCTATATATATACACTCACCGGCCACTTTATTAGGTACACCTGTCCAACTGCTCGTTAACACTTAATTTCTAAGCAGCCAATCACATGGCGGCAACTCAGTGCATTTAGGCATGTAGACATGGTCAAGACAATCTCCTGCAGTTCAAACCGAGCATCAGTATGGGGAAGAAAGGTGATTTGAGTGACTTTGAACGTGGCATGATTGTTGGTGCCAGAAGGGCTGGTCTGAGTATTTCAGAAACTGCTAATCTACTGGGATTTTCACGCACAACCATCTCTAGGGTTTACAGAGAATGGTCAGAAAAAGAAAAAACATCCAGTGAGCGGCAGTTCTGTGGGCGGAAATTCCTTGTTGATGCCAGAGGTCAGAGGAGAATGGCCAGACTGGTTCGAGCTGATAGAAGGGCAACAGTGACTCAAATAACCACCCGTTACAACCAAGGTGGGCAAAAGAGCATCTCTGAACGCACAGTACGTCGAACTTTGAGGCAGATGGGCTACAGCAGCAGAAGACCACACCGGGTGCCACTCCTTTCAGCTAAGAACAGGAAACTGAGGCTACAATTTGCACAAGCTCATAGAAATTGGACAATAGAAGATTGGAAAAACGTTGCCTGGTCTGATGAGTCTCGATTTCTGCTGCGACATTCGGATGGTAGGGTCAGAATTTGGCGTCTACAACATGAAAGCATGGATCCATCCTGCCTTGTATCAACGGTTCAGGCTGGTGGTGGTGGTGTCATGGTGTGGGGAATATTTTCTTGGCACTCTTTGGGCCCCTTGGCACCAATTGAGCATCGTTGCAACGCCACAGCCTACCTGAGTATTGTTGCTGACCATGTCCATCCCTTTATGACCACAATGTACCCAACTTCTGATGGCTACTTTCAGCAGGATAATGCGCCATGTCATAAAGCTGGAATCATCTCAGACTGGTTTCTTGAACATGACAATGAGTTCGCTGTACTCAAATGGCCTCCACAGTCACCAGATCTCAATCCAATAGAGCATCTTTGGGATGTGGTGGAACGGGAGATTCGCATCATGGATGTGCAGCCGACAAATCTGCGGCAACTGTGTGATGCCATCATGTCAATATGGACCAAACTCCCTGAGGAATGCTTCCAGCACCTTGTTGAATCTATGCCACGAAGAATTGAGGCAGTTCTGAAGGCAAAAGGGGGTCCAACCCGTTACTAGCATGGGGTACCTAATAAAGTGGCCGGTGAGTGTATATACTGTGTATTTTAGAAAATTTGAATATTTAAATCTCTATAAATCTATACAGTATCTAAATCAATTTCTCATGTAACATTTTGTGTTAATTGTCATGAAAATAGTAATGCCACAATGTAAATATATGATTATTTTTATTGTTTATTTTATAATATTATTTATATTATAATAATACATAAAACATATCATATATAATTAGCAAGTATTGTCAAAATACAAATATAACATTTTCTCAATGTAGCCTATATAGGAACATTTATTTTCATGAAAAATTAAATATTTAAATCTCTGTATACATGTGTGTTTACATTTGTGTGTATACAGTATATACATTTTTGTTCTTTAATTAACATTAAATATGACATAACATTTAGGCTATATATAAATCATATATAAATAACTTTTTCTTAATGCAAAATGTCATATTTAAATCTATCTATAATCTGTATCTAAGGTATCTATATAATATTTCTATTTGTATTATTATTTTTTCTCTGAAAACCTGTAGCTTTAAAAACACAGCTGTGGTCAGTTTCAAAATAGAGATGATTTGTGTAATCCATGCATTCCTGCACATTAATCTCGAAGGAAGGGAAATTCAGATCTAAATATGTGATCTAAATATGGACTATGGATGTGAGTTTTGTCATGGCTGATGTCCAGAAGAGTGATGGCGCTGCAAAGTGACTTCTGAGGGCTTGTGGCCAGAGTTTAGAGGGATTGTTGAGAAGATGAGGAAGAGAGCGAGGGAAGGGGAGTGTGATGGACAGACCGAGACCTAAAACTCTGTCATTCTTCAGCGAGACTCACTTCATGAAAGACTCACTTCTGGAAAAGAGCGTTCACTTATCCTTGAGAGGCAAAGAGACCGTCTAGACTGCAGAACATCATCAAAAATGGACACTGCTGAACTGAGATATGCATATTTCTTATTTGTCTGCATTAGTAATGAAAATTGTTGAGATTTCAGTGAAGCTTCATTTGGTTTAAGAAATATTGAAAGGAACCGACATCCAACTGGAGCAGAAAGAGCATCATCCAAACCAACCGGTGAGAATCTCCTGTTTATTTGCCTATGGGTTTGAGATGTATTTATAGTAGGGTTATTTGAACCTCATTTTCCATGAGAAACTACAGTGAGATCCCCTGCTGACTGAACCGTGGGGAAATTACACAGTAACATGATGTTCCATAAGACAGAATCTAAATGGAACTTAAACTCCTAATATGGAACGTTCATGTAAAGATCAGACAGAGTTAAACAGCTGATGAAAGAGAATCTGAGATCCTTTTACATTTTTCATGCAAACTCAGAGAGAGAGACGTCAGAGAACAGGAGCACACACTCTCTCTCAGAATAAAACACTGAAGAATGTTCCATTTTTAGAAAGCCATGGAAAGCTTCATGCAGAGCCCGGATTTGTGCATTAAGAGCAATTCAAAAGTTTGTTTTTTTCAAGCTATATATACACTACTGGTCAAAAGTTTTAGATCAGTAAGATTTTTTATGATTTCTCTTCTGCTCACCAAGGCTGCAATTATTTGATAAAAAAAATAAAAATAAAAACACAGTAATATTGTGAAATATTATTACAATTTAAAACAGCGGTTTTCTATTTGAATATATAGTGAAGTGTAATTTATTCCTGTGATCAAAGCTGAATTTACAGCATCATTACTCCAGTCTTCAGTGTCACATGATCCTTCAGAAATCATTCTAATATGCTGATTTTATGCTCAAAAAACATAAATTATTATTTTCATCTGATTCTATTCATCAAAGAATCCTGAAATAAAAATGTAAAAAACAGTTTTCAACATGGATAATAATCATAAATGTTTCTTGAGCATCATATTATAATAATTTCATATTATAATAATTTTTAAAATGTGACACTGAAGACTGTAATGAGTAATGATGCTGTAAATTCAGCTTTTATCACAGGAATAAATTACACTTTACTGTATATTCACATAGAAAACAGCTGTTTTAAATTGTAATAATATTTCACAATATTACTGTTTTTTTATTTTTATTTTTTTTATTAAATAATTGCAGCCTTGGTGAGCAGAAGACACTTCTTTTACAAACATAAAATTTTTTACTGATCTAAAACTTTTGACCGGTAGTGTATGTATATATATATATATATATATATATATATATATATATATATATATATATATATATATATATATATATATATATATATATATATATATACACTCACCGGCCACTTTATTAGGTACCCCATGCTAGTAACGGGTTGGACCCCCTTTTGCCTTCAGAACTGCCTCAATTCTTCGTGGCATAGATTCAACAAGGTGCTGGAAGCATTCCTCAGGGAGTTTGGTCCATATTGACATGATGGCATCACACAGTTGCCGCAGATTTGTCGGCTGCACATCCATGATGCGAATCTCCCGTTCCACCACATCCCAAAGATGCTCTATTGGATTGAGATCTGGTGACTGTGGAGGCCATTTGAGTACAGCGAACTCATTGTCATGTTCAAGAAACCAGTCTGAGATGATTCCAGCTTTATGACATGGCGCATTATCCTGCTGAAAGTAGCCATCAGAAGTTGGGTACATTGTGGTCATAAAGGGATGGACATGGTCAGCAACAATACTCAGGTAGGCTGTGGCGTTGCAACGATGCTCAATTGGTACCAAGGGGCCCAAAGAGTGCCAAGAAAATATTCCCCACACCATGACACCACCACCACCAGCCTGAACCGTTGATACAAGGCAGGATGGATCCATGCTTTCATGTTGTAGACGCCAAATTCTGACCCTACCATCCGAATGTCGCAGCAGAAATCGAGACTCATCAGACCAGGCAACATTTTTCCAATCTTCTATTGTCCAATTTCGATGAGCTTGTGCAAATTGTAGCCTCAGTTTCCTGTTCTTAGCTGAAAGGAGTGGCACCCGGTGTGGTCTTCTGCTGCTGTAGCCCATCTGCCTCAAAGTTCGACGTACTGTGCGTTCAGAGATGCTCTTCTGCCCACCTTGGTTGTAACGGGTGGTTATTTGAGTCACTGTTGCCCTTCTATCAGCTCGAACCAGTCTGGCCATTCTCCTCTGACCTCTGGCATCAACAAGGCATTTCCGCCCACAGAACTGCCGCTCACTGGATGTTTTTTCTTTTTCTGACCATTCTCTGTAAACCCTAGAGATGGTTGTGCGTGAAAATCCCAGTAGATTAGCAGTTTCTGAAATACTCAGACCAGCCCTTCTGGCACCAACAATCATGCCACGTTCAAAGTCACTCAAATCACCTTTCTTCCCCATACTGATGCTCGGTTTGAACTGCAGGAGATTGTCTTGACCATGTCTACATGCCTAAATGCACTGAGTTGCCGCCATGTGATTGGCTGCTTAGAAATTAAGTGTTAACGAGCAGTTGGACAGGTGTACCTAATAAAGTGGCCGGTGAGTGTATATATACACACACACATCACAACTAAACTTAATTTTCATTTTAATTTTTTTTTTTTTAAAGACAATAACTACCACAGTAATTAAAATGTAAAAAGGCTTTTCTAATCACTCTCAAGGCCATTTTTAATGAAACCCTGCCTAAGAGCCACCATGCATGGCTCATTAAATATTTATGCTAATTAGGTGTGAAATGTAACAGCGTGACTAAAATTCAGGAGTTTGGTATTGGTATAAACTTGTTTTTGAAAGATGTTTCCACAAAAATATGAAGCAGCGCACTGGTTTCAACATTGTTGATAATAAATGTTTGTTGAGCAGCAAATTTACATATCGAGAATTACATATTTTAATAACTGTCTGTAACTGTTAAATATTTTGATTATTATATAATAGCATAATATTAAATATACTTGTTTTATTTATCCTACTTGTTCTTTGTTTATATATATATTATAGATACTTGTATTTATATCTTAGATTAATAAAACAATAACAGTTCAATACCATCCAATTCTACCCCAATCAAAATATTCTATATTTATATGAATATATAATTATAAATAACTTATACTTTGTGTGAACATATATACCGTGTATATAATATATATATATATATATATATATATATACAAACACACACATATGCATGTATATATTTAAGAAATATTTGCATGTATATACTGTATACATATATTTATACATAATTTATATGATAAATATAAATATTTTATATACAAATAACACATTTTTTTAAAATATATACATGCATATGTATGTATTTATGTTTACAAAATAATTATACACAGTACACACACATATATAATGTAAACACAAACTTTTATTTTGGATATGATTAATCGTTGCCCAGCACTTATATTTATTAAATAGTATGTAATTATAATATAACTATAATTTATAAATGATTTGTTTTAAATTTTTCTGTGTTCTAGCCATGGAGATCTTTGAAGGACATTCTAACATCACATCTGAGTCTCCCGTCAATACCAGCGTGACCCTCCAGGGGGCGCCGTTCCTGAAGAAACTGGCCCACCTGGACGAGTCTCTGTACCAGGAGTTCTACGTCCTGTGGGTCACGCTGATGGTGGTGAACACGCTGATGTTCGTGGTCGGCGTGGTCCTGAACAGCCTGGCGCTGTACGTGTTCTGCCAGCGCAGCCGCTCTCGAACGACCCCGGCCATTTACACCATAAACCTGGCGGTGGCCGACCTGCTGGTGGCGCTGTCGCTCCCGGCCCGCATCGCGCTTTACCACAGCGGCGGCGATTGTGTGGCGTGTTTCTACATGCACACCTTCAGCTACTTTGTGAACATGTACTGCAGTATTTTGTTTCTCACTAGCATCTGCGTGGATCGCTATATGGCGGTGGTGCGTTCGGCGGGAAGCCGTAGACGGAGTCCAGCGGCTGCAAAATGCGTTAGCGTTTGCGTTTGGCTGTTCGCCGTTGTGGTTACGTACTCGCTGCAAACCTCGGCTCTGGATTTTCATGGAGCTTCATGTTGTCACGTCGCCGTTCTCTTCGCCCTCACCGTGCTGGAGTTCGTCTTGCCACTACTTGTAATCGCAACGTTTACGATCCGCGTTGCCTGCGCACTAGCGGACAGCAGGCTAATGCCGCAGAGCTGGGGTCGACGGGCGCGTGCCGTCAGGCTGCTAGTAGCCGTATTAGTGGTGTTCACCGTGTGCTTTACGCCGTATCACGTGCGCGAGGCCGTGGTGTACTTCCAGCTAGGGGGCAGCAGAGAGCAACACGTTATTGCGTATCATGTGACCATCACGCTAAGCAGTCTGAACAGCTGCCTGGATCCCGTGGTTTACTGCTTCGTGCCGGATAGTTTCCGCTCCACCCTGCGAAGGGAGCAGAAGAAGAGATTCGGAGAGCATGCGGTGGCGATCAAGGGAAACAGGAGCACTAAAGCTGCGGGAACGCCGATGGCCATCGCATACAGCGTTGCAACGCTCACACTCACACCCTGCATACTGACGTCCATAGACATTCCCGCCTGACATAAAGCACTCCCAAATATCAACCAAATGAGAAACAGCTATTTTGTATCTTCATGCATAAGCATTTACATGCACATTCTTAACTCGACTATGCTTAAACTGACAATGTGTGTGGTCATGTAAATGCCTTGACTCAATTTTAAAACATGAAATGATTGACACAGCCAGATTTTTGCACATTATCTCGATTTCATTGGTATGTAAACACCTTAAAGTCAGCATGAAACAGAAGATGAGATCATATTTTCTTCCCTGTTGTGACTTATGTCCAAGTGAAACGCTTATGAAACAAGAACAAATGTGGGTGGGGCTTGATTTTGTCTGTGGTTGAATGGATGTGATGACAGGTTGCCCCGCCCTCGCAACAGTAAACACGTCATCAGAGAAGAGATGTGATGTCGGTGCAAGAGCAAGGGATGGGGAATCAATATCACTGAGAACGGGAGAAAGTGCAACACGCAATATGGCGGAATAAGTCTGGCCTTCTAAATAAAACAACTAATCGCTGATTGGTAAAGTCATTGCATCACTGCAGCTGCCGTTAGAAGCTCCGGTTGCTTTACAATGAGTCAGTGTTCTGAGACACACGCTTATGAAAATGCAGATTTTTGTCATGATTTGAGCCTTTAAAAACAAAATGTATGAGACAGTTGTCAGATTTCATTGGTGATTTCAAACATGAAATTTAATCATAAGCTTGATTAACAGATTTTGAGAATTTGATGTTTCCCTGTTCAAAGAGATAGGAGCTGTTCTCGCACTACTGTGAAATGTCTGTGAATGTAGAGTGTCTTTACTGTGAAAAGTCAGTGAAATGACTTGCCTCAAAGGTGCAGTAATCGATTTCTAAGAAACACTGGTGAAAGTGGATTGGACCGAGCACCAAAACACATTTGTAGCCAATCAGCAGAGAAGGGCGTGTCCACTCATGATGGGGGAGGAGAGAGAGTGAGCCAATCAGCAGTGAGGGGTGTGTCCACTCATGATGGGGGAGGAGAGAGAGTCATCCAATCAGCAGTGAGGGGTGTGTCCACTCATGATGGGGGAGGAGAGTGAGTGAGCCAATCAGCAGTGAGGGGTGTGTCCACTCATGATGGGGGAGGAGAGTGAGTGAGCCAATCAGCAGTGAGGGGTGTCCACTCATGATGGGGGAGGAGAATGAGTGAGCCAATCAGCAGTGAGGGGTGTGTCCACTCATGATGGGGGAGGAGAGAGAGTGATCCAATCAGCAATGAGGGGTGTGTCCACTCATGATGGGGGAGGAGAGTGAGTGAGCCAATCAGCAGTGAGGGGTGTCCACTCATTATGGGGGAGGAGAATGAGTGAGCCAATCAGCAGTGGGGGGTGTGTCCACTCATGATGGGGGAGGTGAGTGAGTGAGCCAATCAGCAGTGAGGGGTGTGTCCACTCATGATGGAGGAGGAGAGTGAGTGAGCCAATCAGCAGTGAAGGGTGTCCACTCATGATGGGGAGAGAGAGAGTGAGCCAATCAGCAGTGAGGGGTGTGTCCACTCATGATGGGGGGAGAGAGAGTGAGCCAATCAGCAGTGAGGGGTGTGTCCACTCATGATGGGGGAGGAGAGTGAGTGAGCCAATCAGCAGTGAAGGGTGTCCACTCATGATGGGGGGAGAGAGAGTGAGCCAATCAGCAGTGAGGGGTGTGTCCACTCATGATGGGGGGAGAGAGAGTGAGCCAATCAGCAGTGAGGGGTGTGTCCACTCATGATGGGGGGAGAGAGAGTGAGCCAATCAGCAGTGAGGGGTGTGTCCACTCATGATGGGGGGAGAGAGAGTGAGCCAATCAGCAGTGAGGGGTGTCCACTCATGATCGGGGAGGAGAAGATAGAGTGAGCAAGAGAGAGATTTAAAGAAAAACTGTAGAAAGAGAGAAGGCTGAGAGACATTACAAAAGAGAAAAGGCCAGAGGAATATCACTGGAAAAATAATGATTATGATCAGGCAAGAGCTTTAAGAAGCACATTAATATTAGAAAAGCTTACCAGTGCTAGAGAGACCAAGGAGGGAAGGTGTGTTTGTTTCACAGAATATGATGTTGTTGTAATGTTAGCTAGTAACAGGACAGTTTGGAGTACTTCAGCTATCGTGCTATCAGCTATTGCATTGTGTGTTTGTGCATTTTAGGGGCGGAGCCATGAAGGGAGGGGTGTGTTTGTTTGGGTTGATTTCAAATTTCAACAGTGTTTCTCAGAAATCGCTTACTGCACCTTTAAAGGGACTTTGCTCTAGATCAGTGGGTCTCAGCTATAGGGTCCAAGAGCCTCAAGATGGCTTAAAATGATTTAAAATAAGACAACAAGCTCAACAACTGTTCATTTATTCAGAAAAACAGCATTCTGTCTTGGAAAACCTGAGGGAATTATTATTTCTAGACCTGGAGAAGTGATGGAAATTAATACAATCCTAAAAAGTCTATAATCAATTAATTTATTCTAGTTATGTCAATAGAAATTGCTATTTGTGAGTGCAAATGTTTTTTGTTTTTTTTAAATGACTAGAAACGTAATTTAAATGAATTGGTAAAAAAGTGTAAAACCTGAAGAACATTAAGTTATTGAAGCTTCTGGAATTATGGATTTTAACTATTTTGTTTAATCATAATTGTTTGCCTATTTATTCAGTATATTAAAACTCCTTTTTATGTAAATAACATTTATTAAAAAAAAATTAAAAAAACATTACAGCAGAAGTAGGCTACCAAAATCTAGAAGTAAGACCTTGGAGTCAAAAAGGTTGAGAGATCTCAATATGAACTCAAATATTTCTCATCAAATTTTTCCATCCACATTATTCTCCATATTCTGTTGTCACTGTATGTCAACTATTGACTCAATTGTCCCCATTTCAGGAAGAGAAATAGAAACCTCTGAGCACTAAAATGTTCCTCTGACATATTCTTCCCTCTCCTCAAGAATATAATATCATCAGACAGATATTCATATTCAGAGGGAAGTGATGTGTCCCGAGCCGCCTGATGGCAGTTTTACGGGGTTACATGATGAACTCATACCCTACGGAGCTGTTTATTTTGCTCCACACTTGATTTAATGGAGGTTTTGGCTCGTGTGTTTATGAAGACCACACCGAGACCAAACCACTTCTACTCATAAACATCTTTACGAATGAACATAAACTGCCTTTTATGATCTGTTTAAAGCAGGCCTACTTGTGGATATCTGTCGAAACAAATGGGTCCAAAGTCTGTCAGTACAGTAATTGCTGATTCTCTTATTAAAACATTCAGTAGTTTTTATGTTTGTTTTTTTTTACAGGAGAATATAGGCTACAACACATAGGCCTATATAATGTTAAAGAAAAAAAATCGTTCACACATATCATGTGGAGAATGTTATTTAAAAGTTTTTATTTTATTTAAATAATTATGCTATTTTATAGATTGAATTATTATTTGTCTCCAGTTTTTAAAAAGTAAACATTTGTTTAATTGTAATACTAAAATGCACCACAAGAGGGCATCATTGATGTGTGGATAAAGGAACGGAAGCTTGTTTCTGCCACGGAATAAAACTATTTTAAAAGATAATTGCGATTTTTTTTTTTATCTCACAATTCTGACTTTCCCCCCTCACAATTTCGAATTTAATATTTTTTTTATTTTATATTCAGTGGCGGAAACAAGCTTCCGTTAAAAGGAAAATGAGGTAGCTTTGTAAAAAATAAAAATAAAAAGTAGGCTATAAATAGGCTTACTGAAATCAAATAATGTACGAATATCACTAATAAACATAGTTATCTGTCACACTTTTAATAATAGTTGTTTTTAAAGCCAACTTTTTGGGCTTTATTTATTTTTGAATTAGTTAGGCTACATCATGTTATAGGCTATATCAGTTTCTACAGTGTTTTTAAGCTCATCGCGACACCTGTGCTGATGAGAGCATTGGTCATTAAAGCGGTTAGATGTGTTTGATAAAGCGAGAGTATTACTTCACACAACTGATATTTCTGCTGTTACTTCACACTCTTCAGACTGACATTAGCTGAGGGAGAAGCACATTCCCGCGTATCAGAGACAAGTCTGCTTTGGTCAATCAAAATAATTAGCCTACACAAATAGTCAAACTTATGACATATACTACTGTCATATATATCATGAAAAGTCAAAAATCTGGCTTGAAGTCAATTAGGACATAAATTGTTTTTGGAAATTTTGGGGGAAAAGAGTAGGGTGAATACTGGTAAAGTGGGACACTTTCTGATAATTTACCTTCTGCATAATTGTTTATTATGATCCAAATATCTTAGCCCCTCATATGATAGTATTATAAATAGCTTAAGAGCTCTACTCTACTATACATAAAAAAAGAAATAAATATTAAACACAGGATGGATGACTCTTCCTCAAACACACATTGACCCCAGAACACATTTTTCCAGGCGCTACTGTCAAACTGGGACACCTTTATTCGCAAACTGGGACACTTCAAACACATTCAATTATTATTCAAATGTAGGCCCAATTAATTAAATACACAATAACAATATAAACAACAACATATAGACAAAAATAAGGTGTAAGGTGCACTCTTCACAATTTATACCCATTTATATAGGCCAATGTATACCCTTATTCACAATATGATGTGCTAAGGCATAATTATGAGATGAAAAGTTTTTAGAAATGATGACTTTAAAATGAGATGAGATGAAAATTCAAAATTATAACCTAAATTCATTTATACGACATAAAATGTCACATTTATGACAATCGAAATTGACATATAGTCTAAATTATGACTTATGATAATGACTTGTCATAATTACGACATGAAAAAAAACTAAATTAGGGTTTAGTATGTCATCATTTCGACATTTATCTAATTTCTACTTTTTATCTCATTATGCCTTACATCATAATTATGACTTTATATTTCATAATTTCAACTTTTTGTCAAAATTATGATTTATAGGTCATAATTTTCACTTTTCATGTCATAATTATGACTTAATCCCCCGGTTCAGACAAGGCTAAATCCCAGACTTAAAATGCATGTTTGAGCTGTTTTAACTGAAAGCATATCTTAAAATATGTCCCTGTCATTGTTTAGTCTCTAGATTTACACCAGTATTGTTTTTTTTTTCTAAGGCACATTTATAAAAGATACTTAAATATCCTACTTGAACTAAGGTCTAATCCTGGCTTAATCTAAACCCTGTATGTGAAACCAGGCCTATGTGCCATAGTTTAGCTTTACCAAAGCATGTTTTTTCTTCTCGAATGTGTATTTTCTCCTTAAAACTGCAGTGAACCAAAGACAGTCTCAAAAACACGTGTGAAATCGCTGGTGTTTCTGACGTCACAAACGACCTTGTAACCAATCAGATCAACGTGTGATCGTCAACCAGTGGATCTCTGAGTGAGTGAGTGGAGGCGGGGCTCATCTCATCTGCATATTCATAGAACCGCGCATAGCCTACTAAATGAGGAAAGGGTGTCGAGTTACTGTCTTTTTACAATCTAATTCTTTTCAAGGAAAAAAACGTTTAAATATGTAATTTTGGTGATAAAAGATGAGTTTTACGGGATACAATGATTGACTACAGGGGGACTTTAACTAATGTTAACAAAAATGAATAAAAGAAAGGTATTACTCATTGTTGGTTAATGGGATGTTATTGTAAAGTGTTAGGAAGTTTAGAATGTTAATGTATAAAGTCTCTGTATGCATATGATACATTTTCCTTGCAGATCGAATGTTTTCAGACTCTTAAATTCAATGAATATTTTCATTATATACTCAATAGCTCTTGAAGTGTTTTGTGTGTCACTGTGAGTCTATAAAATGGTTTTACGCTCTACACAGGATACCTCTACACTAATGTTTTCACTCGCTAATTTATTTGCCTTTTCACAGACTCCATTCAGATTCATTTATGAAATGCTTTTCTATCATTTCAAATATGAAAAGATTTTTTTTAAATGTAACAAAGAATGATGTTTCAAAAAATTTTTCGAAACCTCAGATTTACAGGCCTGACTGATGTGGCTTTAGTATCTGGTAACTTTTTGGTTTTGTTTGTTTGATAAAAAAGTTTTGCACATGCTGAATGCTTCATAAATCATATTCTGTCTGTCTGCAATTATGCAGATGGTCATATATGTTCCATAATATCTAATTTGCCAGAAGAGAAAACCTTGGTGCGAATACAACCTCTCTTTCATCAATCACAGTTTATAAAATGCACAGCAGTGTTCAACACTAATTGCGGCCAAATAAAGTGTGCAAAAACTCATTTATTCCAACAAGCATCAGTCAAAGTGAGAGGAAATGTTGGCGTGAAAACGTGTTGCTCCAAATGTTGTTCAAATTGATTGCTGCTGTACTTTCATTAAAATGTTTAATTAAAACAGGAGTTGAAATCGTCTTTTCTTAATTCTCTATTGAGACGTAGGCTAGGCCTATATCTGAATGAAACGGCTTCTGGAACAAGAACAAATGTGGGCGGGGCTTGATTTTTGTTAAATTGTTTTTTTATTCAGACATCAAATAGTCTTGAAATAATTACAGGTTTCAGGATTAATTTTCTTATATGCACAAAAATAATAAACTTAATAAAATAAATAAAAACCTTACTATAAACACCCCATCCCCGCCTGTTAATATACAATCCAGTGACATTAATACACAGCTCTTAAGTCAGCCTACAATACACTGCGTTAAAGAATAACATTCCTATTGAGGTAACAGATGAAAGGGTCCCAAATCTTGTGAAATTGTCCCATGTTGCCTTTCAATCTAGTTGGGGCTTGATTTTGTCTGTAAGGAATTGATTGGTTGGTGGTGGTTTGCTATTGGTGGATCTCATGTGAATGACAGGTTGCCCCGCCCACATTAACAGAGAAGAGAAGAGATGCCCATACATTATAAATAGAAGCTGAAGGGCACACAGTGCATAGGGGATAGGGAACGATTCAGACTGTGTAAATATGCTTTCCACTGAGGCGAATGAAGTCTGGTTTCACGTTAGTCACGTGATCCGCTTCGGTCCAGAGACACGAAACACAGATCGGATCATGTGATCGAGTCTCTGCAGACAACACATATCGGACCCGATTAAATTCTGCACAGAATGCTGTATTTTAAAGCGATATGGAGGAGATCAGGAGGAGAAATGCTCAAAGCTGTGAGTGTGAAAGAAACTCAACGCTATTGGCTATTTTTAAAAAGGGGAGGAGCTGGTCGATAGGCCCCGCCCTGTCTTCCTGTTTCAGTGGAAATTACATACATGTTGAATAATGCTGCGCAATTCAAGGCACTTCAGTGGGACTTTAAACATGTTTGCATTTAAGTTGTGAGCGAAATTATAAATATTTTCTTGCGCACACCTGGGTAAACCTCTGGGTTTAGGAACAGCTGATCTGATATACACTATTGGTTAAAAGTTTGGAATAATTAAGCTTTTTGAAAGAAGTCCACAAAAATATGAAGCAGCACAAATGTTTGAGACTTCTGTAAAAAAAAAAAAAAGGGTTAATAATTCCAAACTTCCATTCTATACTTCTATTTCTGTCATATAACTGATAGTGTACTAGTGTGTTTTTATATATTCAACCCTGTTCTCATGAGACTAGACTACTATGTTACATAAACATTTAAGTATTTAAAAATCTCCCTCACAAACCTACTTGTTTATACTGGGGTTTTTATATTAACTTGATTGTGTTGTGTGTTGTTCTCCTGAGCTCATACTGAGCCTTTTTAATAAGGTTGTAATAATGCCACAGATTTACTCTAAGTTTAGCTCAGGGGACAAAACGCTTTGTTTTTTTCTTGGAAATGAATCAGAAGGAGCTCTTATCCCAGTTAAAGCAGATCATGTGAACAGAATTACCAAGTGTTTCGTCTTGACTCGACCTTTTCAATTAGTCGTTGATTGTTCTCTTGAATCTGTGTTAATCAGAGCAAAGTTTCTGGAGTTTTATGCAAATGTAGACCTGAAAAAAAAAAAAACTCTTTCATTGTGTTTGGATAAGGTCCAGATGAGTTCTGTGTACAGTCCATTTCCAAAATTGCTTGTGCAGTTCCTGGAGAAAACTATAGGCTATAGCCGACATTTTGATTTTTATTCACAAAAAAATATCGTTCCTTTTGCTGCTGCTCTCAAATCTCACTCGCATGCATTTACATACAGAAGACAAAAAAGACAAACAGTAGCCTACAGGTTTGGAATGACATTTTGCATGAAATATTCGTTATTATGCATCTCATTTATGCATTTTGTCCACTGAGTGCTGCATGACATATTTCCATAAGCCGGAACCTGGAAACGAGGTTGTGCTCATAAAAACGTTTGTATCTAAAACTTTTAGGGAAAATGTTTTTAAAGGAGCAGTATGTAAGATTGTGGCCAAAACTGGTACTGCAATCACTTTCAAATTACTGACTCAAGGTTGTCAGATATGCTGCAGGATCCGACAGGAATGTTATTAGCTGCAGCTGTGGGAACTAGAGCAGAGCTGGCAACCCGAATGCTGCAACACTACTGACTCCGTGATTGGTCGATCGATGGAGGGCGGAGCATCAGACCAAAACACAACATGACACCATCAACATCAGTTGAGGGCTGCAACTTCACTTTTTAAATGACAATATCCTGGCCGGACTACTGTTGTCAGTGATATAAGTATTTGAAATTAACATGATTTCTTAATGTCTAGTGACATATCAGGGAAAATGTATGATTAATTGAAATAAATTTCTTACATACTGCTCCTTTAAATAAAGAAGATAATAAATGAAAACAACATGATAACAAATACCAGTCTGCAATCACAAGCTGCATAATGGACAGTTTTTGTTAGGCTACACTGTAAAAAATCCAACTTACATTTTGTTTGACAAATTCGTTTTTTAAAGTTTATTCAACTATTTAACATAAAAACGTTTGTACAACTAATGACCCTAAGTTGAGAAAACTCAAAAATGTCCTGCAGCTGGTTGCCTTAAACTTTTTTACAGTGTACAATAGCCAGAAGCAAATGACACTGAGTGAATGACTGCGCCTGCTCTTTTTTGTTAAAGTCGGCATGAAACAAAATTGTGACGTATGTCTATGGAAGCTTGTTTCCGCCACAGAATAAAACATTTTAAAAGATAATTGTGACTTTTTATCTCACAATTGTGAGTTTACATCATACAATTCTGACTTTATTTCTCAGAATTGCGAGATATAAAGTCAGAATTTATATAAAATCGTAATTGTGTGTTATAAAGTCAGTATTGCAAGATATAAAGTTGCAATTGTATGTTATAAACTCACAATTGCATGTTATAAAGTCAGAATTGTGTGACATAATGTCGATATTGCGTGTTATAAACTAACAATTGCATATTATGAAGTTAAAATTGCTTTTTCTTTCTATTTTTTTAAGTCACTTTTTTTTTTTTTGTCTGTGGCAGAAACAAGCTTCAGAGTGAAATAGCTTCTCGAACAGAACAAGAACAA